>CM076573.1:817563300-817824832 GCA_034641835.2 Pinus albicaulis | reverse complement strand
AATGGCTCTTTGATTAGGCATATAAATTTTTTTACAAAGTTTAATAACTTCTAGACATTGGAAGGTCTGTGGGACAATATACGTGGGAAAATTGGACTCCCAAAGGAAAACCTAATCATCTTGGTCAATTGATTTGGCATGGCTGCAGTAGTGGAGCTTAAGAAGGTTAAACTCAGTGACAGGGTCACTAATTTTAAATTTGCTCACACTTTAGGGAGCATCTGACACGAGTCAAAATACCTCCTCCTTCGGCTGGAGGAAGACAAATATGGAAGAAGTACAAAGACCTAAATTAAACCTATTTACGAGGGTAACGCATATATAGAGCAAAGAGCAAAGAGAGCGTTATAACGCAGGCAAGCAATACATTGGCCGCGTTAGTGGCTAGGGCAACGCTCTGTTTACACTGGAGGGACGCGTTACCCGTGTTTTAAGTTTGAATTGGGAAAAGAGCGTAGAGAAAGATTTGAATCTCTGACTTTCCCTCACGAAGGAGTCAGTTCACAAAGGAAACTGCAGAAGCACCAGTTCATTATTGGTCATTGCCATGGAAGACTAAACTCTAAGAGAGGCAAAAGCATGGAGATCAAGGAAACATCTAAGCCTTTTCCATTCCAAACTAGTGGAAAGAGAAGGGCAACAATGGCCTTCTCCCTCTCCTATAAGAAGGAGCTGAAGGCTCTTAATTGAAGGTCGAAGGATTGCTCAAGGTTCTTGTATACTTGTGGAATAGAGGATAGTGTGACATTGTGAAGGCCAAGAGTCAAAGAGGCTCCTAGAGAGCTTGTTGACTTGGACTTCTTCACTAGAGAGAGAAGAGAGATTGGGAGACTGAGGAGGGCTTGGTACAACCGATGGTTGTAATCCTCCTTCTTTCAAAATCAATAGAACTATGTTTGTTTTGTCCATTCAATGCTTAATGTTATCATCGTTGTTTCGATATTTACTAAGTATGATATGAATGGATCAAATGTGTATAATCTAGATGTTGGTAATATATTGATTTAAATTGATAGGATACTTGTTATATTAGAAATTACACGGGTGCTTTGACTGATTGCAGGTCTCAGATTTGGAGCCGGCGAAGGAGGACTCTTACTTTGCTGCACAACGCTCTCCAAGGGATTCTAAGACCGTCAAAGAGGTAATTCTCTATTGTATTCCTTCAAGTTATTTCAAGCTAATGTGAACATACTCATGCCATCTTTGTGAACAACATAGCTAATCTTACTGTCTGCCTCGGGCACCGGAAAGCCCTGAGAGGGATATACGAAAACCAACCACCCAAGCAGTTTACCCTATAGCAAACCTCTCATTCTATCATCAATAAAGAATACTACTTATTTTTCCCTATATGCATATGTATTGGCTTTGATTTTCCATATTTCAAGATCTGAGTTGATGTGTATGGTTTATGCTTTACTGGTTTAGCAAACTAACTTGAATAGATATCTGTATTGTTGCATCTTCTACTGTTTCAGTGCTCTTTCTTGCAGGAATAATTTTGCACAAACTGCGTGAATTTGAAGTTGCAGCGGAAGTGATAGAAGGAGCCATTTAGAAGCACTTGGATCACAAGTTAGCTTCTAATCCTCTCTGTGTATCTATTCTTAGTTAGGAGAAATAGTCGTATAGTCTTTCACCTGTTGTTCTAGACTAGCACCTGTCTCGGGAAGCGTGATTTATCCGTAATTCACAATTTTGGCCCAACACCTTGGGTTTAGATTATTGCATCATTAGCTGTTTATTTTCTATTATTTCAGTTTCATATACTGTTATCTACAGGTTTATTTATAGTTATACAGCACACTTTTTATTTTTCTCTACAAATGTCTGGGTTTAAAAATTAAAATTTACACACTTTACACACACACCCTAAGTGAAGAAGAGCTTGGTTAACACCGCCAAGAAAATACTTTAAAACATTGAAATCAAATGATCCTGCACCTCTCTGCCCTTGTTTCGACATTGTAATCAGTTGATCCTGCACCTCTCTGCCCTTGTTGGTCTCTCTTCCCTTTGTGTCGTGTTTGTGTCATCATCATTGTGCCACCAAGGCATTTATCCCGGAGATTTCTTGGCCTTCATCCTCAGTTTCTTTTCGGAAGACTTACTCCTCCGCATAGGATTCGATTTAGTCCTCCATCGAGTGTGCACTCTGACTCTTCTTCTAGTTCTTTGGGTTCTCCTTCTGGTTTCGCCCCCAGTTCTCCCCTTGTCACCTTCACCATGTCTGGTTCAGGACCTAACGCTAGTGGAAGCCCCAACCCTAATTCTGGGAATACTACTAGTGGGACCACAACAGGAACTACCCCGGCTGCTCCCTTGCTCCCCTATATGGCAGTCCTTAGTCTTCCCAATTTTGACTAGTTGATAAATGACCCTATACACCATAATGTTGGTTAGCCTGCAATGCCAACCAAGCATCCCTTGCTGGCGAAGATCCTAAAAATCAGTGTTCGTCTAACTCCGTTACTGATGACTATGTCCGTCCTCGGTTGTTCCAATGTACGCTTACTGGTGAAGCTTCTAAGTGGTATTTTGATCAGGCCCCATCCTCTCATACCACCTTTGCGACTCTTGCTCGGGATTTTCTGTCTTATTTCCAGCTTCCCCTTCATTACGACACTGGTACCGAACTTTTGACTTATTTCCGTCAATCGTCTATGACCTGCCTATCCAATCATGTCTAGGAATGGCAGAGAAGAAAGAGCCTATGTCGAGCCCCTACCTTCAAAGACCATGTCTACATGGATTATTTCCTTAGATCTCTCTTGCCTGCTATTGGCAAAGATGTCACATCGCATTTCCCTCAAACCGAAGAAGCCGCTCTCCAAATTGCGTTAAAATATGACCTGATCTACACTCAGTCGGGTTATGTTTATACCATTCTACCTAATCTTCCTAGACCTGGTGGTGCCAACGCAATGGGGGCATCTCATGCCGCCAGCGGTATTTTTGGATATCTCTCTCATCCATACACTTAGCCTCCCATGGGATATGGTTTTCCTTAGCGGGGGGGTAGCACCTCCTGCACTTTTCCCCCTCCTAGTAGCATGTATCTATGATACGACATGCCTCCTCCTTTTTCCCAACCTCCTATTTACCACACTGTTACCCAACCTCATTATTATCCGTATCCATGGCCTGGTGCTCCAACTCCTCCAGCATTAGCACCTCCTCCTCCCTTGCCTTCTCAACCCCTGCAACAGTAGCCACTGCCCCCTTAGGGGCAGGTGTATGCACAGCAGGGCACGACTAATCCTCCTCCCTCCAAAAAGAAGAGGAAAGGAACTCAAAATCAATCTGCTCCCGACAATCCTAGACCTAATCCTCAAAATAATGCTCCTAACACTACTAACCAGCAACAGGGAACTCAGCCCAAGCAGGACAGGCCTATTTGCACGAACAAGCCTTGTTCTTGTTGTGGTGTTTACGTTCATTACACGCATGATTTTCCTCTTTTACCATAGACCAGCCTAGATCCATCTTAACTCTGGATCTATTAAGCGCCGAGAGGGATCAAATCTTTAGAGGTGCAAACCTCTTTTTTTGAGTGCAAGACTTGAGGAAAGGTTTGCACCTCGAGAGATTTTATCCCTCTCGGTGCTTGATAGATCCAGAGTTAAGATGGATCTAGGCTGGTTTCAGTCGTCTGTGGCCAAGGAAAATCTATCGAAAATATGATTGATTTTATCAATAATATGTAAATACAGATAATATAAATATAATAATTTTATATATGCTAAATATGTCTGATATTTATCTGGTCATTTTAATTTTAAAATGTTCTTAGTTACCTTAGTTTTTTGAGATGATAAATATTGTTAATAAATTTAATGACGAAATAATTCTTTTGAATGCAAAGTGACAATGTAATAGTGTTGAATGATAGAAAATGAAAATAATAAGAATGTAGTCAATTACAAATAGTCAAATTATTTTCTTTTTCTATTCTTATTGTCACCCTTGTTAGTTTTGTCATCTTTCATATCGATAATATGAAAAGGACAATTGAAATAATAAACCATTTAAATATTTAGCTTGAACTATTGTAATAAACATCATACATTGTCTCTCTTGCTCTTCAATATTAATAGGTTGATTTACTATAACACAAATATTAATATACATTGTTAATAATTTTGTGTGCTTACACTGAAATCAATGCATAATCTTAATCCAATCACTTTAAAATTAATGTACCATCAATGTACATCAAATCAGAAATCAACGTCTACACTGAAATCAATGCACCTAATGCAAACAATCAAATAAGATTACAAAAAAAAATCTACACTGAGATCAATGCATCTAATGTAGGTAATCAAATAAGATTACTAATCAACATCTATATTGAAATCAATGGATCTAGTGCAAGTAATAAAATAGGATTAGAAACCAACATCTACACTAATATCAATGCATCTAGTGCAAGCAATCAAATAGGATTATAAATCACCATCTACTTCCTTATCTCCCCCCTTGAACTACATCTCTCTTTCCATCCATCTATCCACTCTCTCACATCCTCCCTCTTCCTTCCTCTCTCTCCATTTCTTTCCCACATATATATCTCCCTCTCTCTTCACCCTCCAACTATGTTACTCTCTCACTCTCTCTCTCTCTCTCTCTCAACATCTACACTAAAATCAATGCATATAGTGCAAGAAAAATAGGATTATAAATCACCATCCACACTGAAATCAATGCATTGAGTGCAAGAAATCATCTTCCCTCTCTCCCCCCTCCAACTACATCTCTCTTTCCCTCCATCTCTCCTCCTCTACACTGAAATCAACATCTACACTGAAATTAATGCATCTAGTGCAAGCAATAAAATAGGATTATAAATCACCATCTACTTCCCTATCTCCCCCCTTGAACTACATCTCTCTTTCCCTCCATCTCTCCACTCTCTCACATCCTCCCTCTTCCTTCCTCTCTCTCCATTTCTTTCCCAGATATATATCTCCCTCTCTCTTCACCCTTCAACTATGTTACTATATCCCTCCCTATCTCCTTCTCTCCATATCTTCTTATTTATCTCTTTATCTCACCCCAAAACATATACACACTCTCTCCATATCTCCCTTGTCACTTCATCTCTCTCTCCACTTCTCACTCTCTATGTAATCCTTCTTCCCTCCCTCTCTCCCCCTCCAACTCCATCTCTCCATCCTTCCATCTCCCTCCCTCTCTCCTCCTCTATCTTTTCCTTCCTATCTCTCCCCTCTCTCTCTCTCTCTCTCTTTCTTTTCCCTCCAATTTTCTCTCTTCCCCCATAACTCTCTTCCTCTCTCTCATGTCCTCTCTCTTTTCCTTCCTCTCCTATCTTCCTCTATCTTTTCCTCTCTCTCTCTTTTCAATCCAATTATCTATGTCTCTCTCTTTGCCTTCCAATCCTCTTTCCTCCCCCAACACACACACACACACACACACACTCTCAACATCTACACTAAAATCAATGCATATAGTGCAAGAAAAATAGGATTAGAAATCACCATCCACACTGAAATCAATGCATCGAGTGCAAGAAATATATTCCCTCTCTCCCCCCTCCAAATCCATCTCCCTTTCCCTCCCTCTGTCCACTCTCTCACATCCTCTCTCTCTTCCTTCCCCTCTATCCCTTTCTCTCCCACATCTATCTCTCTCTATATCTCCCTCTCTCTCCCTCTCTTCACCCTCCAACTATGTTACTATGTCCCTCCCTCTCTCATTCTCACCCCATTCCGTCCATCTCTCCTTATTTTTCTCTTTATCTCACCCCCAAACATACACATACTCCTCTATTTCTCCCTTGTCACTCTCTCTGTCTCTCCACTTCTTGCTCCCTATGTAAATACATTACTCTGGATCCAGAGTTTGATATTATCTGTATTTACACTGAAATTAATGCATCTAGTGCAAGTAAGAAAATAATATTAGAAACCAACATCTACACTGATATCAATGAATCTAGTGTAAGCATTCAAATATGATTAGAAATCATCATATTAATGTACATTGTTAATAATTTTGTGTGCTTACACTGAAATCAATGCACAATCTTAATCCAGTCACCTTAAAATTAATGTACCATCAATGTACATCCAATTACATCAAATCAGAAATCAACGTCAACACTGAAATCACTGCACCTAATGCAAACAATCAAATAAGATTACAAAACAACATCTACACTGAGATCAATGCATCTAATGCAGGTAATCAAATAAGATTAGAAATCAACATCTATATTGAAATCAATGGATCTAGTGCAAGTAATAAAATAATATTAGAAACCAACATCTACATTGATATCAATGCATCTAGTGCAAGCAATCAAATAGGATTATAAATCACCATCTACTTCCCTATCTCCCCCCTCAAACTACATGTCTCTTTCCCTCCATCTCTCCACTCTCTGACATCCTCCCTCTTCCTTCCTCTCTATCCATTTCTTTCCCACATATATATCTCCCTCTCTCTTCACTCTCCAACTATGTTACTCTCTCTCTCTCTCTCTCAACATCTACACTAAAATCAATGCATATAGTGTAAGAAAAATAGGATTATAAATCACCATCCACACTGAAATCAATGCATCGAGTGCAAGAAATCATCTTCCCTATCTCCCCCCTCCAACTACATCTCTCTTTCCCTCCATCTCTCCTCTTATACACTAAAATCAACATCTACACTAAAATCAATGCATCTAGTGCAAGCAATCAAATAGGATTATAAATCACCATCTACTTCCATATCTCCCCCCTCGAACTACATCTCTCTTTCCCTCCATCTCTCCACTCTCTCACATCATCCCTCTTCCTTTTTCTCTCTCCATTTCTTTCCCACATATATATCTCCCTCTCTCTTCACCCTCCAACTATGTTACTATATCCCTCCCTCTCTCCTTCTCTCCATATCTGCTTCTTTATCTCTTTATCTCACCCCAAAACATATACACACTCTCTCCATATCTCCCTTGTCACTTCATCTCTCTCTCCACTTCTCACTCTCTATGTATTCCTTCTTCCCTCCCTCTCTCCCCCTCCAACTCCATCTCTCCATCCTTCCATCTCTCCTTCTATCTTCGTCTCTCTCATCCTTCCTCTCTCTCCCCCCCCGCGCTCTCTCTTTCTTTGCCCTCCAATTTTTTCTCTTCCCCCATAACTCTCTTCCTTTCTCTCATGTCCTCTCTCTTGTCCTTCCTCTCCTACCTTCCTCTATCTTTTCCTCTCTCTCTCTCTCTCTTTTCCTTCCAATCCTCTTTCCTCCCCCAACACACACACACACTCTCTCTCTCAACATCTACACTAAAATCAATGCATATAGTGCAAAAAAAACAGGATTAGAAATCACCATCCACACTGAAATCAATGCATCGAGTGCAAGAAATCATCTTCCATCTCTCCCCCCTCCAACTCCATATCTCCTTCCCTCCCTCTCTCCACTCTCTCACATCCTCTCTCTCTTCCTTCCCCTCTATCCCTTTCTCTCCCACATCTATCTCTCTCTATATCTCCCTCTCTCTCCCTCTCTTCACCCTCCAACTATGTTATTATAACCCTCCCTCTCTCATTCTCCCCCCATTCCCTCCATCTCTCCTTATTTTTATCTTTATCTCACCCCCAAAAATACACAAACCCCTCTATTTCTCCCTTGTCACTCTCTCTCTCTCTCCACTTCTCACTCCCTATGTAAATACATTACTCTGGATCCAGAGTTTGATATTATATGTATTTACACTGAAATCAATGCATCTAGTGCAAGTAAGAAAATAAGATTAGAAACCAACATCTACACTGATATCAATGCATCTAGTGCAAGCAATCAAATATGATTAGAAATCATCATATCAAAAGTTTACATTACTCTTGATCTATCAAAATTTACATTAGAAATCACCGTTCACACTGAAATCATTGCATCAAGTGCAAGAAATCATCTTCCCTCTCTCCCCCCTCCAGCTCCATCTCTCTTTCCTTCCCTCTTCACTCTCTCACATCCTCTCTCTCTCTTCCTTTCCCTCTATCCCTTTCTCTTCCACATATATCTCTCTCTCTATCTCCCTCTCTCTCCCTCTCTTCACCCTCCAACTATGTTACTATATCCCTGCCTCTCTCCTTCTACCCCCTTTCCCTCCTTCTCTCCTTGTTTTTCTCTTTATCTCATCCCCAAACATACACATACTCTCTCTATTTCTCCCTTGTCACTCCCTCTCTCTCTCCACTTCTTGCTCTCTCTATGTATTTCTTCTTCCCTCCCTCTCTCACCCTCCGACTCCATCTCTATATCCCTCCCTCTCTCCTCCTCTCTCTCTTCCTTCCTCTCTTTCCCTTCCTCTCTTACCTCCCTCTCTCTTCCCCCATCTCTCTTCTCTCTCCCTCTCTCTCTCTTTTCCCTCCAATATAAAATGGAAGAGAAATAGAAAAATATGGTATTTGGCCCACTGTGTTAAATTTATATATGTAGGGAGAGAAGTGAATTTTCACTAGGGCCAACATTAGATTAATTAGATTAAATTTTAAATGTTAAATATTAAACATTATTTTTACATTTATGTTTACATGTTTATTGTTACTTGAGGATTAGTGTACTTTAGTTTGGCCCATGGTATTTAGCTGAGGATTCACCTAAATAAAACCACTTTTTGAGTGTTCCTAAATATAAATAGGATTATGGAGTAAATATAAAAATAATTTTTATTTATTTACCATACCTATGGTTTATTTATATTCTATTTATTTACCATACCTCTTTTATAAATATGGTATTTGGCCCATGGTGTTCAGCCCATGGTATTAAAGTGGTACATTTCTATACACTCGGACATATCAAAACTTTACATTAATTAAATTTAATAATATTAATATTATAATATAATAATGTGAATATTAGAATTAATAATAATATTAATATTAATATTAGGGTTAATAATGTTTTTTGGCATGTATTAATAATAATTTGGCCCATGGTATTTAGCTCAAGATTCACCTAAATAAAACCACTTTTAGATGTTCATAAATATAAATAGGATTATGGAGTAAATATAAAAATCTTTTTTATTTATTTACCATATATATGGTTTATTTATATTTTATTTATTTACCATACCTCTTTTATAAATATGGTATTTGGCCCATGGTATTAAAGTGGTAAATATATCAAAAGTTTACATTACTCACATGACATCTACACATCTATATACACTCTGACATATCAAAAGTTTACATTACACACATTACATCTACACATCTCTATATATTGGGCCTGACATATCAAAAGTTTACATTACACACATTACATCTACACATCTCTATATATTGGGCCCGACATATCAAAAGTTTACATTACACACGTTACATCTACACATCCCTATATACTGGGTTGTAGAGTGCCTCTCGGCGCAATGAAGAAAATGTGGGAGTCTCAAGAAACTTTGCGAGGACAGCAAGCCTCCCCTTCCGTCCCTCTGAGTGTTGCACCTAGTCAGCCGGCTGTGTTTACTAATCCTTTCCCTCAGCAAGGATTTGTGGCTATCCAACCACCTAAAGGTTAGGCGGCCACGCAACCTCCTCCATATGGTACCTTCGATTACCAGATTCTCATGATGAAATCTAACCAACCTATAATCATAGATATCAACCTTTAGACTCGGTCCTATCAGTACAACAAGCCTCCCGCTACGTCTGTCCCCGAGCCACCTTCTTCAGGTTCTACAGAGCCTCTTTCGACACCTAATGGTCCTTTGCAGATCCCTCAGCCTAAGGCAGAGGTTCATACCAACATCCCTAAGGGACCACTATGCTGAAATGTTGCTTCTAGAAAAGATGCCCATTCATATAGTATAGTAGATGATTTGGCGCAATCTCTTGCTGCCATCTCAATGCTGGAACTCCTCCAGTCATGCCCTTCACAAAGAAAATCTCTACTATTTTCCATGGGCATTGTAGATCCTGCCGATGATTGTTTGATCGTCTTCGATGTTGACCAGTCAGAACATCCTCCTCTTCCTGTTTCCGTCGCCTTCCAAATCCCATTCAAGATCTGGAATGCCAACGTTTCCTGGTGTATCATTGATGAGGGGGCATCCACCTGCATGATGTCCACTTTGGTTTGGAAGAAAATCAGATTACCTGAGTTAGCTCCTTCCACGATCACTCTTCGAGCATGGGATGGCCATGCCTCCTAGCCCATTGGCTTATTCTGAAATTGTCCTATTACTCTTGCGGGCAAGACTGTTTGCGTTGATGTAGAAATCATTGATGCCCCCTTAGATTACAACATTATATTGAGTCGTAGCTACACCTATGCAATGTCTGCTGTCCCATATGTGGTCCACCGCCAGATGTCCTTCCCTCATAACGGAAAGATAGTCACCATTGACTAGTTGACATATTACGAACCGAAGTCTCAAACCTCCCCTGAGTCCATAATTTCTTCGGTGGCCAATAAGAAAATCGTCGATCCTTTGACCAGTGTCTCACCTAGAGTCTACAAAGACTCCTCTTTGCTTGGTACATTCCCTATTCTTCCTCCTCCTGTCTCTGATCCCAGCTCATCGAATTTTTGCATGATGCAATCGTCTCGGGCTTACCTCAAGCGGCCTGGTTCGGCTATTCAGCAGCCTCGCCTTCTACAACCTACTCCTAGCCCTTCGATTCAACCTTCTGGACCCCCTCCTCCTGGCCCTTCACCTACAGCTAGTATCCATGAGCCTCTCTACCCTCCTGGAACGGTTCCTCCAGGCCTTAACCATCTGGATCCTTCCCGCCTGGCCATTACCCCTCTGGTTAGATACCATTCCTAGCTCCCCCTCTAAGAGTGTACACGATACCTATCATGGCTACCCTCTCTCTTCCCAACCTAACCCTGGGGATTCCCGTCTGGTACCTTGATCCCCTAGTCGCTACCCTGCTCGGTCAACCAAAACCTTATCTTTCTTTGACCCCAGTTCAACCGGTCCCTATGACTTCTCCCGCCAATACAATGCCTTAGCCACCTCAACAGTAACCATATCCTATTGTGACCACTTCAGGTAAGAAGGGCAAAGCTCACAAACGGGCATCAAAAGACAAGGGTGCCCCGACTGACCCTGCTCCTCCTCTGCCTCCAAAGCCTTGCGTTTTGTGTGATGTCGTCGTTCATGCCACCCATAACTGTCCTGAGTTGCCCCGTATCAAGCCCATGGTTAATGTTGTGTTCCCTGAGTCTACGGTCCCTAAAGCCTCTGTTTCTTCCTCGACTGTAGCCAAGAACCCTAAGACTATTCAAACCAGCCAACCTTGTTCTTTGTGTGATCTCCATGGCCATTATTCCCACCTTGTCCCTACCTTACGCATTACCGCTCCTCTTTAGAGGTAGTTCGGGAGTACAAGGTTGAACATAACCAATCTGCCTCTCTTGTACTTGCGCAGTATGTTATGCGCCAGCTTGAGGATTTACCCTCTCCCATTGACATCCCTCCTCCTGATTTCGAGATGACGAAGCCTGCGGCCACCATCCTCTACCTATCATCATCCATGAGACCCTCAGTGGAAACTCCCTCTGAATTTTCCCCTGTTTTTTCACCCGACCTCCCCCCAGCGATCACCCTAGGCTCAACATCAGTGGATCCCTTATCTGCCTGTTCTTCCATCATCCCCCGTGATAATGCACATGTGAACCTTTCTTCTCATGATGATGAGTCAGGTAGCTTCCCCGTGTCATGTGGTTTCCCTTCCTCCAATCACTCCATCTTCTATTGTGATGATAACATCATGGAAGCCTTGTCCACCCCTGACTTCATCTTTCCCACCCATAAGCAGGATGGCACCATTCATGTCTATGGTGACTTTTGCAGCCTGAGCAAAAGCTACACCTCCGGTAGCTCCCACGCTCCACCTAACCGTCGGTGTGTGGATAGTAGACATCCTACCCAGATCAGTCCCTCTCACAGTGTTTGTTCGATCTCTACTTTGTGCTCACGCTGCCAGCATTGTTCATCATCCTCCCATTTTTTGTCTTGTGGCACCTTTCAGATGGACCTCTCGTTCACACCTTATATTGGTTATGTTGATGGTGCAAGTCGCTACTCCTAGAGTCTAGCCTCGGCAAGTTGGGTTATCTTTACCCCCTTGCATTCGCTTGTTCTCTCGAATAGTGTATGCATTGGTACTGCTACCAATAATCAGGCCAAATATGATGTAGTACGAGGTTTATTAGCCGATGCCCTTTCTCATCGCATCCTCCACCTTCATGTTCGTTTAGATTCCCTGCTTCTTTTCATGCAATTGAATGGTGTCTATCATGTGCATAATCCTACCCTTTTTAGAAGATATTTACGAGTGAAGCTTTTGATGCGTGAATTTGAAATCATTACATTCAATCATGTACCTAGAGCACAAAATCACTATGTAGATAGCATTGCAAACAATATTCTAGAATGGCATCTAGCACATGCATTTAACACAAGACAATAACATAAAACCATCAAAACGATGCATATCCATAATATGTGTCGTATAAAATGTTTTAGAGTCCATCAACTCTGATACATATGACATGCCCATAGCATGTTACAAAAATTCAAAAACTAGGGGCACCACCTACCCCTACACACTAATCACTATCTAGAGGATCCTGAGCCAACGACTCTACTCCCGCAGCTCATAGATCGTGCATCCCCTATCCGGCCATCGCCATGCGCCGCATGACCCCTCACCACTCCGAGGGTAGACCAATACATGGCTCTATGTACTAGTCCTCTAATTCTTGCCAGCCACGCTCTGAAACATCGGTCAGAAGCCTCTCACATCTACAACGGATGTCCTCCAGGAGGGTTGTTGCATCCTCATTTTGTGGCACCCTTGATCCACTGGGTCCTGCAGCTCCTAATACTGTAGGTCGTCCCATATACCCGGCCGGTTTTATCGGTGTTGTATCTGCATACCAAAAGTAAAATAATTAGTACCATATACAATATTCTGAAACTTTACAATCCACATAAAATATTAGCAATTTTTCACTTACCATCAGGCCCCCATACTCGACCAGGCAGCAGTGGCAAATTCGGGTCTCCACAATAACTCATCCCACTATATGGATAGTCGTTTATGTACAATGGCATCTGATCCCAATGAGCAAAGAACTCGGGTCGGAACACCCATCCAACTGCCCCACCTCCTCCTCTGCACAGTAGTCGCCCCCACCGGTGCATCCTGGGCTCCCTTGGGCCCCCATCCTGGAGTTGTATGCGAGGTCAAAGTATCGAAATCTTCTCAAAGAAGAGCGAGCATAGCACTGTACCATATGCATAGTCATGGTTCACTTTCCTCTTGCATAGCGACAACTGTCGTTTCAACGACGACAACATCATCTGGGCCCACCCATAGTAGGTCCCACTCAACACACTCTCCACAAGCATCATATGCCCTCCAGTGATGTGGTGGAGTGCTTGGTTGCCCAGGATCTGTAGCACCATTGTGGCCATAACACAAGTCTCTAACCTCTCTAAATCCCCAATGGGTATCTGATTCCCCTTGACTTGGAGACCTGGTCAACAATGGCACTCTAAAAACTCCATGATGTTCCACCCTCGTGGTAACACTAGCTGAGTATTCCCAACCATACCAAGTGGTGGAAGACCAGTCAGGAAATGTATATCCTAGATCGTCAACTCAATCCGATGCCCCTGCACTATAAATATCTCATGGTTTGGATCCCAATAGCTGAAAATCCAAGCCAATAAGGGCTCTCCAACTCTCATCAGAGGGTTCTCCACAAAATTCAGAACCCCAAACCTAGCCAATGCACTACGGACACCCTGATCCTCCCGGATCTCCTACCGTAATGTGCCCAGGTCTCTCTCTCTCCAGTTGATCCGTAATTTTTCCATATCTGCACAAAATCATCATATTTTTCAGTGTACAGATAGGAAAGACTATATCCAAACATAAAAACCTAGCTCTTAAACAAAAAATAGCACAGAAAAACCCCTCCCTGTTAGGTCTCACTTTTCAGGCCCAAACCTGGGATAGGTCATAGTTTTCTGCCCAAAACCTGCTACCCAGGTCGCATTTTTTGCCCCAAAAAAATTGACCCGGCCGTGAAGAGGAGCAGGGGTCTGTTCCTAAGCTCTAGGGACCTAAACTGAACTTTCAATCCACTAACATGAAAGAGTAGGGTTATGCCTTTTACCTGTAACTGACGGATCTCAATTCCAATATTCGATTTTTCCACTACGTTTGCCGCAAGATTTAGGGGCTTCCCTCCTCTCTACATTCACCACAGCACCACATGCAAATGAGTGAATTTGGAGGGAAAATGCCTTATTAAAAGAGAAACCTCTGATTTTCTTTCACCTTCTGTGGCCAAACCATAGCTCAATTTGACAAACCGTCTATACTGTTGGAAAGCTCTCACCGAGCCCTCAAATGGGTATCTGTTAGTTTTTTGTGATTTGACACTTCACTAGGACATATTTTGTCCACGAAGCGTCACTTCACCACTCCTCAAAATCAAATTTCTTCACTTGCAATACTTATACTTGGGGCACCTCTTTGCCTCCATACTTTTCCATGATCGTGTCAATTTTCGTCGTGAGTAACCAGCATGTACTCATGTTTTTATGGTCCTCGTTGGACCTTTTCTGTGTGGAAAAATCATTGAGTCACCCTTGTTTAGAGCATCTGAGTTGAGTCATCATTGCATTCATGGAGTCTATCACAAGTCCCTTTGTATCTCGCTATAGTCCTCCATCCTTCATTGCTTGGTTTCTCTCTCATGTCGCACATTATGGCCTCCAGCCCTTCTGTCCCCTATCCCTCATGATATTGTGTCAGTCGCTGCTAGGTCATCCACGTCCTTTATGCTCTAACAAGGGAATTCGTCGGTCTGCTACTCAGTATCCCCCATTTCATCATCATCCCTGGCGTCATTCTATCAGTCGCTCTACTATTTTCTCTCGTGCCTTAGTTGAGGATCCATTATTGCCTCACCTATGGAAGACCTCCTTCTTTAGACATCAAATCATTCATTCCAAAATACAGCTCTAGAGGGCGGTGTACCTTGGTTCCAGCTTCCACTCTTGTTCGGTGCCTCAGATCAGGAAAAGGGACTCCTTACAGCCCTTTGACTTGATTGTTTCTCAGCTCCAGCTCCTTTTAGCATGATCGAGATCCATATGCTTGATGGTTCAGTGATGCAGCAGTTGAAACTAGTGATTCCCAGGTGTGTGTGAGATGTTTCAACCCTCATGAGGGGGTGGTCCTACAAGTAGCCCCCCACATGCTCGGATGACCTCTTCATTACAGCCTTTGATGTAGCTCACTATATTTGATGATGTCGGCCTTAGCCGCTTGCAGCACCTTTTTGTTTGCATGTATCAGTCATATTTTCAGAGCCCTTTCCTGTTTACAAGGGCATTTGGGTTGTATTTGTATCTCATGTACTCAGATATTATAGTATAATTCATGGATGTTATCCCAGGCACAGTGTGTATGTGGGGTTCATTATCATGTTTTTCATCTGGCTCATGTTTATGCCAGCATGTACTATATAGTTCAGTCCCTTGTTTATTGGACGCATTATTCTTTTTACTTTGTCTCGGCGGCAATAGGTATGCCTCCCCCGCCGCCTATAGCACAGGTACTCAGTCATAAAAGAGACTTGTCGCATCTGTAGGTCTTTCCTCCTCAGGGTCTATTCCTTTAACGCTTTGGTCTACCTTATATTTCTCTCTCTCTGACTTCCCCTTCGGTGTCTAGTGATTGAGTTCTTACAACGTACTTCGGTCATATGATTAGCTCCTAATGCTCGCACGTTGGGGGGCAATCTGTTACATCATTTTTTGGTCATCTAACCTGTTACTATTAGATGGACCTAAGTACACCATGTAAGACTAATTTTACCCTAAGTAAAATTTCTTTCACTATGAAAAACAACTTAGTAAACCACCTTTATTAAGTTGTTTATGGTCTAAACAGGAAACCCCATGAGGAAATATTAAATAAATCTACATTTGTTTGATTTTTCTCAAGGAATAATTAGTTAAACAAAAGTTTAATTAATATTCCTGGTCATATTTAACCCAAAACAAGAAAATTAATTAGATAAATCATTATTTATCTCATTATTTTCTAGGAATAATTATTTAAACCTTATTTAAATAATACTCCTTGTTAAATTTGACTAAATCATTCCTAAATAATTAAATAAATCATTATTTATTTGATTATTACTCAACCACACCCTTAAAATAATAAATAAATCATTTATTTATTTAAAATTTACAAATAAAGGGGTTTGACCCAAGTCAAATTCTTTTTCCCTCCAACAAATATAATAAAATATTCCATAAAATTTGGATCTTGATTTGGTTAATAATATCTTAACTATGCACCAATATCTAGATTAATGCAATATTTTGTTATAAATAGAAAGGCTTTTCCATTCATTCACTACCTTTTGTTGCCTAAATATCACTCTGGATCTATACTTTTGGTCTGACTTTGATCCACTATCATTGTCATAATGTTTCTATATTTTTTCTTGTGAGCTTCCTTTGAGCTCCATTTTTGTCTAGGTTTTCTACACCATCAAGAGAGAGGGATTTTAGATCTGAAGTGCTAAGGACTTACAAGAACCCATCCCATTGAGGAGAACTGGTAACATCCTTCTATGTTTTCCTCCCAAGTGCCATTAATATAAAATTCATTCAACATATTCTTGTCTCGTCTATTGGATGCATGGAGTAAATCTCGTTTTTATCTACTAGTTAATGTCTTGTAATCTCCCAAAATGGGAATCCACAGCAATGCCTGCTAGAATAACGCTATCTCCACAAATTTTTGCACTGAAATGAGTTTTAAACTCCTGGATCCCTTATATCAGTGGATCTAATGTCTAAATACAAAAGGAGAGTAAAAACAAATCAAACTAGGTGAGGTAAACAGACATCCCACCACCTAGTATGGCTGGAAAACACCCAATGAAGCGGCTGCAGTTATATGCAACAAACTGCTTCAGAAATAATGAAGTTCCACTGAAGTGAAGTAGGAGGCCAATATGGAGGCTCAAATATCATATGTACAACAGAAAATTAGATTTACATTACATCCCATACAATGTACAAGAGAAAGTAGAAGACTATACAAGAATAAACCCTCAGAAATGAGGTGTTACAACCACAAGAAATGTCTACATAAACTTGACAGCGTTATTTTAATGGGCTGAAGTAGAAGTATATTATAACTTAGATCTAGATCAGATCTATATATAACGATATGGATCGAATTCAGATCTGTATATAAGAAAATCTCATCTATACATTCCCCTTGGGGTTTTGTGCAAAACATGAGAGTATAAGAGTAGATCTGAGATATAGAGTTGCAGATCTGCAGTAATATTCAGAAATTTCTGAATCATATAATAGAACAGTAGATCAGATCTTAAAAAAACATGGATTGGATGGCCAATCCATGGATCACCACAGTGAGAGGAAGAATTATAACACCAAAGATCTCTCCTCCAAAATGCAGACAAAACACCCTGCAATTACAAACTTGCAAATAACGCAGTTTGGGAAGGGAAACTATGTTGTAAGCTCTAAGAATGATCTGGCCTGATGCCAAGGTCTGGATATATCTCTCCAATGATCTAGGACACTCTTGCCAATGGGATAGAAGACTTTCCCGGTGAAAAGAGGGGCTAGATGTGCATAGATCTTAAGAGATCTATCTCCCACTTGCTGCAACTCACAAAGACAACCCAACCCTCAACAGGATCAGCGCTGTAGGTGTAAGGTGAAGCTTCACCCAAGCCTGATAGTGGTCAAGACAAGCACAACTCCTCCAAGAGCTTCTCTAGGAAGGAGGTGGGATTCCCGGTCAGGAACACCCAATGCTAAACAACATTATTCTCAGCTAAACAGCTAGAGAATGAGAAATGTCTAAGTAGAAAAATTCTTCTGAAATAATATCTTCAAAAACCCCTTTCATGTTGCTCTCCTCTTCCTTTTATAAGATAGGCGTATTGTCAAACCCTAAACCACTTCAACATTTTAGCCCCATTCACATGTATAGCCTTCATCTAGAATTGTGTTGTGCCTCAAGGAGGTTCAATGCATCTAGACTGTGTTGTAGATATGGTCATGGTTGACTTGGTCAAGTACTCAACCCCTTTCACACTCAAGTGTGTTTAAATAAATGGCCCGGATTTAGCCTTGTTTACATTGGGAATTGATTTATTTTGATGTTTTTAGGAGTTTTACATGTCCTCCTTTACACTTTATTCATCAACATGAAAATTGAAACAAAACAAAGAAAAATTGAATATTCCCATTAGCTTGGGCTAAGTGGGAATATTATATTCCTTCCCTCCAAAATGTTGCTTGTCCTAAACCAACTGATAAGGTGAGTGCTGCAGAAACTCCCCTCCTTCTCTCGTGGCCTCCTCATCCAATAGTTTCCACCATTGCTTCAGAATTTCTGCAAGAATTTCATCTCCTAGTGGTTCCTCCCAAATGTGAAAGTTGGCCTTTGGTGAATAAACCCAATGGCCTTCCACATGAAAGAATGGAAGGTCTATGTGGAAACCTTCTTGCTGATACATGGCCTCCTCAAGACAGAAGTGATGAAAATCATAGGGAATTTCATCATCCATGAGAGACTCCCACCTCCATGCTATCATCCAAATGAAATGAATCACATCCCAACATGGCAATTCATAGAAAAAATCCTCCCCAATACTTATGAGAGGCATGTCCAAAACAAACATATGGCTCACCTTACAAAGAAACTACCATAGTGGCCATATAATATCCCATGCTCCCCTTGCAACATGTAGTGCAACAAGTGTGGGAAACTCCCTTCCCCAAGGACACATCCAACTAATGTGTCTTCCCTCCATCCATGTTCCAAACAAGCACAAGAACAATTTCAGCATATGGAATCATAATGAGAGTCATGCTAGCTGCCATATGCAATAATGGAGAAGGACAATGGTCCCTCAAGTGCAACCAATGCAGTTTAACTCCTAACTGCATTAGAATATGATATGACAAGTGTTTTCCCCAACACTTGTTTGCTGCCCCATCCTTCTTGCATGCTTGGAGAAAGTGAATAACAGTTGGTGTAAAGGAATCACACCATGAAGAGTGTATCATCTCTCCAAAACCCTTCAAGGAATGGAAAAAATCATCATTGTTCATAGCCCCAAGTGGCCTATGAAACCCATTAGAAATAATGCTCCCTCTTGGAGCAAAGCCTTGCACATAAGTGTTAGAATAATACAAGCATATAGCAGATACATCAGGATATTCAGAGATACAAGTTCCTCCATATACTTGTCTTACATTAGTGAAGTAACTGAAGGATGAGTTCCTTCTCACACTCAATGAATAAGGAGGTGTTGAGGATGTCTTTTTCCAAGAGCTATGTTCCTCCTCAACTAGCAAATGATCCATGCACTTCCTCATATGAGAGTGCATCTCCTTATTGAAATTTTCCCACATGAATCCCTTCAATATAGTATGGCATGTTTTAATGAAGCTAGTGGGTTTAGAAATCAAGATATCATAGGTTGCATTAAGTAGTTTTGTTTTGAGTTTGGAGTCTTTAGATAAGTAGATCTGATCATAGAAATAAATGACTCCATTAACTACTTTATACCTCCTATCTATCATTTTCCCATCAAGAACCTTACATGTGAAGAGGTCCTTGGAATATTACATCAAGATTAGGGACTCCCAATAAGGATCTAGGCTTCCCAACATTGACAGCGTTGTAGAAGTCTGAAATGAAGCATTTGTCATATGATGGCTCTCCTCCTTGTCATGCTTGATGTCAAAGTCACATGTTGGAGTATTCCTAACTTTCTTTTGTTGCCTCTCTTGCAGTTGATCTTACTCAAGACAAGATTGAAGTTTAGGAGAGTCATCCTTCTTTTGAAAGGTTCTCCTCCTCCAAAACTTCCACAATTTTGCTCCTGCATACAAGAATGGAAATACCTTCTTGTTATATTCAGAAATTCTCATTATATATTGGAGTATATTTTTCTGCTCCAAGGCTATGGAGTGGCCTTTCAATACCATGCTCATATCAACACAGATTTCTAAATCTCTTCTTTCCAGCGCAAATAGATGAATGGAAGATAGCAAAGTCAATTTCAAAAAATTACTTAGCTCCTCATCAATGATTATCAGCGCTGTAGTAGCTCCTCTCAAGGTTCCCTCTTTAAACAGATATTTTTTTGCTGCATATAGTTGAGAGAACACTTTAGTTTTCTTCCAATCAGGGGGTCTCCTTGGTGGAATGCCTCCATGCAAAGAGACATCAAGGCATAGAGAAGGACACATAGATGTATGGACTGACTTGTCCTTACCTTCATTGCATAGATCCTCATGCCTTATCTGTACATCAATATTATAAAATAAATAGGGGAGTATACTCCTCATCATATGGTTCTTTCCCTCCCCTTTATCTTCTGCAATATTCAAATTCTCACCATTTGATAATGATGTCACATGTTGCACATGGAATGTGCCACAATCTCCATATGTGAGATTCTCTGGAACTCCTTGCAATAGTGCAAGAGTTTCTCTCCTTGGAACCATTGTCCCTTCTTCCTCTCCATGATGTTCTAGGTGTGCCCTTGTTATGATTGTGATGTTATTCCTGGCCTTCTCTTCCTTGATCTTGCAAGACCCTTGGAAGCTCAAGTGATTCTCTCTTTTTGGCACATCTCCTTCCTTCCTCTTCATGAAGAATTTGCTGACAAAACATTGTAGGTTTGATTATATGGCTGAGTGCTTATTTCCATGAGATGAGGGCTTAGAACCTTCCTCATGTATAGATCTTGTAGATCTTGTTAAGGGATCTCCATGTTTTTCCCTCCTCATTTCTTTGATGTCCTTGCTGATACCCTGCAACACTTGAGATAGAAGTCTTGTGAACCTTTCTCCAGAAAACAAGGGTTTTCTTTGATTTCTCTTGCATATCTCCTCCTTCCCATGAGGGGACTCCATAATTCTTGAAGCTCACAGGCTGAGCCAAGAAAGTAGCTCCGATACCACTGTAATATCCCAAAATGGGAATGCACAGCAATGCCTGTTGGAATAACGCTCTCTCCACAAATTAGTGCACTAAAATGATTTTTCAACTCTTGGATCCCTTAGATAAGTGGATCTAATTTCTAAATCCAAAAGGAGAGAAAAAAAAATCAAACTAGGTGAGGTAAATAGACCTCCCACCACCTAGTATGGCTGGAAAACACCAAATGAAGCAGCTGCAGCTATATGCAACAAATTGCTTCAGAAATAACGTAGTTCCACTAAAGTGAAGTAGGAGGACAATATGGAGGCTCATATATCATATGTAAAACAGAAAATTAGATTTTCATTACAGCCCATACAGTGTACAAGAAAAAGTAGAAGACTATACAGGAATAAACCCTCAGAAATGAGGTGCTACAACCACAAGAAATGTCTACATAAACTTGACAGCGTTATTTTAATGGGTTGAAGAAGTAGTATATTATAACTCAAATCTAGAGCGTATCTTTATATAAAAATATGGATCTAATTCAGATATATATACAATAAAATATCATCTATACATTCCCCTTGGGGTTTTGTGCAAAACATGAGAGTACAAGAGTAGATCTGAGATCTAGAGTTGCAGATCTGCAGTAATATTCAAAAATTTCTAAATCATATAATATAACATCAAATCATATCTGAAACAAACATAGATTGGATGGAAAATCCATGGATCACCACAGTGAGAGGAATAATCCTAACACCAGAGGTCTCTCCTCAAAAATGCAAACAAAACACCCTGCAACTGCAAACTTGAAAATAACGCAGTTTGGGAGGGGAAACTGCGCTGTAAGGTCTGAGAATGATCTGGCCTGATGCCAAGGTCTGGATCTATAGTTCCAATGATCTAGGACACTCTTGCCAATGGGATAGAAGACTTTCGCAGTGAAAAGAGGGGCTAGATGTGCATAGATCTGAAGAGATCTATCTCCCACTTGCTGCAACTCACAAAGAAAACCCAACCCTCAATAGGATCAGTGTTGTAGGTGTAAGGTGAAGCTTGGCCCAAGCCTGATAGTGGTCAAGACAAGCGCAACTCCTCCAAGGGCTGCTCTAGGAAGGAGGTGGGATTCCCACTCAGGAACACCCAATGATAAACAACATTATTCTCAGCTAAACAGCTAGAGAATGAGAAATGTCTAAGCAGACAAATTCTTTTGAAACAACCCCTTTCATGCTGCTCTCCTCTTCCTTTTATAAGATAGGAGTCTTGTCAAACCCTAAACCACTTCATCAATTTAGCCCCATTCACATGTAGAGCCTTCATCTAGAACTGCGTTGTGCCTCAAGGAGGTTCAATGCATCTAGACTGCGCTGTAGATATGGTCATGGTTGACTTGGTCAAGTACTCAATCCCTTTCACACTTAAGTTTGTTTATATAAATGGCCCAGATTTAGCCTTATTTACATTTTGCATTGATTTATTTTGATGTTTTTAGGAGTTTTACATGTCCTCCTTTACACTTTATTCATCAACATGAAAATTAAAACAAAATAAAGAAAAATTTAATATTCCCATTAGCTTGGGCTAAGTGGGAATATTACATGTCTTATGATGCATAGATCTAGATTTTTGCGGCATTTATCTTGATCACCTAATTGTAGATCTGAGGATATTGGCAGCCATATTTTCTATTAGGGTTGTTTTTTATGCACATCTAAAGTGGTATTTTTTCATACACTTGCAATTAATATTCATACTCACACTCCCTATGTATATACCTTGTGTACCAATTTTCACAACTCCAACGGAGGGTAAATATGTGGAAGACCTTGTCAGCATGGAGGCCATGCTTGGGGCTCGCAACCTTGGACACTTTATGGCATGATGACCATTGATACGGAATTTGGTACACCATATGTGTGGTTGTGCAGGTCGCGTTGATTGCAGGTCCCTCATTTTATTTGTCAAGTCTATGATTTGATGTTGTAGTCCCAAAATTGAGGTTTTGTGGGAGGTTTCTCCTCGCCAATGTTTATGCAGGTACCCGGCCATAGCCTCAATCTAATTTTCTTGATCCAAAGCATCTTATAGGTTATATATCTTTTGTTGAGTCAATGGCATGCAAGTAAGTGGTAAAAATGCTTTAATTAACCAATATTTTTGATGGTGTGGGTTAATCGGGTAGCTCAACTTATCAATCACATATTTAGACCTATGTGTTAGCTCCCAGGAATTTTCTCCTTCCCGTTGCTTGATTTCCCATAACTCAGAAAATCCATGTTGGTTGGTCTTACGGAGCTTAAACTCTTGTACAAATTCTCATCTGACTTCATTTACAGTTGGATTTTGTTGCAACGCAAACCATTTGATAAACCATATCAACGCTCTTTATCGAAGTGTGGTTTGAAACTAAATCAACTTTGTAGCATTTGGAGTATGGAGAGACCTCCAGATAGCTTCATATATGTACCAGTGTTGCTCTACATCTTCGTTCCCCCTACCATAGAACTCAGGGTATTGGGTAAAGCATCCCACCATGATTGAATTAACTTGTGGGATTAGTATAAACCCTCAGAACATGGTTGTGAGGATCCTTGGATACTTTCACTACTATTACTATTTCTACTACTAGGTATACCAACTTTATAAGTGGCATGCACACTATGAACCTTCAAAAACTTAATTAACTTGGACAAAAATTAATCAGGGTTGTGATAAAGTACCAAGGAAGGTTGGGGGAGGTACTACTTGAGTTTTTGGGCATCAAATCGCTACTTCTAGGGGACATATCATTCTCAAAAAAAAATCTTCTCGTGGTGAAGTGAATACCATCATCTGAGCCTTCCTCAAGGACTATGAATCCCATTCCATTTGGAAATCCCATTTCTATTGGGGAGGTGGAGTCTCTACTACTCTTCTGATCCTATATCAATATATATGTATCAGCTTCTCCTATTTAACCATTCTTTATTCTAGAATTTTCCCCAGTGCTCTATGTTACACGCATTTTGTCACCATCCCTGCAATCCCCATCCCGAACATTGGAGGACCATTTCTATGACTTTTGGGTATTATCATGCCTTGAAAAAAAATTCATTGCATCCCTTGTCACGAGAAGAATATTTCCTCTATTGACTATTCCTGGAGTGGACTATCAAAAACATATGATTTTGGGTCGGCACTGGCAGACAGTTATGGCCTCATGCCCATTGGCTATAATGTCCCCAAAATTAGCATGGAGCTAACTAGAACATTAATTTTTCTTATATCAGCTAGGAAGTGAATAAATGGGTAAGGAGGCCCATGAGTAGGAATAAAATCCCTCATAGTGTGAAAGGGATCAATAGAGTAGCTATATTTTTCACCCTCAAGTGTGAAAAGGGGCAAATGCATGAGGACAAGGTCAAGTTTGACCAAGTCAACAACGCTGCCATAGAGGGAGTGGATCACTTTGAAAGACAACGCAGTGTGAATGGGGGAGATATCATTTGGTGGAGGAAACCCTAATGTGTGGGGGGCAAGGCAAGGAGGCTTTCATTTGTATAAAGGTAATACAAGGCAGCTATAGAAGGATATGTTATTGAGTATAGGATTTGGTCTGCATGACTATTTGCTTTCTCCAGTTGTTTAACTGAGATTGTTGTGATGCTTAGAACAAGGGATTTCCTATTTAGGAATCCTTCCCCCTTCTTGAGAGGCATCTTGAGGGATTGTACTTCATTTCTCCACATTCAAGCTCAAGTCCAAGCCACCTCCTTCAGCTACAGCGTTATTCCTATAGCAGGAAATGTTGTGTTGCAGGGTGTTGCAATGGAGGGTTCCAAAACACCACTTCTAGAGCTTATCTTTTAGAGGAGGGAGATTCTATTCCTCTGGGAGGTTAGTGAGGAAGTTTCAGGAGATGATTTCATATCTTTGGCATTATGCCAAGCATTTCCCATCACCTACAGTGTAGTCCCTCTCCTTGATTGCTTTATTTCTGAGAGTATTTGCAGTGGGGATTTGCACCACTATTTTGGAGGGTGATATATTTAGGGATTGGATCAGCCTTTCACTTGAGAGATCAATTGGATGAGATTCATTCATCATATGCAACATCTTCAGTTATCTTCATCCATTTCTTGAGTTGCAGCTGCTACTCAGTTTTGAGACTGCAACTCCGGCATTTTGGCCATTTTGTATATTTCATCCAATCCTTCTAGGATTGACTTGGCATTGTTTTCATGGGTTTAGAGCTTTTCTCCCCATCTTATTTGAGCCATAAATTTCTAAATACATGTATTTACATTCTTTATGTAGCAGTGCCTCTTATAAATTGCACAGTCATAGCCTTGGCTTTCCATATATAGCAGTGTATTTCATATTTCTTGTACATGTTCCTTTGAGGTTGGTTTGCCTAAGCTTGAGTGATAATTTCCTCAAGATCTTGTACACATTCTGCTGCTATAACATTAATAAGATGGCTATGAGCTCTTCTTACATTTTCTGAAGTTTATGCAACACTTCTCTTTCATTATTGTGTTTACATATTGCTGGATCTCCAATTTGGGAATATTGTAAGATATTCCTAATATTGTAGTTTTTCCCTATTTTGGGATATTACAGTGGTATCAGAGCATGATATTTGGCTCAGCCTGTGAGTTTCAGCCATAAGAAGATAGAAGAGAAAAGAAGAGATCAAGATGATGAAGATAATAAACTTACTCTCATCAGTTTTCAGATCTAGAAAGGACCTCTCCAAGGATATTAAGAAGATAGAAGAAGGAGAGGAGGAAGGACCATGCACATCCGATTCTCAAAGAGAAGAAGACATGAAACATGAAGAACACTTGGAATCGGAAGTTCTAAGTGAATACCTTGCTGAATACCAAGCTAAACCTAGAAACTTCAAGGAGACTCTAGCTTTACCACAATTTATTCAGCTGGAAGAAGAAAGAAGACCCTGCAACTATGGGATGATGAGAGGTAATATATTCCTATTGTCCAATTTTTATGGATCACTCACATGTGCAGCAGAGGCTTGGCTGATGAAGCTAGAGGCTTTCTTCCTGCTACATCCTATAGTAGATAGAAAGGTTGTATAAATTGCAGTGCTGCACCTTGAAGGTGAAGCACATACTTGGTGGTTCAGCCATTGGAGCCATGCAAGGGTATCTACTCTTAATTTTTTTTCTCAAAGGATGATCAGGAGATTTGGTAAAAGAAGGGAGGAGCCCTCACCACCAGCTGAAGAGGCATATACCAGCACTGTCACAGTCATGGAGGAGTAGCTTCATCTTCAGCAGTTGGGGAAGGCAACACATTAGAGGAGGAAGCCCTTACAGCCATACAAGATGCTTCCAATTTTCCTAAAGGTATGCCAGAATTTCCATCTCTTATCATTTCAGCAAACATTATGGACGGGTCTACATCATTGCATGTTGTCGATTTAGAGCAACATAATTGCATTACACTGTGCAACCTTGAATCATTCAAGGGAGAGAAGAACCATCATCCTCATGAGCCATTCTTGGATTGCATACCACACCTGAGGTTGGGGTTTGAAGACTTGGAGGAAGAAGAGATAGATGGTAGATATCTTGAAGTGAGAAACACTTTCTCCTTTCTAGATGACACTTTCTTGATGAGCACTCCCCAACTCAGAGAGAGACTTCTACCTGCATCAGGTCTAGAACCTTATTGGTTTTTGGAGGCCATTGATGAAGAGGAGGTATCATGGAGAGATCCCATTAGAGATGCACTTCAACATGTCATGAAGTGCAAGGTTAATCAACACATGGAGGATGATAGCCCTCATGGGAGGAGTACCAGGATGGAGGATGGAAGGAGACATCCACAAATGATTGAATGGATGTGGATGAAGAGCAAGAGGCTAGTAAGCCACTTGCAGATCTATGACACTGGGCAGCAGGAGGCTTGGCTGTGCTGGTTACTCTTGAAGGAGTTTGGCCATCACTTGGCATGCACTCTTCCTAAGGGTATGGGGATGGAGAATATGTGGCAGGATGCTTGCATCATTGAGCAGCAAAGAGTATGGATTCATGGTGTTGATGTGACATTCATATCATTAATTATGTCTTCATCACATGAATTGTATGATGATAGCATGAGGAGGCAGCAAACAATTTTGTTGCTTGGGTTGTACTTGAGAGAGCAAGGGCAGATTTTCTCTTACACTTTGCATGATGTTGCAGGAGCAGGAGATGGCACTATCATGGTGCAAAGGGGCTACTCCTTAGCCTTGGATGATCTGGAAGTACTTCCACTTTGGAAGGAGCTTCTTGTTTTTAGCAACATTATGGAGGAAGTCTTTGACAAGGATCATGTCAAAGAAATGGGCTATGAGTTGGCAGGAACTTATCTACATAGGAAAACAGCATTGTTCTTTTGGAGCATGGACTTATTCATGTATTCATGCATCACTTTACTTTCAGCACATGGTGAGAATGTTTTTTTCTGCATCTATTGATTATGTAACATAGTATTTTCATCTTCTTACCATTATCATACAGTGCATTTCTCCACAAGAGGGCAACTTTATTGTTGGGCCCCATAAACAAAATTTTTGTCAACTATTATGATGGAGATAGCCATCCTTTGTATAACCATGGGAAAGGGTTTTATTATTTCTTGTATGCTCAGTTGATACATTCACCCATTTACTATTCACTAGTAGATGTGATGATTCACACAACTAACCATTTGTCAAAACATCACTTGCCATTTGAAGTTGCCAATTGGAACATTAATTTTTCTTATATCAGCTAGGAAGTGAATAAATGGGTAAGGAGGCCCATGAGCAGGAATAAAATCCCTCATAGTGTGAAAGGGATCATCAGAGTAGTTATATTTTTCACCCTCAAGTGTGAAAAGGGGTAAATGCATGAGGACAAGGTCAAGTTTGACCAAGTCAATAGCACTGCCACAGAGGGAGTGGATCACTTTGAAAGATAGCACAGTGTGAATGGGGGAGAGATCATTTGGTGGAGGAAACCCTAATGTGTGGGGGGCAAGGCAAGGAGGCTTTCATTTTTATAAAGGGAGGACAAGGCAGCCATAGAAGGATATGTTATTGAGTATAGAATTTGGTTTGCATGACTATTTTCTTTCTCCAGTTGTTCAACTGAGATTGTTGTGCTACTTAGCACAAGGGATTTCCTATTTAAGAATCCTTCCCCCTTCTTGAGAGGCCTCTTGAGGGATTTTACTTCATTTCTCCAGATTCAGGCTCAAGGCCAAGCCACCTCCTTCAGCTACAGCGTTATTCCTATAGCAGGAAACATTGTGGTGCAGGGTGTTGCAGTGGAGGGTTCCACAACACCACTTCTAGAGCTTATCTTTCAGAGGAGGGAGCTTCTATTCCTCTGGGAGGTCAGTGAGGAATTTTCAGGAGCTAATTTCATATCTTTGGCATCAGGCCAAGAATTTCCCATCACCTACAGCGTAGTCCCTCTCCTTGACTGCGTTATTTCTGAGAGTATTTACAGTGGGGATTTGCACCACTATTTTGGAGGGTGATATCTTCAGGGATTGGATCAGCCTTTCACTAAGAGATCCATTGGATGAGATCCATTCATCATATGCAACATCTTCATTTATCTTCATCCATTTCTTGAGTTGCAGCTGCTACTCAGTTTTGAGACTACAACTCCAGCATTTTGGCCATTGTGTATATTTCAGCCAATCCTTCTAGGATTGACTTGGCATTAACATTCTTTATGTAGCAGTGCCTCTTATAAACTCTATATTCATAGCCTTGGCTTTCCATATACAGCAGTGTATTTCATATTTCTTGTACATGTTCCTTTGAGGTTGGTTTGCCTAGGCTTGAGCAATCATTTCCTCAAGATCTTGTACACATTCTGCTGTTATAACATTAATAAGGTGGATATGAGCTCTTCTTATATTTTCTAAAGTTGATGCAACACTGCTCTTTCATTATTGTGTTTACATATTGCTGGATCTCCAATTTGGTAATATTATAATATATTCCCAACATTGTAGATTTTCCCTATTTTGGGATATTACATTGGCGATCTGTCTCAATGGACTTCCTGCGCCAAGATGTTTTTGGAAAGTTTTTTAAAATAGAATCGAAGTTTCCATTCCCAAACACTTCATGAGCGGAGTCAGCATGGGTTGTTTGACTGAATAACGTCAACGATCTTCCTTTGGCTTATTGTTTCCTACATTTGAGCAACCTCCCAAAGGATAAGGCCTCCCTTCCACCATATGAGGGATCCCAACCTCCTCCTCCTCTCCTATAAATACATCACTCTCACATGATTGAATAGTTGAACATTTTGTACAATAGCTTAATACTCTGATATAGCTTGTGTGAGATAGAGCAGAGAGAGAGATCTATTGTCAAGAGAGAGTCTAGGCTTATTGCCTCGCCAAGTCTAATTCCCCGATGAATGCTTGAGACGCGTTTTGATTGGACCCGCTGAAGGAGGCTACAATGTTAAGGCTCTTTTGGTTGTAAACTATTTCTCTCTTCTTATTAATACATGGCTGATGTTTTGGTTCCCGTTTTGTGTTTGATATGATTAATCTTGTGCAATACGTTTAATTCTCCTTGACCAATTAGATAGTTATGAATGCAAGTATTGTTTTGTATGCTACTATCGATCTTTGATCCTTGTGTAAGCACCTGAGTACCACCACTGAAGGATTGCGACGTGTCACGACGAAGATCAAGAGACTGTTACCACAGCTACGAAAACTGCGTTGGAACAAATGTAGGACATCTATCCCGACTCAGTTTCACTCATTAACTAGGAATTGATGTATTAGCATGTCCTCTTGCTTCTAGACCCACCCTAGGGCTAGAGGTATCGCCTCTATCTGTAGAGGGGATCTACCTACACAAAAATTTGGCGACTCTGCTGGGGATCAGTGTGTGTTTATCGTCTCTAGTTGTTCGTCGAGCATTTTGATTGTCGAGTCAACTTTGGTTGTTTCATCATTTTCTGCTTCGTTTAACCTGTCTAATTGTTGTCAACCATCCTGTTCAGTTCCAGAGTGTCAAGTCTGACCTCTGCTCAGTTTTTTTTATTTCTTCCCATGGTTTTCTAGCTCGGCGTTGCTTTTATTTGAACAGTCATGCCGATTGGCACATGTTTCTTTTTTCATAGGTGTGCCAACCCCTGTTTAGCACAGATTACAGCTAAACAGTCGCGCTGAATCCTGTAGGATTTAATTTTGGCCTCTTTTCTGAGTTTTTTTAGTGTTTCTTGTCTCTGTATTGGTTTCTCACCCTGAAATTGGTCTACTGAGATTGTTTTGACTCTGTAGTCTCAGTCTTCTCAGTTGTTTGTCCATCATCTTATCAATGGATTTTGTTGCCCTAGAGTTTCTAGGTGCTTTGTGTCGTTTGTTCGACTCTCTCCTCACTGAGCCTTCTGAGTTGAGTTTGAGTCACATTGATCTTTGTCATTTCAATTTGCTGACTGATTGTTTTAGTCTTTCTTTCGAGTCTTCATGTCTTTGTTTTTTTGAATGATCACCTTCGTTTTCATTTAGCTCTCCATTCGTCACTTTGAGCATAGATTACATTGCTCATTGAATCGGTTTGAAAGCCCTTTGTATGCTTCGAAGAGTGCATCCTTATTTTGAGTGCATTTTATGTTTGTATCGCATTGGTTTCTTTGTTTTAGATCATTACATTCGAAGTGCTCAAAACTAGTGTTCCTTTTGATTTTTAGTGTAACAGTGCATTGTGTTTCTCATTCATCTAAAAAGGAAAAAATTTCATTCTTTCGCTTAAATTAAAAATGAAAATGTTCTTTTGCATTACTAGCTCTTAGTGAAATAGGAAAGAGTTTTCATTTTCTGCTTTGGTTGTATTAGATGCATTATTGAAATTCTTATTATGCTTCAATTGATTGCTTCTTTGTCATATATTCCTATCCTTCTCTTAGCTAGCGTTCATTGAATGGAAATGATTTTCTTCCGCATATAGTTTGCATTAATAATTCGAGATCACATTCAGTAAGGCCTTGAAATCGCAACATTAATTCAATATCAACCTTAAAATTAATTCAATCAACCTAAGGAAACATTGAAGCCTAACGCACATATTTTAGAGGTCTAGGCTAGTGACGTGTTCTGGCATCGTTAAACCTAGTAGTTGTCATTCGCCATCTAGCATTAGACAGCACTAGCACGGACTTGTGCTCCCCATACCGTCCCGTATATAAAGCGAGACCCTCATAGGGTGCAATCCTTTATCCATAGGAAGTTGATTCTGCCACCCTGTAACCATGATACACCGAACACAGCATTCGGGGAGACTGCCTGCACGTACGTCAAGTCCTTGGTGATTTCTCTTTCATTTTATCACCAAGGTGTATATTTCAATTCACGGAAACTTGGTACACCCTCTTGCTTAGATTACCCGAGTAGTCATTCTTTTATTTTCGTGACTCTCTAAAATTGAAAAGATCATCGATAACTTGTACTTTCATGCTCGTTCAATCTCAAAGTGACTAGAGTCATATTTTTCCTGTTTCTCGACTCTTAAAACATGAAATATAAAAGTTTCATTTTAATGTCATAAAATTAATTCCCTACAATCATATGCCCATTAAAGATATTTTCTTGGCTTGTTTTTAGTAGTTCCTTAGTGTTTGGTCTTGAAGCCTTGAGTATACTATCTCATTTCCTTTCTATTTTGAAACACAATCACAGTGGCGGAACCACCAGTTTCGTCATCCTCTTCATTACCTCCTAGTGGTGATCCTTCTCCCGAAGTTTCTTCAAAAGTATCTCAACCCACTAGGTCTGTCGATTTCTGGCAGTCTATCCTTCTGAGTATCTTACCTCTCGCTACCCGATCTCCATGGTGGCAGAACCACCAGTTTCTTCGTCCTCTTCATTACCTCCTAGTGGTGATCCTTCTCCTGAAGTTTCTTCGAAAGCATCTCAACCCACTAGGTGTGTCGATTTATGGCAATCTATCCTTCCAAGTATCTTACCTCTCGCTACCTGATCTCCTCTTGAAGAGCCATTTGATATCGATTAGCAACCTCGGGACACTTGGTTTGGTTTTGGGAATGAGGAAGAATTCCCCCCTCTTACTTCATAATCACCTCTAATAGTTGTTGCCTTACTTGGCATTGTTCGTCATATTTTTCATGATCATCTAGCTTCATCCGACATGTATTCTTCAAGTCTCGTTAGTAGTGAAGAGCTTTATGTTGCTTCAAAAGATCATCATCTCCCTCCATAGAGCTTTCCTTATGTGTCAAGTCAACCTTTCGCACAACCAGTGTCTCTCCCACGTGGTTATCGAACTTTGGGTCAGATCATTTCTGTTGTTCAATCATTGTATCAGAATCCAATATGGTCTTATACGTCAATGTAATATCCAAAAATGGGATCTGCTAGCAAGGCATGACTAGAAAATGCATTTTCCAGGAATGGCTGGTACAAGATTTGAAACCAGCACTTGGATCCCTTAGATATGAGTATCTAAGTCCTAAATCCAAGAGGATATCATAAATAAATCCTTCTAGGTGGGTTAAATAGATCTCCCACACCTAGTTTGCTTGAAAAATACCCAAAGGAGGGACTGCAGCAATATAAAATAACACTGCCCAGAAAATAACATAGCTCTAGATAGCAGTAGAAGTAGGCCAATATGATAGCTTGAAAATAACTTATACACTAATAAATCAGATTTACAGTAAATCCCAATCAATGTACAGGAGGAAGAAAGAGACTTTATGGAGAAAAACCCTCTAAAAGAGGTGCTGCAACAAATATATTTCACTGTAAAGCCGTGAAAGCGTTATTTTTATGAGTAAACAGCAGTTGTAGGTTACAACTCAGATATAGGATAGACCTGTGTACAAAATATTAGATCTATATCAGATTTGTACACTACACTGTCTCTATTTTACATACCCCTTGGGGTTTTTAGTAAAACATGAAGCACAGAGAGTAGATCTGAGATCTACTGCAGCAGATCTGCAGAATGATTCAGAATTTCTGAAGCAGATGTACCAGTGAATAAAATAGATCTGAAACATACATGGATTAGTTGGCTAATCCATGGATCACCACAGTGCAAGGAAGACTCCTCTACACCAGAGGTCTCTCCTCCAAATAGTTTCCAAACACCCTGCAACTCTTCTCTTGCAAAATAAAGCAGATCTGGGGGAAAAATTGTGTTGTAGGCTTATTGAACACTTTGGCCTGATGCCAAGGTGTGGATGTAGAGCTCCAATGGTCTAGGACACTCTTTCCAATGGGATAGAAGGTTTTCCCAGTGGAAAGAGAGGCTAGATATGCATATATTTGAGTAGATATATCTTCCACTTGTTGTTGCTCACAAGGACAACCAAACCCTCAACAGGATCTAGATTGTAGTTGGAAGAATAATCTTGGCAAAATTCCTGATAGTGGACCAAGAATAGAAAGACTCTTCCAAGAGGCCTCTCAAGGAAAGAGGAGGATTCCTAAATAGGAGATATTTGTGCTAAACAGCACAATTCTCAGCTAAACAGCTAGAGAATGATGAGTGTCTAAATAGACAAATCCTTTCAATACAATATGTTCAACAACCTTCTCATGTTTCTCTCCTCTTTCATTTATAGGATGAAAGCCTTGCAAACCCTAAACCATCTCAACAGGTTTAGCTCCTTTCACATTGGAACCCTCCAACTAGAACTGCGTTGTTCCTCTAGGTTCATTGCATCTGGACAGCGCTGTAGATTTGGTCCTGTTGACCCAGTCAATTGTCACAATCCCTTTTCAAACTTGAGGGAATTTTATTAAGGCAGCCCAGATTTAGCCTTGTTCACATGGGCATTGATTTATTTTGCTGCTTAAGGAGTTTAATTTGTCCTCCTTTACAATTTTATTATTAAACAAGAAAATAAAAACAAAATTGAATATTCCTATTAGTTTGGGCTAATTAAAAATATTACAGTCCTCCCCTCAAAAATGTTGCTTGTCCTCAAGCAACTGATAAGGTGAGTGCTGCAACTCATCTCTTCCTCCATTGGTGTCACAAACAAAAGATAAGCTTCTCCCATAAGCTAAGTGATCACCAACCCATTCATCATGACTTGTCCCCATAATGTCCTCATGAGATGCAAACAGCTCCTCCCATAAGGAAACAATGAATCATATGAAACAACCATGGTTTTCCCAATTCTCTCCCTGAAATATAAGACATAAAGTACAGGGAATGAAGTCATATCATAGGGCGCATGCATGCCTCCCCTCCTTCCTCCATTCATCCCCATGAAAATTACAAGCACGTCATCAATATAGGGGATCAAAACAACGCACAAACAAGAAGAAATGTGTGCACCAGGAGGTGGATCATAGTCCCACATGTGGAACCAGCGCAGAGCATCCCCTACCTGCATCAAACCAAGATGTGGTGAGTGGTTTTCCCGCCACTTACTTTCTTCCCAAGTCATCTCACTGTTACAAAAAATGTGAGATATATTTGGTGCCTTTGGGAAGCACCCATCATGAAAACAAATCTCCCTTTGCAAATCAAGGGAGTGGCCAAATTCAGAATTTGTGGTGGCCCAACAATTTCCATGAGATTTACAAAATATATCACTCCTCCTTGGAGTCATGGCCTGCAATAACATGGTGTAAGAATGCATGAAATCATAATATAAAACACATGTACTATGAACATGCTTTCCACCAACAGTCCTCCTCCTATCAATGGAGTGGTGCATAGATCTACTCTCCTCTTCAAGGGAAGAAAGAGAGAGCTGATTCAACTCTTCCTTAGAGTCATGTTACCGCTCCAACTCCACAAGTTCCATGCATCTTTGACAATGTTGATATAGTTATCCTTCAAAGCCCTCCCAATAGTAGCTCCTCAAAATGATATTGTTAAGCTTCATGGAATAGGTGAGGCTGAATTTTAACTCTTCGTAAGCCCTCTGTAGTAACTTCTCCTTGAGCTTGGAATCTCTAGACAAGAATATCCTACCATGATTATAGATGACTCCATCAAGGACTGAATAGCTTCCTTCATGAAACCAGTCATCAAGAATCGTGCAAGTATGAATATCCTTGGAATATTCCACCAACAGTTGGGATTTCCAATAGGGATCTAATGTGCCCAACAATGACAATGATGATAGTGTGTCATTTAAAGTATCTGCCATGTTGTTGTCTTCCCCTTTGACATTTCCCATGCCAAAGGTACAAAGTGGAAGGTTAGCAGACCTCCCTTGCTACCCTCCTTGCTCATGCACATGCTCAAAAGAAGAAGGAAGCTCTTGGAAGTTAGTCTCCCATGGGAAGTTATCATCTATCCACGACCTTTCTATTTTTGCCAAAGCATGCATGTGAGACCACCATCTCTCTTCAAGTAGGGAAGAGTGTTCTTCAAGAAAGTTTGTCTTCTGATTCAAGTCTTGCCTCCCATGCTTCATGATGGTGTCATTCTCTCTTCTTGCAGCATATCTTCTCAACGCACTTTGAGACGTGAGGATAGATAATGAGGTCAAAGGAAAAATGCTTTCCCTTTCTTTGTACCTCCCCCATACTCTCAGCATTGTAGTATGGCCTTCTAATGCTCCTTCCTCCTTTGGATCTATGAAAGGAGAATCCATTTTTGAAACATATTTCATCAAATATGAATCAGGTGGTCCTCCAGATCACATACCACAGGATAATGATGTCTCATGGTTGATTGCCATGTGAACAACAGATGGGAATATTTCATGACTGCTTCCACTGTGCAAATCCATCTCAGATTGCTGTGTGGAAGTACCATGAAACTTGGAGACCCCTCTTAATGGTGTAAGAGTGCCTCTGATTGGAGCCCTTGCCCCATCTTCTGATAGTGTATCAACTATGTGGCCCCTCCTTTGTTCTATCCCATTGTCTCTTAACAAAGACATAGGCTGCTCATGTCCTCCATATGGAAGAGCCTTTGGAATTCCTTTCAAAGGTGCAAGAATCCTTCTAATGGAAGCCATTGCTTCATCTCCATCTCCACATGAAAATAGATCTCCTCCTGCTTGCACAGCACTGGAGGATCTCCTCTACTTTCTCTCTCCCCTCTCCTCATCAAATCTTGTCACTAGTCTCCTAGTGAATCTTGCATAAGAAGAGATGTTTCTCCCTTTCAAGGAAGAGGACTCAAACAGCCACCAAGCATAAGCCTTCCCTTGAAGATGCAGCACTACTACTCTCAAGGCTTCTTCTTCTGATACTTGATCCAGCTGCAAGTATGTGTCAAGCTTCTTTACCCAAGACTTGGCTGAGTCTTTAGGTGATCCATCAAATGTAGGTAGAGAGAATCTACCCAAAATGTGCTGCATGCACCATTCCCTCCTACTGTAGTTGTTGGATATTTCTTCTTTGAGTTGAAAAAAATCTGGGAAAATGAGATGCTCCTTGAATCTCTCTGATTAAGATTCATATTCTTGGATATAATCACCAAGAGATTCCTCCATTGGTGTTCCTCCCTTCCCTCCTTCCTTTGACAAGAAAGTAGGCATGTTCCAACGTTGCAGATCAGGTTGTGTGGCTGAATTCTCACACACATGGTAGGAAGTACTGGGGCCTCTTGATGTAATGATTCTTCTGAGGGCTCTACATGTCTTCCCCTCTTCATCCCCCAGATTTCTCCCTTCAGTTCATGCATAGCTTGAGAAAGAGTTCTTGAGAACTCTTCTCTCTACAAGCTTCTAGATAAATGGTTTGGACCCTTTACTCCTCTGTCTTCGGTGTAACCACATTTCTTCATCATTATTTTACTCCCATGAAAATACATATTGGCTCTTCAAAAGGCAAAGCACAGGTTGTGCCAAGAAAGTTGCTTTGATACCACTGTAATATCCCAAATGGGATCTGCTAGCAAGGCATGACTGGAAAACGTATTTTCCAGGAATGGATGCTACAGGATTTGAAACCAGCACTTGGATCCCTTATATATGAGTATCTAAGTCCTAAATCCAAGAGGATACCAGAAAAAAATCGTTCTAGGTGGGTTAAACATATCTCCCACACCTAGTTTGCTTGAAAAATACCCAAAGGAGGGACTGCGGCAATATAAAATAACACTGCCTAGAAAATAACGCAGCTCTAGATAGAAGTAGTAGTAGGCAAATATCATAGCTTAAAAATAACTTATACACTAATAAATCATATTTACAGTAAATCCCAATCAATGTACAGGAGGAAGAAAGAGACTTTATGGAGAAAAACCCTCTAAAAGAGGTGTTGCAACAAATATATTTCACTGCAAAGCCATGACAACGTTATTTTTATGAGTAAACAGTAGTTGTAGGTTACAACTCAGATATAGGATGGATATTTGTACAAAATATTAGATACATATCATATCTGTACACTAGACTGTCTCTATTTTACATACCCCTTGGGGTTTTCAGTAAAACATGAAGCACAGAGAGTAGATCTGAGATCTGCTGCAGCAGATCTGCAGAATGATTCAGAATTTCTAAAGCAAATGTAGCAGTGAATAAAACAAATCTGAAACATACATGGATTATTTGGCTAATCCATGGATCACCACATTGCAAGGAAGACTCCTCTACACCCGAGGTCTCTCCTCCAAATAGTTGCCAAACACCCTGCAACTCTTCTCTTGAAAAATAACACAGATCTGGGGAAAAAACTGCGATGTAGGCTTGTCAAAGACTTTGGCCTGATGCTAAGGTGTGGTTCTCGAGATCCAATGGTCTAGGACACTCTTGCCAGTGGGAGAGAAGGTTTTCCCAGTGGAAAGAGAGGATATATATGCATAGATCTGAGCAGATCTATCTTCCACTTGATGCTGCTCACAAGGACAACCAAACCCTCAACAGGATCTAAATTGTAGTTGGAAGAAGAAGCTTGGCCAAATGCCTGATAGTGGACCAAGAATAGCAAGACTCTTCCAAGAGGTCTCTCAAGGAAAGAGGAGGATTCCTAAATAGGAGATCCTTGTGCTAAACAACACAATTCTCAACTAAACAACTAGAGAATGAGGAGTGTCTAAACAGACAAATCCTTTCAATACAATATGTTCAACAAACTTCTCATGCTTCTCTCCTCTTTCATTTATAGGATGAAAGCCTTGCAAACCCTAAACCATCTCAAAAGGTTTATCTCCTTTCACATTGGAACCCTCCAACTAGAACTGTGTTGTTCCTCTAGGTTCATTGCATCTAGATAGTGTTGTAGATTTGGTCCTGTTGACCCAGTCAATTGTCACAATCCCTTTTCACACTTGAGGGAATTTTATTAAGGCAGCCCAGATTTAGCCTTGTTCACATGGGCATTGATTTATTTTGTTGCTTAAGGAATTTAATTTGTCCTCCTTTACAATTTTATTCTTAAACAAGAAAATAAAAACAAAATTGAATATTCCTATTATCTTGGGCTAATTAGGAATATTACAGTCAACTCCCTCTGCGAGCTCAGTTGTCTCGGTATCGAGGGCATCACCCTTGACTCCTATGACATCGACGATTGTAACTTCTGTTCCTGTCTGACCCATTTTATGTGTGGCTTCATCTACACCGGTTTTTATTATGACTCTGTCATCATCGGGGCCTTCTATTGTTCGTAGGTATATTTTTATCAATCCCACGATACCTGTTAAGCCCGCCATGAGATGATCATAGCCTCATGTTGTGTAAATCCCGCCTACTTGTACTGCACCTATGGTTTCTACTTCCATTCCTAGCAGTTATACATTCGATGAGTATCTGTTGGCCATTCAACAACAGTATTCTACCTCTCAGGGTCCTCAGTAGCAGAATTCTACCCCTCAGGGTTCTCAGCAGTTAGAAACTTATGGAAATCCTCCTCATCATTATGAAATATACAGTAATCTAATTTATTTGCCTCTGATTGATCCCAGTCATTTCACTTACCAACAATTACAACCCTCTGGCTTGCAAGGACAACTCTTATAGGGACAACCTTTGATCCAGCAGGGACAACCCTTCAGTTCATATGGACAACCTTATGGTCCGCAAGGACAACCCTTCCAGGGATAACCTTCGGTCAAACAAGGATAACCCTTCGGTTTTGCTGGTCAATATCATGTTCAACAGGGTGCATCTTATGTTCCTAAGGGGGGAAACTATCTGCAAGAGGGACAACCTTTTGCGCAACAGCATCCGCCTTACGTTCAGTAAGGCCAAACCTTTGTACAACAAGGAAAACCCTATGGTCCTGTGCCGAGTCAACCTAGTCTTCAAGGGCAACCTGGCCCATCCCAACCATCAGTCCAACATTTTCGACAAGGGAAACCTGGCCCATCCCAACTATCAGGCCAACCTTTTCCACAAGGGAAATCTGGTGGCTCTCAGTATCCAGGCCAACCTACTCTGCAGGGACAGCCTGTCCAACCTCAGTATCCAGGTCAACCTGCACCCTAGGGACAACCCGTTCATCCACAAGGCACCACTTATCTTCCTCCAGGTCAATCTTAGGTCGTATATAGTGCGCCCCAAGGCGTTACTTACATCCCTCAAGTTCAATCCCAGATGGTATACAGCGCTCCTCAAAGCACTGCGTATCTTCCACCAGGTCAAACTCAGATGTTGTGTAATGCACCTCAAGGCATTGATTTCATTCCGCAACAAAATCCATATGTTTCTCAGCAAGGACCTCAGTGGTATTCTCATAATCAATATCCTGGTCCTCAACCCACATATGGGAAAAAATTTTAGGCTTATAACACCTATGGACAAAATCCTCCGAGACAAAACATATGGGGGTAGCATTTCTCTCAACATGGGTGGAATCTGAATGTTGGTCTTTATCAATGACCTGTAATGCCTTTCAATAATCAATTACCTTTCTTTGCTACATTGGAACTACCTGATGTGTCAAAGTTGACGAATGATCCTATCCTTCATAACTCGTAATGGCTCCAGTTCCGAATAAAATTCCTGGCGATTGTCCCAAGTTTGAGGGCAAGTCCAGAGAAGACCCCCAAGTGCATGTTATGACATACCACCTTTGGTGTTCCTCTAACTATTGGGTTGACGATTCTATCTGAATCCCTCTTTTCCAACAGACTCTTACTAGTGTCGCTGCCAAGTGGTACATCGAATTATCTCGTGGTGTCTTCCAAGATTTCAACTCTTTAGCCATGGCGTTTCTCACGCAATTTTAGTTACCAGTTCGGTATGAAACAGGGATGCACCTCCTCAAATCCTTGAAACAAGATCAAGCTACTCATATCTCTGATCATATTCATGAATGGAGGTGTCTTCGTCGTCTGATCAAGTTTGAGATTCCTGATCAGCTTCTAACTGATTGGTTCACTACCTCCTTCGTTGCTCCAATTTCTAAGGACATTGCTATGGGGGCATGCGTTACTGAGGAACAAGCCATTGCTCGTTCCCAGTACCTTGATCTCATTTACTCTATGTCTGGCACATTGTATGAACTCTTGCTTGATGCTCCTAGACCTGGAACTTCCAAATCACCGGCGACGCCATCCGTCAATGGTATCATCAATTTGGTGTCTCAGAATTCTCGAAAGTCTTCTCCTTCAAATCCTAGGAAGCAAAAATCTACTCCTTCCAATGATATTTCTTCTCAGCCGATCCCGAATTCTGGTAAAACCGTGAAATTGAATGTCGTTCAGGCCAATCCGGAAGATAAAACTTCTAAGGGTAAAAATAAGGGTAAAGGTAAGGCCAAAGTCGATACCCCGAAATAGGATTCTCAGAAATATCGTGTTGATGATGGTTCGCAACGTAAACTGAAGTACCCTTTCTCGATTTGTGGCGAAGATCACTACACCAAGGACTGTCCTCGACGGGCCAAAGTGAATCGATTGCTCAAAGGCACCCAAGGCACTTGGGTTGTTCACAGTAGACCCAGTTGGTAGAGAAAACTCAGTCCTCTACCCCATTTGGCTCTCAGGTTTTCATGATGAACGGTCCTGCATCTGTCTCTATTGATACCTGATCAAAATATTATACCGAACCACGTCAAGCAGTGGTGAAAGAGATCGTTGATGGTCCTCCTCCCTCACCTACTTCTGGCGCTCTTCAGATTGAAAGGCCCAGTACTGAGCCCGTTGAACAACCACCTTCCAAAGGTGTAATCTGTAATTCTTCTTACAATCCTAACACCCATGCTGCTCAACACTACAGTATTATTGAGGATTTGGCTCAATCGCCATCTGCAATGTCTGCATTAGAAGTACTTTAGAGTTGTCCGTCTCAATGGAAGGCTTTGCTATCTGCCATCGATGGGGTTGATCCCACTGATTTGAGCCTTATTACTTTTGACTTGGATAATTTCATCCCACGTCTCCCTCACCATCTTGAACTGATTATCCAAGTTTGGATTAATGGACTAAATATCCATCGAGCGGTCGTGGATGAGGGTGCATCTATGTGCATCATGTCATCTACCTATTGGAAAGCCATCGGTTCTCTAGCTCTCAATTCATCTCCAAATTCTCTAGAAGTGTTTTATGGAAGGGAATCTAAACCTCCTAGTGTTCTCGCCAATTTACCGATTACTTTAGAAGGGAAAATAGTTAACATCGAGGTTTAAGTAGTTGACACCAAGCTCAATTACAATATTCTCCTCGGTCGCAGTTGGACTCATGCCATTTTGTGCATTCCATCCACTCTCTTTCATGTTTTTTGATTTCCAGGCGAAGGAAAGATCATCACTATCGATCAGTTGTATTTTTTTACTCCTTCATCTTCTGAGAGAAAAGTTCCATACGTAGATCAAATTCCTACACCTTATGAGAGTGTAGTGTCGGGTCTCTTCAAAGATCCTGCCCTCATGGGTATTTTTCCTCTTCCTCCACCCAACATTTTTCAGGTTAACATGATCTCCAGGTCTTTCTATTTGTGGATCATCCCTTCACTCGAGCAGATTGATTCATTTGGAGATTCGATGTCGTTAAGTCCAATTGAGATCGATTATTTTGAACTTATTTTGGCCTTGAATCCTACGCCTCCTAATCATGCTCCTTTGAATATTTCTCTTGACACTTATTCTCAATCCCCTTGGCTCAGCAATTCAGATTCGCCTGATCCCTTAAGTGAGATATTTCCCTCCGATGAGGCCATCGTGGAAACTATGTCGCTTGAGGATCCTCCTTGGGACGATAGTCATCATCGTTCCTCATTCATGCCTGGCCTTGGGGCCATGTCTACTTATATCGAGAGGTTCGCTTCTCAAGTTCCTTCTCCTCTGCTTCAAACGCCCATCCTGACACATGAAGTCTTTACAGAAGGTAACTTGGGAAAGATCACACAAACGATGCTTATCGACATCTACGTTAAACCGGGGGTTGTCGAGAACATCCATATTGGGGTGACCTGTTCCCCCGATGAGATCCAAATCTATACTAGTCTCTTCCATGAGTTTCGCGACGTTTTCACGTGGTCTTACGAAGAAATTCCTAGAATCTATCCAAGTATAGTGGTGCATGAGATTCCTACCTATCCTGGTGCGATGCCTATGCGCCAAAGCCTTCATCTTGTGCACCCTAGAAAGGTGGCTGCTATCAAAGGTGAATTTGAAAAAATTCTTTGAGTTGGCTTTCTCTATCGGATTCCCTTGACAGAATGGGTTTCCAATATTGTTCCTGTGGATAAGAAACATGGTACCATTTGTGTCTGTGTTGATTACCATGACATAAACCATGCTTGCCCTAAGGATAATTATCCCACTCCTTTTATTGACCAAATCATTGATGAATGTGCTGGGAGTGAGATATTTTCCCTTATGGATGGTTTTTCTAGGTATAACCATATTAATATTCTTCCAGTTGATCAACATAAGACCACCTTTATCTGTCCTTGGGGCACTTTCGCTTATAAAAAGCTCCCTTTCGGTATTAAAAATGATGTGGCTACATTTCAGAAAGCAATGTCATATGATTTCCATGATATCAAGCAGATTGTTCAGCCTTATCTAGATGACCTTCCGGCTCATTCAGTTAAGCGTAAAGACCATCTTGATCATCTCCATCAGATTTTTCTTCATTGTCGACGTTATAACATCCAGCTCAATCTGCATAAGTGCGTCTTCTACGTTGACTCCTGTAGACTCTTGGGGTTTATCGTTTCTAAAGAGGGAATTCATCTCAATCCACTCAAAGTTGAATCTATTGTTAATCTCCCCTCTCCTTCCTCCTTACATCAACTGCAGAGTCTGCAGGGGAAACCTAACTTTCTATGTCGTTTTATACATAACTATGTTGAAGTGCCCAAAGGATTTACGTGATTACTAAAGCAAGGCATCTCGTTCCTCTGGGATGAGATCACCCAAAAGTCCTTCGATGCACAGAAAACGTTGTTGTTCAATGCTCCTCTGTTGCGTCCTCCAAATTATATCACGATTACTCCCTCTATTTGGTTGTCACGTTTAGCACGATTGCCATGGTTTTGGTACAAGACGATGATGATGGTGACGAACATGTCATTTATTATCTAAGTGGCAATATTCTCTATACTAAGACACGTTATGCACATGTAGCAAAGTTGTGTTGGATGTTGTTCAAGCTGTTCACCGTTTTCGTCCCTATATTATGTTGCGCACAGTGACCGTGATTTCTGATTGCAACCCTATGACCTACATATTGACTCGTAAATTATTGGGGGGAAAATACTCGAAGTGGTTTGTTATCCTCCAAGAGTTCTATTTGGAGTTCACTACCACCAAGTCGAAGAAATAATTGGTTTTCACTGATTTGATACGCTCTCTCCCTTTCGATTCTACTCCATCTAGTTCCGAGGAACGCATTCCAGACGACACACTTTTTCTTATTAGCACCCTCGATCCTTGGTACGGTGATATCATCATATATCTTCAGACTTCCACCTTCCAATCTGAGTTGAAGAAGGATGCTCGTCGATGCATCTGCCATCAATAGCAACCTTATCGCATAGTCAAAGATACTCTCTACCGCATCGGAGTTGATTCCATTCTCCATCAGTGTTTGACTCTCGAGGAGTCTGAAAAAGTCCTGAATGAATGTCATAGTGGCACCTGTGGCAGTCACATGTCTGGATATGCTATTTCACAGAATATTCTTCGTGTTGGCTATTTCTAGCCCGCCATCTTTAAAGACTGCATTTTTTTTGTCTGTAAGTGCCATGATTTCCAAATCTATCAGCGCAAGATGCGTGCGTCGCCTTCCCATAATCACCCTGTCATTACCATTAGTCCCTTTGCGAAGTGGGACATCGATTTTATGACGTTCAACCCTCACTCGGACGAGGGGCATGCTTATATTATCGTAGTCATGGACTACTTCACAAAATGGGCCGAAGAAATGCTTACACTTACAACTGACGGTAAGACAGCAGCACAGTTTCTATTCAATCATGTCACTACTAGGTTTGGTGCGACCGGATTCACTCCATTCCAGCTTTTCTATGGTCTAGAAGCTACCCTTCCGATTGAATGTGAAATTCCTTCTCTCAAAATAGTTATTGAATTGTTGTCGAATACTTCGCCAAAAGAAGAGCGTCTTCTATATTTAGAGAGGCTTGATGAAACTCGCCGCTTTGCTGCTCTTGTCATAGAAGCACAGAAAAAGCGAGTCAAAGCTCATTTTGACCAGTCAGTTTCCCCTCATTCCTTTATAGAAGGAGACCTCGTTCTCTTGTATGACCAAGCTCGTGATAAGCTGGGCGTAGGAAAATTTCAACCCATGTGGCATGGGCCCTACATTGTTAAGCGCATTTTGCAGAACGGGGCTTATGAGATAATTGATTATGAAGGTCATCCTCTGGATCAGACAAGAAATGGGTTGTATCTTAAAATGTACTATGCATGAGTCTTTCATGCATGTTTCTTTGTACATAGGTGTTTTTTCATTTTTGTACATTTTTGGCTTCGTGTGCTTTGCGATCATTTTCCTTCTTATTGGATCGTTGATTATTATGCAGATGTCTATTACCCCTTATGTCGATTTCGGGGAGGGTGCTTCCCGCAGTACCCAGAACCTATCTTCAGCAGCCTAGGTGATTTATAATCCTGCTAGTGAGTCGATAGACCTTCAAGGTATCTGTCTAGGACAAACCACAAACAATGTCGCTGAATATAGTGATGTTATTGAACTATTAACCGAGTTTATTGCTCTCGACATTTGTCCATTGATTGTTAACCTAGACTCACAGCTTGTCGTTGTTCAGCTTAATGGCCATTATTATGTTAGAAATCCTCACATCTTAAGGTTGTATTTGTGTGTTCATTTACTGGAAAGACATTGTGACTACATTACATATCAACATATTCTTAGATGAATGAATGCGTTAACTGATACAGTATCCAGTATTGTATTAGATAGACATTTGCATAATTTGTAAGAACATCATCATCACATGACAAGATCCATACATGAAAATAGATGTGTGTGTGTGTGTGTGTGTGTGTGTGTGTGTATATATATATACATATCGAGTGTTTTCATCCACGTGCATCATAAGTTCAAAAAATAGGTATGTTTCAATTACATCTTAAGACATCATGTCTCTCAAAAAATATGCGGAAAGAAAAACCTAGGTGTCTAGTCAGCTTGACGCTCATGATAGCACGTCACTTCCTGTACGAGCCACCTCAATAAGCAGTGAACATGGTTCGACACCCCTGCAGTGTGTCTCTGGTATGCGCGAGGGACATCATCGAATCTTGCATAGTCAGGGATCCCATGGGAGATTCCCTCCAAGTTGCGTATGATTTCCTCCTCCTCGCCTCCCTCACCATGAGGGGCTACATCAAAATCACAAGGAATTCTTTGTGCTATTGGAGACATGCCTGCAGGTATTTATGGGCCAACATCTGCAATTACAAGGATTAATGTCAGAACATACATAATAAAAAAAATCATAATACTCATCAAAATAAAAAATGAGTCTTACCCAATGCTTCATCCCAATCCTCTCTTGCTAGGAGTGGGAGATCCACATCACTAGTAAATTTCGTGCCAGAATAGGGCCAATCCTCCACGACGATCAGCTGTCGGTGGAGCCACTCAAAGAACTCTAGTCTCCAGGACATCTGTTGACCACCCCCTGATCTTGGCATCAAAGCTTCCCAACGGACCATCCGTGGTTCCTGGGCTGGTGGTGTCGAAACTATCACTTCCTGATGTTGGAAAATTGGTAACCTTTCCAATTTGAAAGGTACCAAGATGGACCCATGGTTGAACTGCTTCAGCTTACCATTCTTGCATTTTGTCAACTGGAATTTTATGTTGATTGTTACTGCCTTTGCCCAGTTGTAGAGAGTTGGCGCCATGCAATCCACTACAAGAAGTAACTGTGTTTTTGTGGCCTCATGTGGAGCTTGAACTACAGCAGCTCGTGTGATGATGTGTAGCACTAATCTGAGTGCCAGATCGGGAATTGTTTGGATATACACCTTCCTGGTTTTGGATCCTTTCCGTGCTCCTCGGTACACTCTGTCGATAACCATGCTCATTTTTTCCATTGTGGGATGAGTACCTGTCATGATTGGTACTTCCCCCCTCCGCGAAAATCTGGTTATGAAGTAAACATCTGAGACTTCAATCTTGAGCTCCTGATCATGAATAATGAATATTTCCTAATCAATGTCCCAGACACTGATCAAGTACTGCAATAGCTCCATTTGAGCTCTAATACATGGTGCCATGAAGAATTTCTTGAGCCTGCAGTCCCTAGGAACGTCCATACATCTCACATTGCCCATGGCTTCCTCATCTTCTTCACTATGTTCTCATTATTTTCATTCGATCACCATTTTTTTCTTTCACACCTGCAAAAACATCCATATGTTTGTCATTAGTCAAATAATATGCTTTTCAAGTGGTTAAATTGGGCTCACTTGTTAAATTTGCAAACTAGACATTGCAGCCGTGGTTGGCACGACTGATTTAAAAATAGTCGCGCCAATTGGCATGGCCCCATTTGATTTTAAGGCTAGTTGTAGCGAGTCAGTGCCCGATACCCGCGACGACCACCGCACCCTATGTTTTACAAAAATCCCACCATAGATCTACAAAATGGGTTGCAGGTAATGAAAATATTATCAAAATGTAGGGAAGGATATGAATTCTTACCTGGAACAGACGGATTCGCGATTAGCCTTCTGAATTTTCCATTTTCAGCTCCACAAAATCATAGTGAAAAAGGGTAAAATGTGCTCACAAGAGGTAAAAGCGAAAAGTAATTTATTTTTTACATTTTTGGCATTTTATAAACTTTTTAGAACCCTAATTAGGTTTTGAAGCATATTTTTCGATTATTTCACTATTTTATTTCAAAAAATGTGTTTTACGTGTGTCTCTTGTGCAGCAACATGTCCTCAATGTGATGATGATGAAGTGACGAGTTGTATTTTATACTTTTTTGGACTCGGTAAAAACACGAAAAATTCACCCCTGGAGTCATCTTTCATCTCTTTTTTGGCTCTCAAAAATTGAAAATATTGTCGAGACTCTTGTCATTTTGAACTCTTTAAAAGGCTGTGAAACAATATCTACCTAGTATACGTTTACCCCTTTTTTGGGTTGGGATAGATTATTTACGAAAAAGGAATACCTTAGCCTATCATGACTAAGAGGTTCTCTCAGACATAGTTTTCTACCTTTTCGGATCTGTGAGACTACCTATGAAAAGGGACCTGTTGGATTTTTCTTTTCTGCTTCTTTTCAAACTCTTTAAACATGAAAATATGTCGAGTTCTTCCTTTTTCAAACTTGTTAAAACTTAAATGACATCGGAAACCGTCACCATGACGTAATCGAGTTCCTCCTTCCTAGGGCTCGTAAAATGTACTAGGATGGATTTGTCCGAAGGAAAAACTTATATGACAAGAACATGCTACCCCCTTCAAGCTTGTTTCCAAAAATAATTGGGGTACTCACCAGCAATAGTGGGGGAAAATGGAACCAGTTCTTAGTCGTGTCGGCAGTATGTCGCTCTTGAACATGACACCCCTCTGCATTTGTGTCGGGTTGGGGACATCTCATTTATTCATTTTTTCCTCCATGGGTTTGGGTAATCTGTTTAGGCATTCTCATCTGCTCTTTTCCATGTCATCATGACCTCAGATCCTTTGATTCATGTCACCGATATGTTCAAGAGAAGTTTCCTTTTGCAATTTTCAACCTCTGATCCTCTTTTCTGTCCTGATTCACTATCACCTTATTCCTCTATCTCATGTCAATGATTTGGGAAACATTATGGCCCTCCTTCGACCAGTTCACTTCCTATCGACTTCAGCTCATTATCTAAGAATTTTGTCTAGAGACTCCCTTCCGTTACCTTGGAGCTTGCATGCCTCAGTGGCAAGTTCTTCACATTCGACAACAGGTCCTTGTCATTAGCCTTCGATCGAGTTATTCTGCGGATTTTCGACACCAGATCATTGTTCACATTCTGTAGATTGTATTTGTTGTACCTTGAGATTCATTGTCATTATTGGTGGTTTCTCTCGTGCATGTTAACATCTTTCATCATTGGCCGGTAATCAGGTGACTTTATTTCATGTTCGACTTCATCTCACATATTCGCATGCTTGCATTTGTACTTGTTGGGATCAAGATGGAGCGCAAGACCCTGGGTTTTGTCTGATAAAATTCAGGCTACGGGATCTTTTGGTTTGTCATGACTATATGCATGACTCTTTCCATATTTGTGTTTATTTATTGATCTTTCTTGCTAGATGGCTGAGTCCATACCTCGGATCTCATTTATATATGTACTCTGTTACGGATGGCTATGCCCATACCACATGTTCATGTATCAGAGATATCAATTTTATTTGTACTTTCAGTTCTTCTGACGGAGGTGTTTGGTTTGAACGTGTTCTCATAAAGCATTTCACTCCTACCTCTCTCTCAGACCTCATGTTTTAGGGGGCATATGTTACACATCTTTTTTTCACCATCCCTGCGAACCCCATCCTAAAAATTGGAGGACCAGTTCTATGACTTATGGGTAGTATCATGCCTTGCAAAAAATGTCATTGCATCCCTTTTCATGAGAAGAACATTTCCTCTATTGACTATTCCTGGAGCAGACTATCAAAAAAATTTGATTTTGGGTCAGCGCTGGCAGGCAGTTGTGGCCTCATGCCCATAGAGAAATTAGCACTAGGCCTCGTGCCCATTGACGCTCTGTCTCAGTGGACTGCCCGCACCGAGCTTTTTTTTGGAAAGTTTTTTCAAATAGAAGAGAAGTTTCCATTCCCAACCACTTCGTGAGCAGAGTCAGCATGGGTTGTTCAACTGGATAACGTTGAACATCTTCCTTTGGCTTCTTGTTTCCTAAATTTGAGCAACATCCCAAAGGATAAGGCCTCCCTTCCACCATATGAGGGATCCCAACCTCCTCCTCCTCTCCTATAAATACATCTCTCTCACATGGTTGAATAGCTGAACATTTTGTACAATAGTTGAAATGGTTGAATAGCTTAACAGACTGATATATTTGGTGTGAGATAGAGCAAAGAGAGAGACCTATTGTCGAGAGATATTCTAGGCTTATTGCCTCGCCAAGTCCAATTCCCCGACAAATGCTTGAGACGCATTTTGACTGGACCCGCTGAAGGAGGCTACAACGTCAAGGCTCTTTTGGTTGTAAACTCTTTCTCTCTTATTATTAATACATGACTGATGTTTTGGTTCCCGTTTTGCGTTTGATATGATTAATCTCATGCAATACATTTAATTCTCCTTGAACAATTAGATAGTTATGAATGTAAGTATTGTTTCGTATGCTGCTATCGTTCTCTAATCCTTTTGAAAGCACCTGAGTACCACCACTGAAGGACCGTGACGTGTTAGGACGAAGATGAGGAGACTGCTACCACAGCTACGAAAACTACGTTGGAACAAAGGTAGGACATCTATCCTGACTCACTTTCATTCATTAACTAGGAATAGATGCATTAGCATGTCTTCTTGCTGCTAGCCCCACCCTAGGGCTAGAGGGATTGCCTCTGTCCACAGAGGGGATTTACCTACACAACACTCTACAACTTCATTTTACTTCTTTCTCTTTCATGTTCCTATGGATTTTCCAACACCACTCCTGCTTGTTCCAGTCCTCTTCTTCTTCTATCAATATCCTGTAGAGTTATTTCCCACCATGCCTCATCTATCTTCAAACTCCTTTGTGCTCTCAAATCTTTGGTCCTCCGAAAGTCATCCACGCCCATTTCTTCAATATTTTCATCGCTCCAAGTTAGGTAGCATCCCTCCCCTTAGGTCCTTCACCCGGTACTAAGATTTTAAGCTAACATTAATGGGTTCTCGAACACTAGCAAGTTATCCTACACCGTCAGAACCTTAACCCATAGAAGAACTTCCCTCAATAGTCTTCCCCACAATCCCAACTTGAACACGGCCTCAGCCTTATAGAAGGATTGACGACCCTCTGCAACAAACTCAATAATGCATCCCTCTAATGTGGTCTACACCCATAAATATATAGCTCACTTCAAATCCGTGTCAAGTTAATGTAGCTCAACAATATCTTATTGAGTCTAGGTGAGATGATATCGATTATGTATGTTGATATTTCCCTTTATTTGCAATGTTTTCAACCAACCGTAGAGCTCCTCTAGGAAATTGAACTAGAAGATCTCATATTGATCACTTTCAGGTTCTGCGTAGAGGACTTCTTCCTTCATTTTCTTCACACTTCGTCGATGGAGTTGAGCTTGATAAGAGGCAAACCATTTTAATTGTTCATGCCACCAATCTTGAATCTCTTTCTTAAATATCCTTGACACCATATTCCAAACACCTTTGGAAATTTTTAGGGGATGAAACGGAACCATTTCTTAGCAGAAAAATAGAGGATGGGTTGAGACCCTGAATTTGAGAACAGGGCCAACAAAGGCTCTGTCATAGTCTAGCACAATGTCATAATTTTCACCTTATCCAGGATGAATAAGGTGTCTCACCCGAGGCGTGTTTTGACCTTAGTTAGTTAAGGGATTGGGATTAGGTATTGGGAAGAGCCACATGGAAATTAGCAAGGTCGATAACCCAGAACTATAATAGTTAGAAACACAATGATAACAATTCAAGCGCATACGGAGAAGGAATACCATAATTTCATACAAAATTTACTCACATATCCTTGTAATATCTTATTCTATTAATTTCTGCAGCAGTACAACATTACATCTGGATCGAAGGCCTCATAAACAGAACAAGAAACTAACATAACAGATCAATACATTACCAATATAACAAGGTATAGTGTGGGATCGAATGGCTCCACAACATAATTTCGGTATCCTTTTAGTATCTCCTCCTCTTGTCTTTATCCTCGGCCTTCGTAATCCCTTCGCTCGCTTGAACTGCCACTTCTCCCTTGGATGCTCTGCCTTTTTCCTCTTTCGACTACCTTTGATGCTTGGTTGCATTTGTTTCCTCGGTTGTAAGCATTCTTATTAGCTCGGTTGTGGTTTCCTGAGTTCATATTCCTCTGGCCATCCTTCCACAACTGCTAGACTTTGGTGGGTCCCTTCTTCTACTCCAAGTGTTTCCTCTGCAACTTCCCAATGGTTATATCTGGAAAAATGTGGTCAACTTGTCAAAACTTGATTTTAAAAACGAAGGACCCAACACAGTGATGGAACCCACCAACATGCAAGGGGGTCTCCCCGATGAAAAGTACCAATTAGACTTCTCACCTTGGCTACAATGGTTAGCACGAGAGAGTAATGTACATGTAATTTTGAATGAACAAGTGAGTATGCCTTGTGGAATGTTCATTTGTAGAATGTATCAAGGTTCTTTCACTGGAGGGAAAATAAAAGTGATCCTTTAAGAGAAGAGTACTAGTATTGATCTAATAAATACACACGAACATATATATATGAAATAATCGTTGATAAAATAGCGAAGTAGTTCACATAGAATGAACAATCGTTAAAAAAAGTACAAAACACTTTCAACAAGATAAGCACCAAAGCCACCGAAATAGTTCAATTTATTTAGTACAAATGAAAACAACATCTATCAAAAACATTCATAGAACAATCTTACAACATTTACAACGTATGCATGAAAGTGTGTTGGATTAAAGAGCTTCAAGTATTAAGTGAAAGTTTCAAGATACATCGATATAATGAACACGACTAGCTCCAATAGTGAAGCGTTATAGCTACCACTTGCTCCTCAAAATAACTATCTTCCTTTATAATGCATGGTTAGAGAAGCCAAGGTGAAAAGTCTTGTGCTTGACTTATGAGGGTGTATATATAACAAATGATGTGACTCTCCACCTCCCTTGTGACTCTTATACTCCCCCCATGACTCTTTGACTTCTATATGACCTTTCACATTCTATATGTGACCCTTGGACTTCCACTTTACATTACACTTCTCATATTATTGAAAATTACATAATTACATCCAAAAATGATGTGGAAAATGATGACTCATGTGACAGCTTGACATGATACCTTGAGAAGACATGAAATGACATTGATGAAATGTACTTAATGATGATTTGGTAATGTCAAGCCACTCTTTTTGTTGCTATATTTGTGTCTTCTTGAAATATGGTACATGCTTTTCCTCTTCCTTCTCCATAAGGCTTGAAGGTAGGGAGTCTTGACTATGACATTTATCTTTAGTTTTTGTCACAATGTAGTGTCCCTTCATATTCTCGTTCAATTATTTGCATTTCCTCACAGATTCATAAGTGTCCTCTAGTATAATATCCTTCTCCTTCTCCTTGATCATCACCATGTCATGTGAAAATATAGTACTTGCAATTGGAAATCACTCATGACAAGATAACATAAGCCTAAAAAAATCCTATTCTAACATGATTCATGAAAATCACTGATGGAGTTGGAACTAGGCACTGGACTGGGAAGAAGGTTGAGGGATTGTGTAGTGTGCAGATCCAGAGGCCAGGTGCGGAGGATTGGTGCTTATGATTGTTCAATGAGTAGTTATGGAGGCCTGGAAAATAATATTGTGTAGTTGAGGATATTAGTGAGGAAATATTTCCCACGGAGACTACACAATGCGCACTTCAGGAGAGAGAGAGGGTCCATGGGATTTCATAGTTGCATACCTCAGGAAGGCAGGGAGACAACTTTTTTCTTTCTACTATGTAATGTGCAGAAAGAGATTGACAGGGTGGCTTGATTGCGTATTTGTGGAGGTCAATAGACCAAGATGGGCATTGTGACTATGAAATGTGTATTCCTTGGATGCGGGAATTGTGCATTGTGCAGTTCCAGGAAGAAAGGGGGAATGCTTGGGGCTTGCCACTGTGCAATTTGTAGTTCAAGGAGGGTAGGTTGGGCTCAAATTGGTGGGGCAGGAAATTTTCCAAAATTTGGCTATGTGTGGGATAAGTGGAGAAGATATGAAACCAAGGTTGGACTTTAACATGATTACACACTCAGAAAAAATGACAACACAACATTGAACACTCAACACTTAGAAACAACATGGTCCCCTTATTGCGATGGCAAAATAACATACTCCTCCAAGTGTGACACTTAAGGTACAGTTTGCGATGACAGTAACAACACTTGTGCGAAAGTGCTTGAAAGTTTTGGAATGGGTCTAATACATATATATATATATATATATATGATAAATAGGACCCATTAGTACAAATTTTTCCTCTCGAAATAGACTAGAACACTACTTAGACAATGTGTGACACTTCCCATGCCTAAGATATGACACTATGGTTTTCTTCCAAAAGGAACTAGAGACCTTAAAGGATTTACTTGGAATGACTATAACTACTAGAAATGATATCTTGCAAGGTCAAAGTAGGCTCCAAAATTTTAATGTAAGCCAAAATTTTGGAGGGTGTTATAACAACGACAACACTTGGCGACACACTGGTGGAACTCCAGCTTCACTCCCTTGGTCTAATATTTTTTGCAGGGTTTATTTCTTCAAGAAGTATTGATTCATTGTACATATTACTTTGTCTTTCCCACTTAACTGGTTAGAGATATATTCCCCTTCATTCCTTTCTCAGTTAAACACTTTCATAAAGCTAGCTACATCACAATTCTTTCAATTCAAGAGAAGTGTAATATAGTTCGCAAGATTTAGATATTCAAATTCTTAGTTTCATCTCTGGTAATGCTCCACTTCTAGTATGCATGTTTAGTACCCCAATAGAATCACTACAGGAACACAAGCATTGATTTTTTGTCAGCGAGCCTCTTCAGCACCACGGAAAAGTTGCTTGCTTCACCTCTCTGCATAGGAATCCTTTCTCTTATTTCACCCTTTATTTATTTGATTTATAGAATTATGTAAATGCGCTTATTTAATTCAATGAGGTGGAAGAGGGATCTCGACTTATTGAGAATAGAAGAGGTTGTTCCTTTAGATAAGAATATATATATATATACCTCTGATATTAGCATGATCATTATTATTTTCCCTTATCGTTCTCTACTTTATTGGATCAACATGCAAAACACCGAAACACACAGAACTAAGTGTAGGAATGAGGTTCCTAGAATAGATACGGTTATCGTGGTTCTACACAAGGATCATATTTTCCATTGAAACATCATCGACCAAAAGGTATGGACCAAGATGAAGAATAAGGACTAAAGGTTAGCCAAATTTTGGAGTGTCATAAGGCCCCTTTCCATTTTTCCACATGAAATGGGACCAAACTGAACACTTTAACATGAGGCTTATTCACAAGAAAGAAGAGACAATGGAAAATACTAAACATGAGAAGCAAACATTCAAATATGAAGGAATATATACATAGGGTATGGAATAGCCCTTGAATGTTATTGAAATATTTTTTTAAATCTTGGCCATTGATAGGAAGATAATCCATCTTCCCATCCAAAGATTGAAGGTGATAAGTGTGGTGGCCAAGCTTGTCATGAATAAAAAATGGTATGATCCACAAGGACTAAAATTCAGTGTGTTTCCCTTTATCTTCGTGGGCTTTATCCCACTTTAGTACTAGGTCTCCCAAATTTAACTCATTTTCCTCGCGGACTTCTTATCAAACCATCGCTTGATACGACTCTAATGAATGGAATTTTTTTCTTTTTCTTTCCTCCTTTCTTCGTGTGACTGCAAGGGAGTGTTTATCCTTATATGAACCACAAGACAAGGCTTACCTCGCGACTCTTATTAAATTTGAATGGTTGGGAGATATGTTTATAGGTAGGATGGTTTCTTTTCCATACACCAAAAAGTAAGGGGAAGTTTTTAGAGAAGGTTTAGGTGTAACACATTCATCCCATAGAGCATTCACTAAAGCATTGTGCCAATTCCTTTATTTAGAGTAAACGGTTTTCTTGATCATATGGATCAGGGTTTTATTGGTTGAATCAGCAAGACCATTACCCTGTGGATAATATTTAAATGAATCTTTTAATACGATGCCATTTTCTAATGAAAAATCATAGATTTTAAGCGATGAGAAATAAATTGCATTATCAAAAACAAGTGATGTAGGGACACCAAACCTGGTAATGATATTATTTTTTATAAAATTGATAACTTCCTAATCATTCACATGTTTGAGAGGAATCGCTTTTTTCCATTGCATAAAGTAGTTTGTAGCAATGAGAATATAGTGGTTTTTCTTCGAGTGTGGAAATATTTCACCGATGACATCTAACCCCCAAAGTTGGAAAGTTTCTTATACAGCAATAGGATGTAATGGGGCAATAAGCATGAGCATCCTTGAAAAGTGTGGGCCAATAGAAACTAGTCTGCATAATCTTGTGCACAGTAGTGTCACCTAGGAAATTCCCATCAGGTGATATGTAATGGCAGTTGTGCAATACCCTTTCTAAATCAGGCACTTCCATACAATTGAGTAGGACCCCATTATGGTTCTTTCAAAAAATCACTTTGTGTACCAACTGATATGATAGAGTTTAAGTCGAGTAGCACTCTTTTATCTTAATGATAAGTGTGAAGGCGGGGTACCATGCTCAATATATTGTCACACATATGTGTACCAAGAGTTGGATGCACCAATGGGGTAGCTTGTTCAATGTCATACATTTAAATTTCCTTCTCCCATCCAGAAGAGCCATCTTCTAGTGAATTTCTTGCTTGTGTTTCTAGATGGCATTGACCATGGCCTTTTATCATGTGAATTGGATTGAATTCAATATCGTACTCTTGCAAGCTTTTTATCCATATCGCCCTTCTTTCACCTAGATCTTGTTGAACAAACAGTGATCTAACCACTGGGGGACGCACAAATATGATAACATGATTTTTCAAAAGATAAGGCCTGAAATGTTTCACCCTCTTGTACACTGCATAAACTTGTTTATCAATGGCGGGAAAGTTTAATCCACATCCTTGCAAGCCGGAACGCATGAATGATATAGGTCATTCGTTACCTTGATCATCCTTTTGCGTGAGAACAGCAGCAAGAGAAGGATCAGAAGCGAAAGTATACAACAAGAATTTTTTTCCAAAATTTGGATTGTATAGAATTAGAACTTCTGTGATTTCTTGTAGATTACATCCTTCTTGATCATCTCACTTATAGATTACATCCTTACTGATCATATCATGTAATTGTTTCACTATTTTTGCATAGTCTGAGATGGACTTGTGAAGGAAAATCATTTTTCCTAAGAAGGACTGCATAGATTTATTGTTTACCGAAAATAGAATCTGAGTGAAAGTTTTGACCCATTATGGATCCAATTTAATCCCACTCTTTGCGATGATATGGCCCAAGAGGTTTCCCTCGGACACTGTGAAAATTATCTTCTTAGGATTAATAGATAACCCATATTTGTGACATTGCTCGAAAATTTGCCTTACATGACACAAGTGATCAGATTTCTTCTTCTAAAACACTGACACATCATCTACATAAACCACAACACTTTGTGCAATCAAACTATGAAATGCGATGTCCATACTGCACTGGAAAGTGGAACTTGCGTTAACAAGTCCAAAAGGCATTATTTTGAAGGAAAATGCACCCCACTTTGTTCCAAACGTGGTTTTGTATATGTTCTACCACCAGAACCTGGTTGTATCCCAAGAAATTGTCCAGCAACGAGAACATTTCAAACCCTGATATTGTTTGCAAGATTTGTTCCAATGAAGGCACTGGGTAATTATCCTTGTCTGAGGTGCGATTCAAATTTTGAAAATCAACACACTATCATATCTCCTCGAACTTCTTCCTTTCTGGAACCAGATTGGAGTCCCATGTTGAATGAAAAAATTTAAATATTATATGAGCATCCAGCAATTTTCTTAATTCTATCTTAATGAGGGGTTCAAGCATAGGATGAACTTTTTTTAGTTTGTGTTGGAAAGGCTTGACCCCTTCCTTGACAAGAATTACATGTTGGATTATTCACGTATCGTAAGTCTTAAGATCATATTACATCCATCTGAAAACATATCAGTACTTCATAAAGAGGAAGATAAAATCTTTCCGCTCTTGAGGTGTATAGCAAGTATCGATATTTACACACTTTGAATCTTCTTTTGTACCAAGATTCACTTGTTCATGTGACAGAGTAGAACTATGAGTCTTTTCATTAACTAGTCCCTTGAAGCGATTTTTCAGGTCATATAGCTTCTCCAATGACACCACAACCTTGGGCATGGGTTTTCCTCTACTTGCTTGAGTTGAATCCTGCAAATATTTCTCGTGCTCTTATTCATCAATAGTTATGTACTTCAATACATTAGCATTTGCCATGAAATCAAGTATCTGCTAGTCATCATTAAAAATGCAAAAGTTAGTAATGTTATCAGGAACGGATGGCCTAAAAACAATCTCAACTAAAAATCCATCCTTTAAATGTGATAACCTAACAGAAGCATTTTCTAACGTATCAACAGCAACATTTTGAATTCATGGAACATAAATAATATTAAAAGCTTGGAATTACGAAATTAAATGCCATACCTCTTGTTGATATTTTTTTACATTAGGTGACACATAATGTATCGTTTTTTTTACCTTTCATGCGACGATTTCAGAGTCATCTATTTATTTGAGCACTTCATCTTTGAGGTCAATGCCTTTCTTCAAACCCATAATGAGTGATTCATATTAGGCAACGATGTTGGTGCACTCGAATTCCAAGTGGCAAGAGATCAGATGTTTTTTTTGTTGCATGTATATTAAAATGCATCCAGCTCCAGATCCCTCCTGCGTTTTTTAACCATCAAAATAAATATTCAAATATTAGCAATACTAGGGTTATGTATTATACTGCTACTATTTACATCTACTCTACCAGAGACATTGTCACCAATTGGATTTTGAGGAAGTAATTCCAATTGGGTATCTGGTGGGACAGGTGAAGGTTGTGCTAGATAACATTCGTGATCTACTTCCACAAAACAATTTTCAAAAATGACATCAGTAAATCCCACTGGTTCATTTTTTCCTTCGATTTGTCACGGTATGTTACATATAGGATCGCTTTCTACTTGAATATGGTTATTTTTTCCCTTATACGAAAGCCATAAAAGTGTCCAGTCAGTTGAAAAGTACCCTTGTAACTTTTTGGGCCAATATTTACTCAATAGTAAGCCATAGGCTTCAGGAATATCCATAATTACAATGTTTATACACTGGTGAAATCTATGTTCTGATGATAAACGAATGATAACATTACTAAGTTCACAATTGGTTGGATAAATGATTTTTCCAGTTGTATGATCTGTGCATCATGTTTATCCCATTTAGTGTTAATTTTCTTAGCAACAGATAATGGCATGACATTCATGGATGCACCCGAATCAACCAAGAAATTATGGAAATTATAATTAAAGATTTCAAAAGTCAAAATAAATGGATGGAAAAGAGTGTTAGAATTCAAATTGATAATATTAATTACAGATTCGATAATATCGTGAGTTACCGGACATTACCTGAGAAGAAGAAACTTCTTTACCTACCGAAGGGTGCAATGAGAGTGCTTGGATAATCAATTCTCGTTGACCCATTATCTTTGCAAGCTCAAAGATTGAAATTTTGGCCTAAGCTCTTTTCATATCACCAACAACATTGTAGCCAATATTTTCCATCTTAACGGGTTGTGTTGATGGATCTGGTGGTGTAGCATTATTCAATGCTTCAGGAGTGGTGGACTTGTTCTCATTGTTGGTGGAAGTGTTCTTGGAAGAAGGAGCACTTCCATACTTTGTCTATGAGTTTTGAGCTGGATTTGAAGGTAGTAGAATCCTACACAACAATTTCTTCTTAAGTTCCTGCTCAGAAACAGGTCCCTTGCTCCTCAAATTATAACGACTAGTTTTATCTCTGGGGAGGAGCTTCACTCACTTACGGTTCATCAACACTTTACTTATCAGTTTTGTATATAACATTAAACATATTTAGTGAGTGTCCATCACCCGAACTTTCTTCGGTCGCGGAAGTTTCATTTACTTATTCACTCAGCTTAGGTTGCTTTTCCACTAACAAAGCATCGACCAGATTAGCCATCATAGTGTTCATATTATGATTCCACTGTGGGAACATATTTTCTGAATGCTTCTCTTTGTGAAAAGTGAAAAAATTATCCATTCCAAAACTCTTGACATTAAACACCGCATTGGAAATTTGAGCATATTTAGTTAGTTGAGAGTTATTGTTCTTTTTAAAGAAAGGTGGCCTAAAATACTTACTCCTAGTAGTGGATGTCTCACTTGACCTCCTCTTTAATTCTAATACTTCATTTGTGAGCAATTTCAAATACTTGGTCAAAATTTCCATAGAGAAAGAATCTTTCTCCTTAACTTTTTTGGAAGAGGCTTGGGTCTTATTACCAGTTTCCTTGGAGTCTTTAGGATCATCGATGTCTTCAATGGCTCCAATAGAACGCAAATATTTCTTGACAGTAAGAGATTCTGCAAAGTTTAATTTAATCCAAAGTACCCTTTGAACCTCTTTTGACAAACACATAAATGTTAGCTAGCAAGGCAGTTGTATAATAATCTTTAGTAATGTCATCGTGTGGTTGCACATTTTCAGGAAACTTGTTCAAAAAAAGAGTAAATGTTTGGTTAAAATCTTTGACTCTTTCTTTGTCCCCCATTTTCAAGTTCCTAAGTTCTTTTAATAACATGGCGGGAGTTTATCATCAACAAATTTCTCCAAAAATAGCTTCTTAAACTCCCTCCAACTATGGATTGAATTGGTCAGAATATTGTAGTACCATATAGACGCTCTACCTTCTAAAGTGTATGTAAAGATTTTATAAGCAACATCGTCAAAATGTACCTCAAACATTCGTAAATGCATGTAGAAATTTTCAATATGGTCCTATGCTTTGGTATTCTTATCGGGATGTTTTAGCATCTTAATAATATTATCCGGAAGAATGAGTGGCCCTTGGGCCATCTAATGCATTTTTTCATTAGCCATGTCTTTGTCTCCTGCCTCCTCCTCTTCTTCTATTTTTGAAGATCCTTCTCCTTCATTGTTAAATTTTTCATTATAATCAAGATGTTCCTCTTTAGAAAACTGAAAATCTTCCCCTTTACTATCCAAATTCTCCTCAACAAGTGGAAGTTCCGCTTTGTGATTTGTTCTTTTCGTAGGACTAACTAATTCATCAAGGGTTTTGATAACCAGGTCTTCCACTGAAGAAACCAATATGTCGTTGGGTGTTGTTTCTTTCTCTATAGACCTATGAGCTAGAATACCAGCAACAGGGATTAAACCAAGAGCTTTTTCAAAATCACGAGTAATAGGTTGGATTATCCAGATTTGATCGTAAGTAACCTCAAATGTTTGTTCTGAACTAGGATGAGAATTTTCCTATCTCTCGGGAGTATGAGGTGGAGTGAAAATGGAAACATTATTGCCTTGTGTGAAAGGTTACTTGTTAATATTTGGTGATTTATCAGCCATAAAAAGGTGGCTTCCCTCCTTCTAGCGCCAAAATGTTGACGGTGCTAGAACCCACCAACATGCAAGGGGTTCTCCCTGATGAAAAGTCTCAATTAGACTTTGCATCGTTTGGTATAGGATCCCTTCCAGAAATAAGGCTCGACTGTCATTTTTCTTAGAGGTTTTCCTTCGCTTCAATGGTTAGCACGAGAGATTAATGTACATGTACTTTTTCCAAATGAACAAGTGAGTATGCCTTGTGGAATGTTCTGTTGTAGAATGTATCAATTTTATTTCACTAGAGGGAAAATAAAAGTGAGCCTTTAAGAGAAGAGTAATAGTACTGACCTAATAAAGATATATGAGAATATATATATGAAACAATTGTTGATCAACTAGCGAAGTATTTCACATAGAAGCAACGATCGTTAAAACAAGTACAACACGCCTTCAACAAGATAAACACCAAAGCAACTGAAATAGTTCAATTTCTTTAGTACAGATAAAAACAACATATATCGCAAACATTCAAATAATAGTCTTACAACATTTACAACATACGCATGAAAGTGTTGCCAATATGATGAATATGTTTTCCTTGATGGAAACCTACTTGATGAGTTTTCCTTGATATAAATCCACTCGATGAAGATGTCAACAGAAAGAGTTCGCAGGCCAGTTCAGATGTGACAAAGTGTTTGGACAAAGGCATGAATTTCAAAGATAGAAAAGTTATAAAGATACAATGTTGAATAAATACACGGGGTTATGTGAAGCAAATCCACGTACACACGCGGGTATGATGAAGAAGAATCGCGTACAGTTTTCGTACTATGGTTTCCTAAATACCAAGGGTATTTACCATGGTACTATCCCACAATATTGAGCGAAGTAACAGTTATTTGATCCCGTCAAGGAATACCATCGACATCAATGTGTTTTTGGCATGTCGTATTGGCTAAGGCATAAGCTATATAAGGAGATGAAGACCAAAGTGATTAAGGTGCACAAGTAATGTGTGATTGATGAATAGTTCACTCTGAATTATGTTTTGGGTTATTGATATGAAATAAGCGTGCACCCAGGAATACAATGATGGATCAAGTTCAATAGACATGAAATGACTATGTATTGAATAATATACTTTGGGTTGATTTGATCTGAGATAATGATGTTTTGACATTTGTTTTATGATGAATGTTGTGGTATGGGTGTGTCTAAAAGTCTTGATGTGCAGCGAAGGTTTAAATCAATAATTGCATATCTGTACGTGAGTTTGGCTAAAGAAAGGTGTGTATACACGCGGATAACCTTCTGAATAGTATCGATTCGATCCTGCAATTTGAGTAGATATATACGCAGGTTTCATTCTTGAAAAGAGTGTATACATGAAAAAGTGATTTATGGGAAGCGCGTATATATTCTAGGGTTTTCCCATATTATGATTTCTAATCAGTTTAATTTGTTTTTTGTGTTTGATGTTGTCTGTCAATGAAGTCTTACTTGAAGATCTGGGTTTAACAGTAATGATTGAAGTTGAATTGATTTGTTGAAGAGTGATGATATTGTTGGATGTATGTGATCGATGATGTTTCTTTCATTAGTGAAAAATGATTCAATAGTTTTGTGTGTGGCTCAAAATTCTATTTCAATATGACATAGGTTCAGTTTCAGGGTTTGGTATTTTGATATATGTACACGGGTTTACTTCATGGAAAGAGGGTATACATGCAGATATGATGAATCCAAGTAGAGTATATATTCTATCATTTTGTTGATCAGGGTTATCAGTTGATTCAGTGAATTGATTCAGTATTTTGGGTTCAACATTGGTATTCTAGTTACAATGATCTAACAGATTTGATTGTTTAAATTGATCGATTTGGATCTTAGTTGGTTTAGTGATTTGTTACAGTGATCAGTTTCAGTTTTGATATTTGGTGTTGGGCTTAAATGATGATAGTTGGTCTAGTCTAAAAAATTGATGAAAAGTGTCCTACAATTTGTGTTGATTTGTATCAGATGGATCCAGTGTGAACATTTATGACACGTGGTCCACATAGTTGTTGAGGCTTGGATCCTTCTGTAAGGAAGTCGAAGCTTCCTGCCAATAGTATTTGGTGATCATATCAGGGCGTAGGAGATCCCTTCTAGAGGGTGTTGGTAAACGAGATCAGGGAGTTGGACCTCCCTTCCAGTGGGTGCTAGAGAACAAGAGAAGGTTGTAGCATTCTGCAGGTGGGTGCCTGCGTGCTGGTATAAGTTTGCGCCGATACAAGATTGTAAGTTTTTTTTCTTTATAATAAAAACACAAAGACAGAGATGACAGCAGCAATGGTTTTCTCCCACGTTGGGTTTCGACCTAAAAATCTCAGTGTTTATGTGTGATACTTATGTGTGATGTTTTATTCTGCTCTTACTGCACATGGTTACTACTTATTTAATTCTCGATGAAATAATGAGATACTAATCTAATGAATAATTAACTGAATAATTAGTTTTACTGGGTATATGCTAATTGTCTGCATAAAAGTAGCGTACATACGCAGGTTTACTTCATTAAATTGGCATAAAAAAATCATAATAGATAAAAAGCTTAATTGAGTTTAAAACATTGATTCACCCCCCCCCCCTCGATATTTTTCCAATAGAAAGTGTGTTGGCTCAAATAGCTTCAAGTATTAAGAAAAAGTTCCAAGATACATCGATACAATGAACACCACTAGCTCCAATAGTGGAGTGTTAGATATACCACTTTCTCCTCAAAAGAACTATCTTCCTCTCTAATGTCTAGTCAAAGGAGTCAAGGTGAAAATTCCTTTGCTTGAGCTATGAGGTTGTATATATAACAAATGGGGTGAATATCCACCTCCCTTGTGACTCTTGGACTCCCCTCATGACTCTTTGACTTCCATATGACCTTTCACATTCTATAAGTGACTCTTGGACTTCCACTTTACATTACATTTCTTATATTATTAAAAATTACATAATTACATCCACAAAATATGTGGCAAATGATGACGCATATGACACCTTGACAAGATATGACATGACATTGATGACATGGACTTAATGATGATGTGGTAATGTCAAGCCACTCTTTTTTTTGCTATCTTTGTGTCTTCTTGAAAGATGGTACAAGTTCTTCCTCTTCCTTCTCCATAAGGATTGAAGGTAGGTGCCTTCACTATGATCTTGATCTTTAATTGTTGTTGTCGCAATCTAATGTCCCTTCATCCTCTCATTTAATGATTTGTTTTTCCTCGCATCTTCATAAGTGTCCTATAGTATAATCTCCTTCTCCCTCTCCTTGATCATCACCCTATCATGTGAAAATATAGTACCTGCAACTAGACGTCACTCATGACAAGATGACATCATCTTGAAAAACTCAGTCTAACATGCTTCATGAAAATCACTGATGGAGATAGAACTAGGTACTTCATTGGGAGGAAGCCTAAGGGAATGCGCAGTGCACAGTTCCAGAGGACAGGAGTGGAGGACTAGTGCTTGTGTCTACGCAATATGCAGATCTAGAGGCCTAGGCAAGAATATTGCGCAGTTGAGGAGCTTAGTGAAGCAGGCTTGCCCATTAAGACTGATCAATGCGTAGTTCAGGAGAGAGAGGGGACATGGGATTGCGCAGCTTAGGAAGGCAAGGATACATCTTGTTCCTTGCTACTGCACAATGCGAGGAAAGAGACTGACAAGGAAGCTTGATTGCGCAGTTGTGGAGATCAAGAGGCCCAGATTGGGCACTATGACTGCGCAATGTGCAGTCCTTAGAGGCAGGAATTGTGCGTTGAACAGTTACATGAATAAAGTGGGAATGTTTGAGGCTTGCCACTGCGCAATGCGCAGTTCAAGGAGGGTAGGTTGGGCTCAAGTTGGTGGGGAAAAAAAATTCCTGAATTTGACTGGGTGTGGGATCAGTGGAGCAGATATGAAACCAAGGTTGGACTTGAAAATGATCACACACTTAGAACAATCGACGACACAAAATTGAACGCTTTGCACTTAGAAACAACATGGTTGTTATAGGTCAATTTAGGCATCATCCCCCAGGACCAATGAATAGGTTATATCATCTCCTTATATTTCAGTTGCTATATACCTTAAGAGAAGACATTCCATTCATGGCTTCAATTGTGAGATTTCCAAGGTTTAAATTATATATTATATGACCCACTGACTCACCAACACTCCTCTGCAAGGGGATAATTGTGTTGCAGTGCCAATACCTCCATGTAAAGGTGCACTGCAGTGCATTTCCTGACACCCAAGGGTGTGTTGGTCACTTGGGAGCGAAATCATAATTTTTCTGGGAATCTCCACATGGCCAGTGCCTTCTAGAAGAGTCCATAGGTATCGTACTTTGAATCCCAGTGTCCATCCACCACCTCTGAACTTGGAAACATGTCTTTCCTATTATTATAAATCCATTCAATGAGAAACTACCATCAGTTTCCCTATAAATTGAACACTCATCTAAGTTCTATGGAGGAAGAATTTTGTGCAAAGTTATGTTGTTGGATTCTCATTAGATAAGAGATTGGAAGTATTGATATGTTGTCTAGATGAAGTTGGATGTGATGAGGCTGGAATGAAGTTGGAGCAGGTTGACGACAAATCGATCTATTGGTTGTAATCTTCTCCTCCTACTCTATTAATAAATATATATGTTCATTTTCTCAATACATATGTCTATATCTTGTGAAATGTATTCTTGATGATGTATGTATTCTCAGATCTAATCAGTTTTATTTGATTAAGATAAGTAGATGCTTGCATATTGTATGTTTTTTGTTGTTCTTTGTCTTTGATTGTAGGAATCGATCTAACGGCTTGAGTTGGATTGAGAGCGATGGAAATAGCGACAAAAGGATAAAGAGAGTGGAAGTATAACATGTAGGCTTCTTTCCCTTTCTATATATCTATTTGTTTTATATAAAATAGTAGTTGTCTTTCTCATGTTGTTCTGAGTGAAGGAACACCACACTAAGGGAATTTAGTTTATCCGTAGATTAAAATTTTGTATAACAAATTGGCGACTCCATGCATGAATTTTGAGTGTGGTATTCCTTCACTCAGAACAACAGAAGAAAGACAACTACTATTTTCACTAAAAAATAGATATACAGAAAGGGAAAGAAGCCTACATGTGATACTCTCACTCTCCTTCTCCTTCTGTTGTTGTTGTTGTTGTTGCTCTCAATCCAACTCAAGCCGCTAGATCGATTCCTGCAATCAAAGACATAGAACAACAAACAACATACAATATACAAGTATCTACTTATCTTATTCAAATAAACCCTATTATATCTGAGAATACATACATACATCAAGAATACATTTCACAAGATATAGACATATGTATTGTGAAAATGAATAGATATCTTTATTAATAGAGTAGGAGGAGAAGATTACAACCAATAGATCGATTTATCGTCAAACTGCTCCAACTTCATTCTAGTCTCATCACATCCAGCATCATCTCAGCAGCATATCACTACTTCCAATCTCTTATCAAATGAGAATCCAACAGCATAACTTTGCACAAAATTCTTCCTCCCTAGCACTTAGATGAGTGCTCAATTTATAGGGAAACTGATGGTAGTTTCTCATTGAATGGCTTTCTAATAATAGGCAAGACATGTTTCCAAGTTCAGAGGTGGTGGATGGACACTTGGAATCAAAGTATGACACCTATGGACTCTTTTAGACGGCATTGGCCATGTGGAGATTCCTGGAACAATGATGATTTTTCTCCCAGGTGACCAACCCACCCTTGAGTGTCGGGAAGTGCACTGCAGTGCACCATTGCATGGAGGTATTGGCACTGCAACGCAGTTAGTCCCTTGCAGAGGAGCATTGGTGAGTCAGTGGGTAATATAATATATACTTCAAACCTTGGAAATATCACAATTGAAACTATGAACGGTATGTCTTCTCTCAAGGCATCTAGCAACTGAAATATAAGGGGATGATAGACCCTATTCATTGGTCCTAGGGGATGATGCCTAGTTTGACCAGGTCTTTCGGGATGATTCCCAAATTGACCTCAACTACTCCCTAAAGCATGAAGTCAAAATAATAATAGTATTTGGATGTGATTATTTACGATGTGATTAGTAGGATTTGAAGCGGACGGTGACCTGCATCAATTGGCAATACATTACATCATGATATCTTAAATCTTGATCATGAATTGTTGAGGGAGACATACCCATGCTCAGCACATAAAATATCATAACATGTACATAATTCAGAAGTTCGTCTACATTGGAATCTTGCCCGATATAGACATGCCTACAGATATACGCCCATGTTCGAATGAGGATTTGTATGTAAATCCATCATATAGATGATGTGTACAACAATCTTGAAATCTCGACTCGTATGGATAAAAATAGATCTGGGGTCTTCTTATCTCGTTTACTCGATCATTCAGGTACAATTCTAACCATGCGAATATATGATCTGAAGTCGAACATGGGATGACATTGTCTGATTACTAGACAATGATGTGAGTTGTTAACAAACGCGAGAAAACCAACATTGATGTCAATGGCTTTCAAGGTACTACAGTACAATTTTCAAGGCGTGAATAAATGATTTGATGTCGAACTCCAAAAAATATCTTTCAGTCTAAGGTTCAGAAGTGTGAAACCTGCCGATGATGTAGCAAGCCCCAAGGTACTGGAAGATGTTTCTAAGTAAACTTCCTGGATGATGCGCTGATGTCGATAGGAAGCAACTTTATCGCGAAATGGGAGTAATGATTTCGGAGACAAAATATGACTTGATATAGCAATTTTCAGGGATGATTGTCATGAAAATGAAGGTTTATGAGTATTGCAGAAGATGATGAGGATTTACTGGATGACTTCTCTTGAACATATTGGCGACACTGAAATGAGTTGGCAGCATTGACCCAAAACTGAAGTGATGATATGATGAACCATACGTACGATGAACCGTCAAGAAGATTACCCAACCCAAACGTCACGGTGATGGAGTGAAAGTGTCATTTTCAAGAGCAACCTGCTATCATAAAGTGTTTTTTTCTTTTTCCCAAAATTTCCCCAATCATTGCTGACCAGTACCTCTTTATTTTTTAACAAGCTTGAGGAGGGAAACATATGCTTGATCTATAATTTGACCCTTCGGGTGAATCCATCGCTATTTAATAATTTAACGAGTCTAGTGATAAATGAAACTTGATCTTGCCATGATCGACAAGTTCGTCACTATTTTATGTTTTAACGAGCCTAAAGACAGTGAAAATCGGTCCTTTTTCATGTTTAGAGAGTTTGAAAAAGAGGAAAAAAATAAAACTCAATGAGTCATTTTTCGTAAATTTGTTGCTCAGATCCGAAAAAAGTGTAGAATGATACCTGAGAAAACCTCTTAGCCATGTTTGATTAAGGTTTTCATTTTTCGTAAACAATCTATCTCAGTCTGGAAAAGGGTTAAACTTATACTGAGTAGATGTCGTTTCATTTACTTTAACAAGATTGAAAAGACAAGTGCTCGACAATCTTTTCACATTATCGGAGTCTGAAAAGAGCTAAAATAAGACTCCAGAGGGTTCCTTTTTTGCAGTTATCAAAGCTCGAAAAAGAGATAAAAGTGTGTTTTAACTCCTTTTTCATTTTTATCAAAGCTTGAAAAAGAAGGATAAAACTATGCTTTGTGGTCAAATCATTATTGAATAAGTGTGCACACTAAACTCACTGTATCAGCTATAAAACCTATTTAGAAAACCATCAAACACATTAAAAATACATGTTTCATAGAAAAAATGAATAAAAACCATAGTCACAAAATTAAATATGATTTTGACTGATCACCCGATGCATTTGAGAGCTATCTTTTTACGTTGTCGACACTACAAAATATGCCTCAATCCACACAAATGTGTTTTTTGTGTTGGTTCTGGTTGTTTGATTGGATTCATCGTCTGAAAATATGGAATTCAAATTGACCCCCTGAAGGTCCAGGCCATTCTTGATTTTCCTGTGCCATCAAATTTACTTCAGTTACAGAAACTTCAAGGAAAGGCTAACTTCTTAATGAGGTTCATACCCAACTACGCCAAAATCGTTGAAGGATTTACTCGTCTCTTGAAAAATGGAATTCCCTTTAATTGGGATAAGGTTGTGCAAGCTTCTTTTGATGTTGTCAATGATACACTGGTCCGGGCGTCATTAATGTATTCCCCCAATTATCAAAGTAATTATTTCTTATATATCGACGCGGCAAATACGACCATTTCTATGGTATTGGTCCAAGAATAATATGGGATAGAACATCTGATATATTATTTGAGTCGTAATCTCAATGATACGGAAGTGAAGTATTCATACGTCGAAAAGCTTGCCTTGGCGGTTGTTCAAGTTGTCCAAATATTTTGCCATTATATCTTGTTCCGGAAGGCCATTGTCATTTCGTATTGCAACCCCATGACATACATTCTGTCACGTCAATTCCTGGGCAGGAAATATTCAAAATGGATTGTCATTTTACATGAATTTGATTTGGAATTCATCAAATCCAAGTCAAATAATTCTTTAGTTTTAGCTGAGCTTCTCTGCGACCGTCCCTCTGATAGTACTGAAACTGCCTCGAAACCATCAATTCTTGATGAGTCTCTGTTTTTTATCGGGTCATATAACCCTTGGTATGGGGATTTTATCATTTATCTCCAAACCCAGATTTTTTGGCCCGATATCTCTCACTCTCAACAACGACGTATTCAATACCAAGCCAAAGGTTATCTGATCGTCAGCGATACACTTTATCGTCGTGGTGTCGATACGATTTTAAGGGGATTCCTCACTCATGAGGAGGCCGAGAAGGTTTTAAATGATTTTTATGTTGGGGCTTGTGGTGGACACTTGTCTGGATACTCTATCGTGTAGAAGATTCTCCGCGTCGGTTACTTTTGGCCAACCATATTTCGCGATTGCATCCTCGCGGTCAGAAGTTGTCATGTGTGCCAGATATTTGATCATAAAATCCGCAAAAAGACAGCGCTAATGCATCCTGTTATCATTGTGGGACCATTTGAAAAATGGGGCATTGACTTCATGACCTGCAACCCTCGTTCGTTTGAGGGGCATGGTTAAATTATTGTCGCAGTAGACTAATTTTCCAAGTGGGTCGAAGCGATGACTACACTCAATAACACAGGTGAAACAGCTGCATTATTCTTTTCAAATCACGTCATCTCACGGTTTGGTGTTCCACAAGCTATAGTCACAGATCATGGTAATAATTTTCGCAGTCACATGATGAATGAGTTGACTGTCAAATTAGGACTGTCACATGATAGTTCTACTCCTTATTATCCAAAATCCAATGGACAAGTTGAAACTATTAACAAGATTCTTAAGTGAATGCTTCAACGAATTATATGAGTTCATAAACGAAATTGGCATTTAATCATGTACTCGACTTGGTGGGCGTATCGAACCTCGGTGAGAAATGCAACCCAATTCACCCCCTTTCAATTGGTGTATGGTCTGGAAGCTATCTTGCCTATCCAATGTGAAATATCATCGTTAAAACTCGTTGTTGACTTCTTACCTGACACCTCTACTGAAGAAGCATGTCCTTTTAACCTCATCCATTTAGATGAAATGCTTCGTGAAGCCGCATTGGCCAACAAAGTGCATAAGAGACGAATTAACACATAATACGACCAACATGTCCAGCCTCGCATCTTCTCAGAGGGTGACCTCGTCTTACTTTATGATCAGGAAGTTGATTTGATAAGTACAAGAAAATTTGAGCCATTATGGCATGGCCCCTACATTGTCAAAAGAGTTATGGCTAAGGGTGCCTACGAGTTAGTAGATTATGATGGAATTCCATTGGCGAAGCCTCGAAATGGGTTGTATCTTAAACGTTACTATGCTTAGTTGAGAGTAGTAAACTTTTGTATTATATTGTATATATGCTTTTGATTTGCATTAACTGTCTTAGTTTGTTTTTCTAGAGTTTTCTTGAAGTTAGTAATATGCTTTACATTTCATCGCAGATGTCTGAATCTTTGGAACCATTCGTTGGGTATGTTGATGGTGCTAGTCATAGTACGCAGAATCTATCCTATGCAGCATGGGCCATTTTCGCTCCAGGCGGCGAGTTAATGAGTTTCAAGGGATTTTTATCGATGGATATACAAAAAATATCGTTGATTATAGCGCATTGATCGAACTTCTCTCTAATGCCATTTCATTTGGTATTAACCGCATCATCATTAGGTTAGACTCACAACTTGTTTTACTGCAACTTACTAGCGTTTATACTCTCTGAAATCCAACACTTCATCGTATGTTCCTAAGAGTTCGAATTTTGGAAAGACACTTTGATTACATTCAATATCAACACATTTCCATAAATTTGAACACATTAATGGATTCCTTAGCAAATTATGTTTTAAACAGACATTTGCAACACATGTACAGACATATTTTCAATTCACATCACATAATTGACTAGGATTACACAATAAACATAGGAAAACACTGAAAACAAATAGATAGATATTTATAGGTTTTTACAAAAAATTGTGCCCAAGCCACATTGGTCATCTGACCTCAAAATGTATGCAAAATGTCAAAGTAAACTAGTGATTCTCGTGATAACAAGCCACTGATCTAGCTATCCTACGTAATAACTGCATCCAACGGTTAGGAACACCAATAGTATGGCATTGCAGTCTCATAGGTAACTCTTCGATCCGGCAATCTAGAATCCCAAGATTCAATCCCTCCACGTGCTAATGTAGCTCAGCAAGAGTCTCGGTCATATTTAAATCTCGAAGGACTTCTCTCTTGACAACCCTCTCTGCTGGCTCATCTACTCCCTGCTCTGGCTGACCCACTGGTCAAACTCGACCCACATTTGTGTACATCAAAACTTTAGTTTAGCCTTGGGAAACATCAAAATAAAAAAAGACGCAGAAAGCTCAGAAAAAATCAAAAAACATGGTCAAAACATTCTTACCAATTGCACCCCATTGAGCATCGTCTGGTAGAATCAAGTCTGGATCTCCTCGGAAATCTACGCCTGCGTATGCATACTGATATATGGTGACCATCTGTCTTCTGAACCAGGCGAAAAATGCAGTAGAGAATACGATATTCAATTGACCAGCATGTCTAGCCATCAATTCAACCCATCTCTGCATCCCTGGATCTCTAGCGCCAAATATGCCTAGTGTAACATGATGTGGTTACATCAATGGAATCCGCTCGAAGGCAAAGGAAATCAGGATCGAGCCATAGTTGAAATTATTCTTCCTTCCACCCTTTGCTTTAGTCAGTTGTTCTTTCATATGAAAGAGTATAGCTTCAGCCCAGTTAAATATTGTTGGTTCTAAACACTCAAGTGCATATTGAATGTATGATCTGTTTGCAACATGTAGTGTCGCGGAACCGGAAATCTTTGCGATAGTAAAAGGCATGGTTCTCAAAGGTAGATCACGCACATCACGGATATTTATTTTCCCATCTTTACTCAGTGCAGTACCTGAATGATAATGTTGGATTATGTAATCCCTAACTGACTCTCCTCCAAGAGCAGATCCTGCAAGGTAAATGGGAGAACCTCACCTCGATAATCTAGTGAGAAAGTAAATGTCCTCAACCAATATTGGGAGCAGTTTGTCCCCAATATGAAAATCCTACAATATCGGATCCCATGAACGAACTGGGAAATCTAATAGTTCCATTTGCTGCCTCATCCCTGACAATCTGAAGTATTTAAGAAACCTGCAATCTCTAAGGGCTCTTATTGTACCCGGATCATTTAGGGAAATCATATTCTGTTCTTCATGTTCTCTTTCTCGCCATGTAATCGTCATTTTGATCCGATGAATACCTAAAACACAAACATAAGCTTCATTAGGATCCATTTCATGCAAAAAAATTGGGAAATTTTGGGCACAGCAAGAAACAAAAATAATAATTGCACCCAACACACCCTAGGTCAAGGGACAGAGCATTGCAGTGCATCTGGCCTTCAATTTCAGAGCACTGCAATGCACCTTTCAACATTCAAGGGTGTGTTGCCCTCAGAGCGTGATATATTTACCCTAAGGGGATCAAAACCCTAAAAATTGACCATGAAATGAAATGAAAATGATACTAAGAGAAAGAGAAGGTTCATAGATCCAACCTGGATCAAACGGCAAGAGAAATCGTCCACTGAAACTGTCACAATCGATCGTTGAATTTCAAAGGAAAAACTAGTTCAGAGCTCCTAATTTTCAAATGGTAACTTTGGAATGGTAAAAACGAATAGTAAAAACTCTTTTAATTAGTCAATTTGATTATTTAATGTTGTGACTATGGTTTTTATTCATTTTTTCTATGAAACAGATATTTTTAATCCGTTTGATGGTTTTTTGAACATGTTTTACAACTGATACAGTGATTTTAATGTGCACACTTATTCAATAATGATTTGATCAGAAAGCATAGTTTTATCCTTCTTTTTCAAGCTTTGATAAAAATGAAAAATGAGTTAAAGCGCACTTTTATCTCTTTTTCGAGCTTTGATCACTGAAAAAAAAGGAACCCCCTGGAGTCTTCTTTTAGCTCTTTTCAGACTCTGATAATGTGAAAAGACTGTCGAGCACTTGTCTTTTCGAGCTCGTAAAAGTAAATGAAACGACATCTACTCAGTATAAGTTTAACCCTTTTTTGGACTAAGATAGATTAGTTACGAAAAAGGAAAACCTTAGTCGAACATGGCTAAGAGGTTTTCTCAGGTATCCTATTACACTTTTTCGGACCTGAGTGACAAATTTACGAAAAAGGACTCATGGAGTTTTCTTTTTGTCCTCTTTTTCAAACTTTCTAAACATGAAAAAAGACCAGGTGTTCACTATCATTAGACTTGTTAAAACATAAAATAGCGACGGAATTGTCGATCATGGCAAGCTCGAGTTTCATTTATTGCTAGACTCGTTAAATTATTAAATAGCGATGTTAAATTATAGATCAAGCATATGTTACCCTCCTCAAGCTTGTTAAAAAATAAAGAGGTACTGGTCAGCAATGACTGGGGAAAATTTGGGAAAAAGAACATAACACTTTATGGTAGCAAGCCGCTCTTGAACATGACACTTTCACTCCATCATCGTGACTTTTGGGTTGGGTAATATTCTTGACGGTTCATCATACCTATGGTTCATCATATCATCACTTCGGTTTTGGGTCAATGCTGCCAACTCATTACAGTGTCCCCGATATGTTCAAGAGAAGTCATCCAGTAAATCCTCATCATCTTTTGCAATACTCATAAACCTTCATTTCCATGACAATCATCCCTGAACATTGCTATATCAAGTCACATTTTGTCTCTAAAATCATTAACTCCCATTTCGCGATAAATTTGCTTCCTGTCGACATCAACTCATCATCCAGGAAGTTTACTTAGAAACATCTTCCAGTGCCTTAGGGATTACTACATCATCGGCAGGTTTCTCGCTTCCCAACCTTCGACCGAAAAAAAAAAATTGTCGTTCGACATCAAATCATCTATTCACGCCTTGCAAATTGTATTGCAGTACCTTCAGATCCATTAACATCAATGGTGGTTCTCTCTCGTCTGTTAACAGCTCACATCATTGGCTGGTAATCAGACGATTTATTCCCATGTTCGACTTCAAATCATATATTCGCATGGATAGACTTGTACCTGAACGATCGAGTGAATGAGATAAGAAGACCTTGGATCTCGTTTCATCCATCTGGTCTGCGATTTTAGGATTTTTGTACACATCATCTGTACGATGGATTTACATACAGATCGGCATCCGAACATGGGCCTATATATGTAGGCATGTCTATATCGGGCAACATTACAATGTAGACGACTTTCTGAATTATGTACATGTTATGATAGTTTATGTGATGAGCATGGGTATGCCTCCCTTAGCAATTCATGATCAAGATGTAAGGTATCATGATGTAATGTATTGCAAATTGATGCAGGTCATCGTTCGCTTCAGATCCTACTCATCACATCGTAAAGCATCTCATCCATAATATATTATTATTTTGACTTCATGCTTTAGGGGGTAGCTTTTATAAGTCAATTTGGGCATCATCCCCCAAGACCTGGTCAAACTGGGCATCATCCCCCAGGACCAATGAATAGGGTCTATCATCCCCTTATATTTCAGTTTCTATATGCCCTAAGAGAAGACATTCCATTCATGGCTTCAATTGTGAGAATTCCAAGGTTTGAAATATATATTATATGACCCACTGACTCACCAATGCTCCTCTGCAAGGGACTAACTGCGTTCCAGTGTCAATACCTCCATGCAAGGGTGCACTACAGTGCACTTCCTGACACTCAAGGGTGCGTTGGTCACCTGGGAGCGAAATCATCATTATTCTGACAATCTCCACATGGCCATTGCCTTCTAGAAGAGTCCATAGATGTCATACTTTGAATCCAAGTGTCCATCCACCACCTCTGAACTTGGAAACGTGTCTTGCTTATTATTAGAAAGTCATTCAATGAGAAACTACCATCAGTTTCCCTATAAATTGAGCACTCATCTAAGTGTTAGGGAAGAAGAATTTTGTGCAAAGTTATGATGTTGGATTCTCATTTGATAAGAGATTGGAAGTACTTATATGCTGCTGAGATGATGCTGGATATGATGAGGCTGGAATGAAGTTGGAGCAGGTTGACAACAAATCGATCTATTGGTTGTAATCTTATCCTCCTACTCTATTAATAAAGATATATGTTCATTTTCTCAATACATATGTCTATATCTTGTGAAATGTATTCTTGATGATGTATGTGTTTTCAGATCTAATCGGTTTGATTTTATTAAGATAAGTAGATACTTTTATATTGTATGTTGTTTGTTGTTCTCTATCTTTGATTGCAGGAATCGATCTAACGGCTTAAGTTGGATTGAGAGTGACGGCAACAACAACAGAAGGAGAAGGAGATCGAAAGTATCACATGTAAGCTTCTTTCCCTTTCTGTATATCTATTTGTTTTAGAGAAAATAGTAGTTGTCTTTCTTCTGTTGCTCTAAGTGAAAGAACACCACACTTAGGGAATTTAGTTTATCCGTAGATTAAAATTCCGTATAACAATGGTCTCTTTATTGCAACGGCAAAATAACATTCTCCTCGAAGTGCGACACGTAAGCTACAGTTTGCAACAACAATAACGAGACTTGTGTGACAGTGCATGAAACTTTCGGAATGGGTCTAATACATGTTTATATGATAAATAGGACCCATTAGTACCAAAGTTTCCTCTCAAAATAGACCAAAACATTGAAACATTGCTTAGACAATGTGCAACACTTCCCATGCTCAAGAGACAACACTTTGGTTTTCTTCCAAAAGGGACTAGAGAACTTAAGGATTTACATGAAATGACTATAGCTATTAGAAATGACAGCTTGCAAAGTCAAAGTAGGCTCTGAAATTTGAATGTAGGCCAAAATTATGGAAGGTGTTGTGCATTATCTACTCTACTTGGGTGTGCATTATCGAGACAAGGAATGTATATGTTGATGTCCTTCCACTCTTTAAAATCAGCATTGCTTAAAGGTGCTACATGTTATTTCATTTAATTCCTTTGCATTTTAGTTGGTTATGTAATGGATTTCTTAATTGTGAAATTAAGATTAGATCATGCTCTATTTTTAAGATACTAACTAATATTTTTCTCTACTCATGTTTGAGAATAAATTTTATATGTCCATTTCATAAACTAGTTGTTAGTCCGAGCATTGCACAAACATGTTTGACATGTTAGTACACATAGATACATATAACACATATTTTCAATTAGATTATTTTTTAATACATACAGTAATATATGTTTTTATTTGGAATTTTTTAATACATATAAGACATAGGTTTTTTAGTTTAATTCCTTTCTTGATATATAGGAATCGTGCTTTTTTTCTCAATTTTCATCATGGATATTTAATCAAATTAAAAAACTAGATTATATGATATCTTTTAAAACTTTTATTATTACTTATATTCTTATTTTATATTTGAGAACATATATATGATCAATATTTTATATGTTTTAAACTAGACTAATACGTTAAACAAATCCATATCATGAAGTACCATTAACAGTTAATTTATAAATTAAAAGACCAACTTTCACCTATCTTACATAAATGAGCCCATTAATTATTAATAAATATAATAATAATTAATGAATGTGTTTCTTTCAGGATATTATGTCTCTTAAAGTTATATCTATGAATGTGCTTCTCTCGACTATATAAGCTGTATATGTCCAGTTCATAAACTAGTTGTTAGTCCTAGCTAATTGCACAAACATGTTAGTCCTAGCTAATTGCACAAACATGTTTGACATGTTAGTACACATTGATACATATATCGCATGAATGTACCTCAAGAAGTTGTATTTGTAATTAATGTGCTTCTCAAATTTGTATATATGACATCCAAAAAAATTTAACTAAAAATAATTTAGTTTCAATTCCTTGTTTCGATGAACTTATCTCGATATCAAAGAAACCCATGGCAATGACCAGTATCATTAAATGTACATGAATTCTGAAATCCTTGTATTTCCATGTCTTTGAGACATTTGACTAAATGGCATTTATCCACGGTTGAAATTTATTGATCCTCGTACATGTGGCCAACTAGCCAAGGAGAGATTATTTAAATCCAAAAAAATCAGCCGAGCCTAAATAGGCTTGCATCCTCGTGTCAGCAATCATTCTACGAAGATTAGGGCAATCAATAACAAATATTTGTGGCTGTCCTCAAGAAAACGAAGTGATTTCCAGGCCCATTTTGCCTTCAACGATTATATGATGTCACTGAAACAAGCAGCTTAGGAATTAGAGCCTGAACATCATGAATTTATGCTAGCGTGATCAGTTTATGGAGGTAGAGCCTAAGTTAAAACATTGTTAATTTTATAATCCCGTCTATTGAACATCATTTCCAATCGGGATACATTAATTGGTGTCTTCCTAGGAATTCCTAGGAAGTCCTGTTTAGAGAAAATCATATATATTTTTCTTCACCGTGTAAGTTCAGCACAAAAAATAAGGGCACTGCAAATAGAAAGGCCCAAAAACAGCTTATCTTCCAAATTGTCACACTAATGACTCACTAAAAGAATACTTACCACCCATCATTCGTGACTAAAAATGAATCAAATATTAACAAACTTCAAGCGGCAGCCTAAAAGTTTCACTCATAGTCGTGAAAAAATGTATCCAGATAGTTTCCACATATCAAATACAAACAAGACGATATCCCAAGCAGGGATTAAATTTTATGGGTATTTACCCATAGTTTTCTTATTTAATTTGTTAAAAACTATTTTAAAATCTGCACATCAATGATGATGATTATCTAATTTTTAAAACCGTTAATTTGATAAGTGACTTTAAATTTTACCTGTCTATGGGTGAGTTTATGCTTATCTTGGAGTCTCATCTTTAAGTATTATGGAGTATAAATGGTGAAGTATTGTAGTGTAAAGTATATAATCACAGAAAATAAAATAAATAAAATAAACCAATGATCTTGTTCACTAAGGCTATGCCACACACAATACTTCAAGATGAGACCCCAACATAAGCATAAACTCACCCATAGTGAGTCTTTGGACTTGCTAGAAAAATCTACTCTCCATCTTCACTCGCACCATGCAATCTTGCATTGTACACACCTAAAGTCTGTAGCTTAAAGGTTGAAGGCTGAGACTCACATGACATGTCCACACCCATGGGCCATTGGCATTCTACATAAAACAGTGACTTTCTTGTTTCTTTGGGTGAAATGGTGCTTTTCAGTTGATTTTGAGAGTTTCATGTAGTTTCTTTAGTGTTAGTAGACTGATGATAAATCTCTGTTTTTATAAAATGGATCTATTTATTAGCATGATTAAAAAACAATCTATTTTGTGGTTAAATATGGAAATTTCAAATATGTGGTTAACAAAGTTTTTGATGTTTTTGATACATTCATACTTGAATCTAAACATAATTTGGTTTGGGCCTTTTAGGTGCTAGCCCACTTACGGGAGAGCTCCATTCTTCTTACTTTTCAAAAGATTACAAATTTCTTCGAAATACATGTCATGTATATTATTATTGCTTGACATGTTAGAATTCTTCCAAATTCACATTTAAAAGTGGATTCAAACATGTGTTATTATCTATACAATAGGGTCCTTCCTTCGGTAAGATCCTCCTTAGTCTAACTCATCACATTGAAAGTTGAGATCTATTGTTCATCTTCAAAATACACTAGTTAATGGGTTTTGACTGAGTTACTCAAAAACTTTTCAAGAATGGTTTAGCATAATTTGTAAAATCTTTGAAATTTTATAAAGAGTGACTATAATTGCACTAAATCATTGGCTAGTTTGACAATAGGAATAAACATGATTTGATATGTTTGATCTTTCTAAAGAAATATAAAACAGTTACATCTATGATATTATTTGGTTGAGGCATATTTTCTGGTCAAGCCATAATTTAAAAATCGACTAAGATAGAACAAAACACTTGTATTAATAAAAAATATATTGTTTATGTTCACATCAAACAATTAACAAAAATACATGATCCATGATATTTAAATGATGGATAAAAATAAAAATCAAACCTCACGAGAAAGGAAATTTTAAAATGAAACCCGTCATAAAAAATTGACTTAACCAGTAGGAGTGCCCATCAAATTTATATACCCTGATCCCGAGGCTTATGCCTCAGCGATTTCATGGCAATTATAAATATCCATTTCACTTGAGAGAATTAAACAGAAGAGTAGATCTACATTCTTGCCATTCCAAATGCAAGAAAAGTTAAAATCTGCAAAGCAAATAATATTGCCATATACGATATAGATATAGCAAAATAAACTCGAGGAATTTATTTCTGGATATCCTTTGAAGAAAAGGTATACAAAGCAGATATTTTTACCAGATGAGTCCAACAAGCAGTATTACTTACCCCTTAAAAGGAACTTAGTTACAACTGCACTATTATATCTGTACATGCCGAAACATAAAACCTTTTACGGCCACTGAAGCTTTCTAAATAACAAAAATGGCATGCCAAATCCAAGTAGCAAGGGTGCATATCAAAAAAAAAATCTACAGAGGCAACTCTATTATAATTAATGATCTAAAGGCATGAAAACTGAGCTTAATTAAAAGTTGATACAAGTGAGTTGGTCACTCAGAAAATACAATGGTCCAAGGCATAAAAATGAAATTAGCTACATTAGCAATAGTAGCTATCTTGTCTGGAGGACAATCAACGCCAAAGGGACTTGGACCACTTCTCACCCAGGTTGCTTGATGAGAACCTTTTAGGACTTACGTCTGTCCTTCCGTTTCTGATGTGCGGGTCTGTCACCATGTTTCTGATGTGTGGGTCGGTCACCATGTTTCTTATGTGCAGGTCTGTCCTTGCGTTTCTGATGTATAGGTTTGTCCTTGCGTTTCTGATGTCCAGGTTTGTCATTGCGTTTCTGATGGGCATTCTTTTCTTCATTAACAGTGAAAACTTTAACAGCCTGAAAAGATGCAATCAGGGCGTTTTAGGATTATCTATGAAGGAAAAGATACAATGGACATTGGTCTGTAATATTTAACCATTTAATCTCATAAAGCATATGGCAAACCCCAAGTAGTAGCTATGGATTTCAGAAGACGCTCTTCAAGATGCATACCTTGTCCACATTAAGTATATCGTGATTATGACTAGAAAGCACTTTTTGAAGAACTTTTTCACATTGTTGTTTTTCCCGACTGCCAATCCCTGATCCTTCCACAACTGGTAGAAACTGTATATAACAATTATTTTAGATTGAAAATAAAATGCCATAAAGCCACAAGAGAACACAAGAATGTAGTAAGTTTCCGGAAAGCAGTACCTTCCGATGTTTGCCAGGGTGCTTTGGAGTTTTTTCACCCGGAAGCCTTTCATCGAATTTGCCAACGCTAGCAGTTGCAGAGCTTGCAAAGCCGGCTGCATGGCCTAAATCATCTTTGCCAATTTTCTTAGGGGTATCCTTTGTCCCTGTTATAGGCAAACTTGTTGCTGCTAGTTGCACAGTACTGTCACCATACATGATAGAAGAACATGAACCAATAAAAATGACCAGGTAAATTTTAGAATTAAGTTAGACGACCTTTCAAACTAAAACAGCACACGACAAAATCAATACATTTTAACAAAAAGGTTATAACAGTTACTTCCAGTAATGCATGTTCTTTATAAATTGCAATCAAGACGAGTAAACACCTTGGCAGAGCACCAAATTTTGCTGCTTTTTTTAGATTCTCTAGCTGACTCTTCTCATTCTTCTGAACCCTTGATTTCTTTTCCGTTTTTTTCCGACTAAAAGGATCCTCACCAGGTTCTGCATGAAAAATAGGTTCAACCTCGTTAAGCAGATAAAATTCATTGTACATTTATAGAAGTGCTTGGATATTCCCACAGAATAATAAAGGCAAACTAGGAGAGAAAATAAAACAGAACTTTTTTTTAAATGTAGGTGAGAATACAATTCTACACTCTTCACAGTACAGGATTGGAAGGGTCCAACAAAAAAGAGTTCAATTCAACTGGATATTAGAACTTTTAAACCGAAGGTAGCATATCAGTGTAAAGTTCTAATTTTAGGAGCGAACAGAAAAAGTTAGAAAGAGCTTCAAAGATAGAAAACCGCACGACAAACACTTAGGAATATAAAACGTTTCCTTTTTCAGCCATATGAATATCAGAAAGGGGAATTTAGACTCTAATCAAGGGCAAAACATGATTCACCATGGTTAAGAGACAAGTCTGTATCGGACCAGTAAGAGGATAAAATAATGGTATACAAACTTTTAAATGTGAAAGTCCGCAAGTGATACACAAGCTTACATGTATGGCATACAGACATCACCGAAAGGGGGAAATTACCTGCATTTATACATGTAAAAGATTGCATCAACTAAGAGCCAGAAAAGGAAATAGGAAATGTCCGCATACTTAATGCTGTTGAAAAATATGTAACTAAGTTCGGTCTTCATCAGTATGAAATGTATTTTTGATTCTTGTAAATTATAAAATGAAAAGAAAATTTATTATTATTATTTTGGAGCAAGAGTTTCAAGCTCAAGTTCTTTTATTTTAAAGGTCAAACACCAATTGCGTGTTTCTAGGGTTTGTCCTAGGTCAAGAAGTCAAAGGAGTCAATGTCATAAGTTGAAGACCCCACTGGGCACATTGTAACTAGTAAAGAAAATTATTTTTGTCTTTAGAAGTGTCGGAATACCCTCCAAGACCAAGTCGGCCTAAATGAAGAGCCACATCCACCCTTGAAGGAGCCTATATATAGAGCAGAACTCATCCTCCATTGGGCACTCACACTTATCTCTCATTCTAGCGAAGAAGAGGAAGAAGTAGGCAGAGCGAAGAAGAGGAAGGACAAAGGAGATTTGTTTTTGGGCTAATTCTCTCTCTCTCACGTGCTAAAGAGGACTAGGGTTCCTGTGTTGACCTAGGTCATCCATATACAAGTTTGATCTTGGAGAAAAGGAGGCAAAGAGGTCAAGCGAAGGTCGCCAAGGGTATCTCTCAAGCTCCAGGAGTGAGGGAAAGGCAAGCGAAGGTCAAAGGAGGGCTCTAGAAGAATATCGAAGTTCCCACGTTTGGCAGCAGTAGTTGCAACAGTTGCAGGGAAGCCGAAATTTCATATCTGCAGTAGGAGGCCGAGAATCTTGCAGCAGGAGGTCGAAGAAGTGCTACAGGAAGAGATTTGACTGGGTTTGGCTAGATCGAAGTTGGTCTTGGTTTTGGAGGGTATTGGTCTCAATGGTAAGGTCATGGAATTCATCAATTGAAGAATCTATAAGGAAGAGAACAGATTTAAGGGTTTTCCTCTAAAGAGGAGAGGTTTTGGCCCTGACTTGCAGTCGATATACTATGTCATTGTTCTTATTGTTTTGGTAGTTGTTTGATGCTTCACACATTTAATAATAAGGAACAAAGCTAATAAGTAAAAAGGAAACACAAAAAATTATCAAGTAAAAGAGAATTAAACATAATCATTGCCCTATTGAATTCTCAACATGGTATCAGAGCTAAGGTTGGCTAAGGGCATCATGAAGATCTCCTCTTCATTGAAGAAGTTCATCGATAAGTGTTCAAAGGTAGCAACCTATTTCAAGAAAGGCATCAAGGAAGCATGGAATCTCTTATTCTTTTCAGAAAATTAAGTATTCAAGGAAAAGTATGAAGGTCTATTCTCGGCACTCACTGGCACATTCCAAGATGAGAGCATTTGGGTAATATATAGTGGTGCATCTAGGCACATAACAAGTCATCACAAACAATCGAAGACTTTATCAAAGGGAAAATCTTCATATTCAGTGGAACTTGGAGATAACAAGAGCTATCCCGTGAGAGGCATTGGATCAACTTCTATAGAACTGGAAAATGGAAGCATTATTCACCTCAACAACATTCTATTTGTTTCAGGTTTGCATAAAAACTTACTTTCCATTTCAAATCTAGAAGATAATGGTGATAGAGTAGCTTTCATTGATGGAAAGGTTGTTGTATGGAGTAAAGACTCAAGTATAGAGAATGCTAGAGTCATTAGCATTCGAGAAGGAAGACATTACAGGCCCATATCTCCTCTAGCTCAAACCTTGGTTCACATTCAAATTAGCCCACGTGAACTGTTGTACCTTAAGAGACAATCCCTTAGCTGTGATAAGGAATCACTGCTTCAGACATCTATCTGATTATGTCACAAACGTATATATTTGTCTCTGTCTTATAAACCCTCAAATATTAAAGATCAAACCCTTAAAAATTAAATATATGAACATTCTGCAATGCTATCTTTAGCCAATGTTGAACGAAAGAATCAGAAGAAACGGAAGGGAGAACTTCAAACTGATATGTTGTTTTATACAGAAAATAACATTTCAAAATCCAGAAGAAGTATGTGAAGAAATAGTTAAAACAGAGGAGCATAAATTAAGGTTTTTTAACTCTGAAATACATAAGTATAAAGAGGCCGGCTGCTCATAACTCTGTTTCATTCATAGATGGAAAAACATAACGTAAACTGAGAATACATTTCAACATTAACAAAATGATAGATACTTGCATACTCATTCATTAACTTGTCAATCTATGAGTACAAAAATTAGGATGTGACGGTCCAAAACTCGGAACCTTCCTTCCTCTTGGAAATTACATTAAATACAATAAAAAGCAGTTTGGAACTGCTGTAACCAATTCTAACCACCAAAACTACTTCATGACTTCGAACGTTGTCTATCACATGCCTTGAAAATGTCTTTTTACAATTTCATTGACTTCAAAAAATAACATAAAGTAAATATCCTAATCTATAGGAATTGTTGATGAAGTGGCTTCTTTTCTTTGATCAACTAATTTTTTTTTCTTTGTCGCTGATCCCTTTGGCAAGTCAATAGTCCAAGCTCTGCACTTTTTCCATATTTCTACCTTCGTCTTGGATGAATGTGTCAGATTGTGATACTCCAATCTGAATGCAGTAATTCGGTCATAAGATGGTCTTTCAGAGAAAAAAAATTTTACCATCCACAAGAGTTGAAAATGTTTTTGCAAGAAGTTGACCATTGTCTCTCCTTTAAGTGCCTGAGTCTTCTCATGCCTATTGTCAATCTTGCTTTTTGTCATCACCAGTAAATTCTCATAAGAGTTCCATGGCAGAAGATTCCCCTTAGCTCCCCAACATGATGGCAGGCCTACCCTTGTCATTTTATCAAAAGATTTATCAAATTCACTTACTGCTTCTTTGATTTCTATTAATTTCTTTTCTACAGCCTTTCTGAGATCATTCCTGATAATCATTTTATTAATTTCCACTGCATACAACATTCTATCCTGCATATCATTCTCCTCTAATTCCGGATCTGATTTGGAATTGATATAATCAATAAATCTTCTAGCCCAAATTGCTCTGTTAATCCCTTTCTGTGTATCAAACATAATCGGCTCTTCACACTCCACAATAAGGCTTTTTTCTTTTGCAATAATCATCAAGAAGCACCAATTGGACTTCATTTCTGAGATGATATCAGTCCAAATTATATCTTTAGCTTGTATTAATGACACATTACCTTTCATTCTTTCTTTGAGATTCTTAATCTCAGCTTCAACATTTCTGAAATCCATTTTGTACTTATCTGCTTCGTTCTCTAAGACCTTTATCAATTTTGTAGCAATCTCCAAATCTGTTTGAGCCTTTTTTCTATCTCTTTCAGCCATCTGCAACTCAGTATTTAATTGAATAATCTGTGCTTGAAGATCTGCATCACCTGTAGGAAAAACAAAAGTACAGTTATGATTGTGAATGTGATATTGTAAAGAAATTGCAGTCTGCTTCACTTTGGAAAGTTCTTCATCCTTCTACATAAGTTGCTGCAACAACTTCTCTTTTTCCTTCTCTACCTCTGCAACCTCTACAGCCATTGAGTGTTCACCAGTAGGTAACCTCAATTTCTTCCTTAATGTAGATATCTCTACTTCAGCACTTTGCAAGAATTTCTGCATAGCAGTCTTGTCACTAGGGTCTACACCAATCTTAACAATAATCTTCTTCAACTCTTCATTTTGGACTGTTAAGCCTCTTGAATTGGCCTTTTCCAGCTTCAATTGTTTCATAACTTTCTCTAACATGTTTTCAGCTTTAACTGCCATTGCATTTGTCTTTGTGAGATCATTAACAATCAATTGCCCGGTCTGCATATGCAAATTCATTTTGTCCATTAGTGGAATCTTTTTAACATCCATAGTCACATTTACAGTATTAAAACTGTTTGAGCACCCAATTGACATTCCTGTGGGATGTGACAGAGCAATCCTAAACTGATCTTTTTCAAGATCCATTACAATCAACAGCCTTCTCTGATCGGTAGTAACCTGATGTTCTGCTTGGGCCTCCATGCTGGCCTTCATTCTTTGATTTCTCTCCTCAATTTGTGAAAACACATGTTTGATTAAGGGTACTCGTTCATGAGAGGATTCATGACCTCCAGGGGAAGAGGGAGCATTCTGCTCTTCACCCAAATGCAAGGAAAAACCAGGTGAATTAGAGGAATGATCCTCAGCAAATTTTGTCCTCTTCTCACCTCTCAGTGCCTCATCATCCAAGTCAAGAACAACTTTTTTACCTCTTTTGTTTGTTTTCTCAGTTATAACAGGAGTTTGAATGCTTGTATTTACTGAACTTATTTCACCTTTGTTTGCCACCTTTTCCTGCTCAGGTCTACTTTCATGAATGAAAGCTGAATATCCGTTCTCAATTCTTCTCTGTGAAATTATACCATAGGGATCATAAGCCCATTTTTCTCCTAGTAGCATATGTGTTTCCTCCAACAATTTTGTTACTTCCTCAAACGCCTGCCTCATATTAACTATGAAAGGTCCCACACTCATAGGCAATTTATACATATGACTCTTCTTCATAGGGACAAAGTGCACATGATCAACATTCAGGCTCTATCTGATAAATTCTAAGGCGAAAAGCCTCATTGGTACAAACGTTGGGAGCCTGTAAGGTTCAACATTTGCTCCATACAACCTTATTTTTTAATATTCTTCAAATACAAACCAGTCCCCAAATTTACAGCTAGTTCCTAAATGTAGAAACTCCTGGGCTTTGGGTAAAAAACAAGGGGGATGAACTCCATTCAATATTTTATATGCAATGGGCATATACTGACTAGCAAAATCAAATAACCCCTCTTCATTTTGCTCCCTTTTGATTATATATGTCCAGAATACAACTGACTGTCTTTGCTTGTATACATCCATTATATTTAAACCTAACTGCATGAATTCTTCAACATTTTGGTATAAAAATAAGTAGACAATCAGTGAGCGAAATTTAAAAGAACCTGTCAGTGAAAGACTCATCAACTGCGAGTTGATTGCTTCTTGCCAAAAGGATGGAATATCCAAGACCATTCCTGGCTTCATCATCATGGCGAACATTCCCAGGACTGACCTGTCCACTGTAACGTCGTCTTCTTTGCCCAAGATTTTAGCAATACTGCTTAATACGGGTCGAGTTTCTTCATTGAAAACTCCCATAGCAAATTCTCCACATTCTGGCTGGACCTGCTTCATATTGGGCTTCAAATGGAACATAAACTGATTGAACTCTTCTCCTACAAGGCTTTCATAGTAAGTAACCAGTGAATCTTCTGAAAATTGAACTGATGATTCGGCTTCAGGAAAACACAAGGCTTGGCGGATTAATTGGGTAGAAACCTGCGGAACATTTTCCCCTTGGGAATTCATCACGAAACATTTTCCGGGATACAATGCGGAAAGCAACCAATAAATAAACTCTGGGAATAAATGTGTCTTCGGGATGCATGCAGAAAGGACCCCGGATTTTTTCATGGCGGAATAGACAGGGGAATTATCATTATTCAATACAACTTGTTGATAGAATGGAAGATGAATTACTGAAGACTCAGTATCTTGAATGTCTCTCTCATTATCCATGAAAGGAATGTGGCTCGATGAACCAGACAAAGAAGATCTTTTAGCCATGATTAGAAAAGGTGCTGAAGGAATACTCTTGCAATATGACTAAAACAGAAAGGTGACGGGAGAACGCAACAAACTGCAAAGTATTTTGAAAACGAAATGAAAAACACCCCTAAATAGATGGCGTGGCTTTTGTGTTAAATGCCTATGCAACGTGTCACTTAACTGTTGCACTGATTTGACACGAAAAACAGTTGTTCTCCATTCAGCATATGACGTCACTGCGGGGGGTCTCGAGGTACAGCTGAAAACTCCAACTGGTGCCGCCGCAGTCGATATCCACCGTTGATCTTCATCGTCTCCGTAGTCAACCCAGTTAACTGCGGAGGCACCCATTTCGTTAACTATCGTGCTGGTAGTGCCCGCGGGTTGGGTCATCCAGTTCAGACTTTGAATATCAGCACTCTCCGCCGATTGAATTGATCGGCCTTTAATCTTTTGATACAAAACCCACTTGTACAAAGCAAAGTTGCAAACATCGCGATCGGGATTAAATCAGCAAGGGGAAAAAATCGGAAAAAATCATAAAAATCGGGAAAAGATCGGTAAAAATCGGGAAAAAATCGGCACATACAAAAATATTCAATTTTTTTCAATTTTTTTATATCTAAAGCACCCACAACATAAAATAAATGCATTGACACATAAATATGAAAAAAAAACTAATATATAAGACGTGTAATATCATGTCTAGTGCTACATCACACATAATAGTGAATCATGTCCTGAATACTAAGTCCTAAGTCTCAACTCAACCTCAAAATATCAACAAAAAATATAATAATGTATCTCATATCATGAGTCATAATGTTATATACAAAGGAATGCACCAAATAACCTATACTATTGATTTCCTCTGGCCCTCTTGCGAGAAATGCAGCCTTTCTCTAGACGAAGAAGCCCAAGTGGCTAGCACGGACTTCGAAGCAGCGTTCCAACTCGAAGCACCAAGAGCCAGCGAGGTGCACCACGTCTCTACCGCAGCGCAGGCGGGTGGTGTCACCCTCCTCCCCCCGTTGCTGCTCCTCCTCCTCCCTCTCATGAAACTCATCATTGATTCATCGCTACTAGAAATGGGATCATCAACAAGAGATACATAAACATCGTCCAGCCTGCCCGCACTGGATTGCTCAACCTTACAACATGATAGAAATTGAAAAAGTTTTAACATGCCCAACCAATGATTTTGGTTTGGAGTGAAGGGTTCATCTCCTCAACCTTAAAAATGCGTAGAAAAAGACTAACATGCTCAAACAGTTTGCTTTCTCTTGATGAAGGGTACATTCTGTTAAGGCCATAGTAGGGGAGTTCAACAATCAATACCACCAACATCAACAAAGTTCAACAATCAATGCCACCAACATCAAGGTTCTTAAAGGACTTCATACTCTTGATCAAATGCCAATCTCATACCCTTACACATAATAGAATCAAATGGAAACAATGCAAATCCCCAAACCATGAAACCTTGAAAACCATTAAGTCTGATGAATTTTGAGTGAAATATAAAATTCTAGTTTCTCCATATGAAATCCAATGAGGTCGAAACCACTCTTAAACATCCCGAGTCATTTCATGATAATGTTAAAAATTTAAGTAAAAGGATGATGAAAATATCACTTTTACTTTAAGAATTTAACATTACCATTAACTGCCAACAGGGTGTGTCAGCAAAAATGACAAAAAAAAAAAATCGATTTTTTAACTTATAGGGTTGTTGTTTGATGGGCCCACAATTTTTTCCAAAAAATCGCGATTTTTTCCCGATTAGCGATTTTTTCAAAAAATCGTGCAAAACATCGTCGATTTAATCGTTTGTTGAAAAAATCGCGATGTTTGCAACCTTGGTACAAAGTTTAAAACAGTTAAACTTTAATACATCAAATTAAAAACATTTTCTTTTTATGCCAAAGTATAAAACTATAATACTTTAACATATTTGCTTTTCTTTCAATTTCAAATTTTTTTGTATTTTTAATATAAAATTAAAAGGATATGCAGATGATCCACAACATCTGGCTCCACCTGGGGATAGTGTTTTTTGCCACGAAACACTAAGAACCTGCAGATCAGTGCCTTCACTTCGGGCATGGAGTCAAAAATTGCTTGATGAAAAATATACAATGATAAGAAACCGGATATGTACAATGATGAAATGACTGCTTCTAATGTTGGTAATAGTGTTTCAAATACTGCCCATTCACAGGCAGTTCTTCTGCTTCTCTGTCAAGACTTTCCAACATGAAAGTGTTATTTGTTCTAGCCTCAATGATTTTATACGAACCATACCATAAAGGATCAAATTTGCCATGCTTCCCTTTATCCTCTCTTCTTGTATCCCATTTTAGTACCAGATCTCCATTTTGAAACATGATTTCTTTTGCTTTTCTATCGAAAATTGACTTCATTTTCTCCTGATAAGTGACCAAATTGTCTCTAACATTATTTCTGTTTTCACTCAATTCCATCACTCTATTCATTCTTCTAATCAAGGCATTAGGTTCCTCTTGAGCATCTTGAAGAAAAGATATTACTGGCCTTACTAACTAAGTGGGAAACAATGCTTGGGTACCGTATAGTAATTCATAAGGTGACTTACCAATGGATCTCCCAGTAGTCATCCTCACTGCCCATAAAGCAAAGACCAGCTTTGAATCCCGATTCTTCTGGTTCTCATTTATTGTTTTCTTCAAGATTTTCACCAACGTTTTATTAGAGGATTCTGCTAATCCATTTCCTTGAGGGTGATACGCTGTGGAATGGGACAATATCACATTATAAGTTTGACAGAAGTTTATAAACCTGACTGAGTTGAAAACTTGAGCGTTATCTGTCACAATCTTCATTGGACATCCAAATCTGCTAAAAATATTTTCTTCCAAAAATTTCATTACAACCAAATTATTTGCTCTTCTGGAAGGGACTGCCTCTACCCATTTTGTAAAATAATCTTTTGCAATCAAAATCCATTTAAATTTCCCACTTTATGGTGGATTGATTTCCCCAATGAAATCCAATCCCCATTGTCTGAAGGTTCTTCAACAAAAACAGGGAGAAGAGGTAAAGGAGCTAACGTTTTCTTTTCTGCAAACAACTGGCATTTTTTACAACTTTTAACAGTCCTATATACGTCCGCAAATAAAGAGGGCCAATGAAAACCTGATTAAAGAATCTTATGAGCAGTTACTTTCCAACTGTAATGACCTCCACATAAGCACTCATGATACTCTTTAATCACTTCTATGGTTTCCTCTTTTGTTAGACATAACAGCAACACACCAGCAGGATCTTTCCAATACAACTTAGCTTCAATTATAACATAAGGTTGAGCTTTGAGTTTCAAGGCTCTGTACCTAGCTCTGTTAATTGAAGGTGGACAAGAAAGGAAACACAAATAATGAATAATATCTTTGTACCAGTTTGAACAAAGGAATTTATACTTAATTGTTGCTTTTGTCTGGATGTGATTTGAGTCTTCAGTGACTTCTTCTACAGGCGCAAGCAAACTGATTCCCAAAGCTTGGAAATTAGATTATGTTAACAATTTAGCCAGTCCTAGTCCTTTGACTAGCTTTGTTGGTTTGATATCCAAATCATATTCTTGGATTTTAGCAATCCATTTCCCTCTTTTCCCTTCAACATCACTCTGTACTAATACATCCTTTACAGCAGAATTAGGCACATATGCTACAGTTTGAGAATGAAGTATGTAAGTTCTGAAAGCTTTCAATGATTTAACCAGAGCATATACTTGTTTCTCCAAGATATTACACTTCAGTTCTGCATCTCGGAGCACTTTTCTAAAAAACGCTATAGGGTGCTCACTTCCTTCTTCTTTTTTTGTAGTGGCACAACAACAATTGTAGAAGAAGATGCAAATGCGAAAATTTGAAATGGCTTCAAGTAATCTGGACTGATTAAAACAAGAGCTTCTTGGAGAGCTTCTTTAATTCTTCCAAAAGATTCCCTTGCATCTTTGTCCCACTTTACTTCAGCATCCTTTTTCAACATATCTGTTATTTTCCTGACAATCTCAGCATAATTTGGAACAAATCTTCTCAGAAAATTGATTTTTCCAAGAAATCTTTGAATATCATTCTTACTTCGAGGCAGTGGGATTGTCTGTATGGCTTCAACCCTTGCTGGATCAATCTTCACTCCTTGCTTTGAAACTATATGGCCCAACAATTTTCCTCCTTCTAGAGCAAACAAGGATTTTTTAGGATTCAATTATAATCCATATTTCCTGCATTTTAAAAAGGCTTTCTCCAAATGTTGTAGGTGTTCATCATCAGAACTTGAAAAAATTGTAACATCGTCAAGATAAATAACTACAAATTTGTCCCCTACAAACGCAATATCCATTGCTCTTTGGAAAGTAGCTCCTGCATTCATGAGGCTGAATGGCATCTTTTGATCTTCCTTCTCCACAACAACCCGATTATACTCGGAAAAACCGTCAACCATGGATAACCTGTATGCTCCAGTTACTTTCTGCAAGACAAAGTCCATCTTTGGCAGAGGATAATTATCCTTTAGTGAAGCTCTGTTCAAATTTCTGAAATCTACACACAATCTTATCTCTCCATTTTTCTTCCTGACCGATACAAGATTGGAAACCCAATCTGAATATCTTAGAGGAACTATAATCTTTGCTTGTAAAAGTTTATTTACCTCTTTTTCAATTGGAGCCAGCAATAATGGGTTAATTTGTCTAAGCTTCTGTCTATGAGGCTTAATCCCATCTTTCAATGGAATTTTATGCTGAATAATACTTTTCTCATAAGTTTTCAGATCTTCATATGACCATGCAAATACATCCATAAACTGCTTGAAAAGATCTACATACCTTTCTTTGTATTCCTTTGGAACTCCTTTGAATAGTTTGACCATTTTAGGCTCATGTTGAGTTCCTAAATTACAGTCCTCCATTTCTCCATCTTGAGCTACCTTTTTCTAGTTTACTGCCACATTGTTAGCATCAAACAATCTTTCAAGAGGTACTAAACCTCTGGGCAAAATATTATCTTTCAACTGAATTATCTTCTGGTCTCAAATTGTCTGCTTTAGATTTTTAGACATTTCACCTTGATCACTTTCATCCACTTTTAAATCAATTTGACTGTCTTCAAAATTTCCAATCATCGTCAAGAACTGATTAATCTGCTCATCATCCTCAAAGACTTGCCAATGCCTTACATTATCATGAATTGAAGGCCGATGTCTCAACTCAATTTCATATCTCAACCTTGGATTGATTGGTGGTTTGAATGTACTGGCTGCAACTGATAACGAACCTGCCATTCTATTCTCCTCTCTTGGAATAAACTGTAAATTAAAGGCCTCAAAGTAATTTTCAATTAGATCCCATACCTCGTTTCTATAGGACCTCAATCTGGGATGCTTAGTCTGACACCAATTTTTAATTTGCCTTGTGATTAATTCAGAATCACCAAAAACAGAGATAGACTCAATTCCCATCTGTTTAGCTGTTCGCAGACTTAAAATCAATGCTTCGTATTCAGCTACATTATTAGTGGATTCAAATTCCAGTTTGAAAGAAAAAGGTACAACGTTACCTTCAGGAGATACAAAGGTGCCCTCCTTTGAAAATGCACCATCGAAATAACACTTCCAAAGCTTATTTGACTGCAGCTCCTTATTTACAATGGTTGAAGGGAGCTGCTTTTGTGAATCTTCAGCAAATTCTGCATCTTTATGCAGCATGAAACAAGAGAGATCCTCCTTCTCTTAACCGTAAATGGGGGAATTACCTGCATCTTTCTTGGTAGTAGTTTTCAAAAATCTAGTTTCTCTGTATTACCTCCTTTCCTCCCCATTAAAAACAGGAATGATGGCATATGTGAGATCTAATTTCAAAAATCCTCCAAGTTTTGCACCCCAAGATCTAGACAACAACATACCAAATCTAGCTGGAATATCTGCTACTACCACATCCATCATAATACTCTTAGCTGGAATTTGGGCTAAGGAAACAACCATATCTTTGATAAGACCCACACACTTTACCCTTTTTGAATCAAAGGAATAAAGGTCTCTATATGGCTTGGTAATTTGCAAATTTAACTCTTTCATCACAGACAGTGGCATTAGATTATGTGATGCACCGAAATCTAGCATACAATTATGTAAAATGAAATCATGTAGCAGAACTGATATATAAAAAGGTGGAACAGAAAAATCTACCTCTTCAACATGAGGTCCAAAAGTAACCACTAGTTTCTCCTCTTGCAGGTTCACTATATCACCCACCTCGTCAGACTAATATAAATTAATAAACTCTGCAATTTCCTTCTTATAACCAGGGGTTTTGACCAACTCGAGAAGTGGTACTTGAATCTTCACTTTTTCTAACTCTTTTAACAAACTGAAAGTTTGATTTTGTTTTGTCAACTTTTCAGGTTCTTCTTGATTTCTGTTTGAATTTGCAGATTGATCAGAAACAGTAACAATCTTCTCCAACATATTAGGATCATTATGTTTTATTTGGGAAGCATCAGCTTGTTGTTTTTCTTTTTCTTTATCTTGATTCATGGGTTGTTTCCCCTTGTCTGATTTTTTTAATTTGGTTCTTCTGTAGTGGAGTCGCCATTGGAGTAGGTATTGATTATGATTCTTTCTCTTCATCATTTTGAATTCTCAATCTCTTCTTTGACCTCAAATCATATTTTTTATGCAATTCTGATTGCATAAAATCAGTAAATTGTTTACAGTAATCATCCATTTCTTCTTGATCAAATGAGATATCAGTTTCTTTACTTCCTCTTCATATTCTTTCTCAATTTCTTCTTCTGATTCACCATCCTCCATATACACAGCAGAAATTTGATCTTCATCTTCCTTTTCATTATCATCAACAGAACGTGATGGTGTTGCCTCTATATATAAAGGTGCTTGCACTTGATCTTGATCCTTTCTTTCTCTTTGCAAAATCTGTAGGGGCTGTTTTCTGAACTGGGGATTAAAAAACCCTATGTTTTGTTTTGTAGGTTTATTGTTGTCTATTTCCATCTTTACTAATTTGTTAGACAATTTTTTTATGACCTTAGTCATATCATCGATCCTCTGATCTTGAGATGAGGCTTCTTCTTTGGCTTTTTCTCTATCTCGAACTTTCCCAGCAACAGACATATTTGCCTCAATCTCTAAGGCATCAGTTTGAATCTGTTCAAGGGTGGGGGATCTTCTTTCTCTCATTGTAAAACTAAAATCCGGCTCAAATGCTCCAGCAAAAACAACCCTTGCTCCAATAGGAGGAGGTTTCATTTCCAGGGGCAAACTATTATACAACTTATTAAACCTTTTGACAAAATCATTCATATTTTCATTTGATTTCTTCTTTATTGCATTGAATTCTGTTAAAGAATAACCATGGTCCCTTTTTTCTCCCATCTCTGGATGAAATGTCTTTCTAATTCATCCCAATCATTTATTGAACGATTTGGTAATCCTTTGAACCATTTTCTTGACTCTCCACTTAGAGACTACACAAAAAGTCTCATCGCAACATCTAGATGTTCTACATTAAAATTTTCAACAAATGTGCAGAATAAGGGCAAGTGTTGTTCTGCAGTTATTTCATCTTCACCAGTAAATCTAGGGAGCAACTTGAGATACTCCTGAGGCATTGCATTCATTGGTTGGGGTAGATTTAATGGTGCATATCTATTCATCAAGAAAGCAGGGGCTGCCATGTTTATGCCCTGTTTGACTGCTCCTTGAGCGGGGGTAAAATGGATACCAGTTGTAGGTGGGGATGAATGAGGTGGAGCAACTGATATAGGGATAGGTGTATGAACAATAGCAGAAGAACCGGAAACTGTATGAGTTGAGTTTATGTAAGAAGAAATGATACAAACTCAAAAGATTGTTCTTCTAACGTTGGTTCTTGGAAATGAATGGGTGAAGGTGAGGATTTTTTTCCAAGAAAATGAGTTTCCGAGAAATATCCTTGGATGAAAATGTATGTGAACTGCTGCCTGGTGCAAGCAGTGTGGCATCATCAGGTGTAGAAAATATTTTTGTTTTCTGGCCCTTCTTTGAAACTACCTTTTCTGGATCAGACAAAATAGGAGCTTTTTGCTGAGAGGTATCTGACCTTGTGTGAGGCTTCTTAGGAGCCAGAAATATTTTAAAGAAGCACAGCTTAGTATTTCCTCCTCTCTGAACAACCAAAGGAAATATGAACAAAACCTAGGGAAAACTTCGAATCTTCATTCCCCGGCAACAGCGCCAATTAATGTTGTACCTTAAGAGACAATCCCTTAGCTGTGATAAGGAATCAGTGCTTAAGACATCTATCTGATTATGTCACGAATGTATATATTTGTCTTTGTCTTATCAACCCTCAAATATTAAAGATCAAACCCTTAAATATCAAATATATGAACATTATGCAATGCATCTTTAGCCAATGTTGAACGAAAGAATCAGAAGAAATAGACGGGAGAACTTCAAACTAATATGTTGTTTTATACAGAAAATACCATTCAAAATCCTGAAGAAGTATATGAAGCAATAGTTAAAACAGAGGAGCGCAAATTAAGGTTTTTTAACTCTGAAATACATAAGTATAAAGAGGCCGACTGCTCATAACTCTATTTCATTCATAGATGGAAAAACATAATGTAAATTGAGAATACATTTCAAGATTAACAAAATGATAGAAACTTGCATACTCATTCATTAACTTGTCAATCTCTGAGTACAAAAATTAGGCTTTGAAGGTCCAAAACTCGGAACCTTCCTTCCTCTTGGAAATTACATTAAATACAATAAAAAGCAGTTTGGAACTGCTGTAACCAATTCTAACTACCAAAACTACTTCATGACTTCGAAGGTTGTCTATCACATGCCTTGAAAATGTCTTTTTACAATTTCATTGACTTCAGAAAATAACATAAAGTATATATTCTAACTATAGGAATTGTTGATGAAGTGGCTTCTTTTCTTTGATCAACTGATTTGTCTTTCTTTGTTGCTGATCCCTTTGGCAAGTCAATAGTCCAAGGTCTGCACTTTTTCCATATTTCTACCTTCGTCTTGGATGAATGTGTCAGATTGTGATACTCCAATCTAAATGCAGTAATTCGGTCATAAGATGGCCTTTCAAAGAAAAGCGTTTTTACCATCCACAAGAGTTGAAAATGTCTTTGCAAGAAGTTGACCATTGTCTCTCCTTTAAGTACCTGAGTCTTCTCATGCCTGCTGTCAATCTTGCTTTTTGTCATCACCAGTAAATTCTCATAAGAGTTCCATGGCAGAAGATTCCCCTCAGAGCCCCAACATGATGGCAGGCCTACCCTTGTCATTTTATCAAAAGATTTATCAAATTCACTTACTGCTTCTTTGATTTCTATTAATTTCTTTTCTGCTGCCTTTCTGAGATCATTCCTGATAATCATTTTATTAATTTCCACTACATACAACATTCTATCCTGCATATCATTCTCCTCTAATTCCTGATCTGATTTGGAATTGATATAATCAATAAATCTTCTAGCCCAAATTGCTCTGTTAATCCCTTTCTGCTTATCAGACATAATCGGTTCTTCACACTCCACAATAAGGCTTTTTTCTTTTGCAATAATCATCAAGAAGCACCAATTGGACTTCATTTTTGAGATGATATCAGTCCAAATTATATCTTTAGCTTGTATTAATGACACATTACCTTTCATTCTTTCTTTGAGATTCTTGATCTCAGCTTCAGCATTTCTGAAATCCATTTTGTACTTATCTGCTTCGTTCTCTAAGACCTTTATCAATTTTGTAGCAGTCTCCAAATCTGTTTGAGCCTTTTTTCTATCTCTTTCCGCCATCTGCAACTTAGTGTTTAATTGAATAATTTGTGCTTGAGGATCTGCATCACCTGTAGGAAAAACAAAAGTACAGTTACAATTGTCAATGTGATTTTGTAAAGAAATTGCAGTCTGCTTCACTTTGGAAAGTTCTTCATCCTTCTACATAAGTTGTTGCAACAACTTCTCTTTTTCCTTCTCTACCTCTGCAACCTCTACAGCCATTGAGTGTTCACCAGTAGGTAACCTCAATTTCTTCCTTAATGTAGATATCTCTACTTCAGCACTTTGCAAGAATTTCTACACAACAGTCTTGTCACTAGGATCTACACCAATCTTAACAATAATCTTCTTCAACTCTTCATTTTGGACTGTTAAGGCTCTTGAATTGGCCTTTTCCAGCTTCAATTGTTTCATAACTTTCTCTAACATGTTTTCAGCTTTAACTGCCATTGCATTTGTCTTTGTGAGATCATTAACAATCAATTGCCCGATCTGCATATGCAAATTCATTTTGTCCATTAGTGGAATCTTTTTAACATCCATAGTCACATTTACAGTATTAAAATTGTTTGAGCACCCAATTGACATTCCTGTGGGATGTGACAGAGCAATCCTAAATTGATCTTTTTCAAGATCCATTACAATCAACAACCTTCTCTGATCGGTAGTAACCTGATGTTCTGCTTGGGCCTCCATGCTGGCCTTCATTCTTTGATTTCTCTCCTCAATTTGCGAAAACACATGTTTGATTAAGGGTACTTGTTCACGAGAGGATTCATGACCTCCAGGGGAAGAGGGAGCATTCTGCTCTTCACCCAAATGCAAGGAAAAACCAGGTGAATTAGAGGAATGATCCTCAACAAATTTTGTCCTCTTCTCACCTCTCGGTGCCTCATCATCCAAGTCAAGAACAACTTCTTTACCTCTTTTGTTTGTTTTCTCAGTTACAACAGGAGTTTTAATGCTTGTATTTACTAAACTTATTTCACCTTTGTTTGCCACCTTTTCCTGCTCAGGTCTACTTTCATGAATGAAAGTTGAATATCCGTTCTCAATTCTTCTCTGTGAAATTATACCATGGGGATCATAAGCCCATTTTTCTCCTAATAGCATATGTGTTTCCTCCAACAATTTTGTTACTTCCTCAAACGCCTACCTCATATTAACTATGAAAGGTCCCACACTCATAGGCAATTTATACATATGACTCTTCTTCATAGGGACAAAGCGCACATGATCAACATTCAGGCTCTATCTGATAAATTCTAAGGCGAAAAGCCTCATTGGTACAAACGTTGGGAGCCTGTAAGATTCAACATTTTCTCCATACAACCTTATTTCTGAATATTCTTCAAATACAAACCAATCCCCAAATTTACAGTTAGTTCCTAAATGTAGAAACTCCTGGGCTTTGGGTAAAAAACAAGGGGGATGAACTCCATTCAATATTTTATATGCAATGGGCATATACTGACTAGCAAAATCAAATAACCCCTCTTCATTTTGCTCCCTTCTGATTATATCTGTCTAGAATACAACTGACTGTCTTGGATTGTATACATCCATTATATTTAAACCTAACTGCATGAATTCTTCAACATTTTGGTGTAAAAATAAGTAGACAATCAGTGAGGGAAATTTAAAAGAACCTGTCAGTGAAAGACTCATCAACTGCGAGTTGACTGCTTCTTGCCAAAAGGATGGAATATCCAGGACCATTCCTAGCTTCATCATCATGGCGAACATTCCCAGGACTGACCTTCGAGTTTCTTCGTTGAAAACTCCCATAGCAAATTCTCCACATTCTGGCTGAAACTGCTTCATATTGGGCTTCAAATGGAACATAAACTGATTGAACTCTTCTCCTGCAAGGCTTTCATAGTAAGTAACCAGTGAATCTTCTGAAAATTGAACTGATGATTTGGCTTCAGGAAAACACAAGGCTTGGCGGTTTAATTGGGTAGACACCTGCAGAACATTTTCCCCTTGGGAATTCATCATGAAACATTTTTTGGGATACAATGTGGAAACCAACCAATAAATAAACTCTGGGAATAAATGTGTCTTCGGGATGCATGTAGAGAGGACCCCGAATTTTTTCATGGCAGAATAGACAGGGGAATTATCATTATTCAATACAACTTGTTGATAGAATGGAAGATGAATTACTGAAGACTCGGTATCTTGAATGTCTCTCTCATTATCCATGAGAGGAATGTGGCTCGATGAACCAGACAAAGAAGATATTTTAGCCATGATTAGAAAAGGTGCTGAAGGAATACTCTTGCAAGGTGACTAAAAAAGAAAGGTGACGGGAGAACGCAATAGGTCAAAACGCAACAAATTGCAAAGTATTTTGAAAACGAAATGAAAAACACCCCTATATAGATGGCGTGGCTTTTGTGTTAAATGCCTACGCAACGTGTCACTTAACCGTTGCACTGATTTGACACGAAAAACAGTTGTTCTCCATTCAACATATGACGTCACTGCGGGGGCTCTCGGGGTACCGCTGAAAACTCCGGCTGGTGCCCCCGCAGTCGTTATCCACCGTTGATCTTCATCGCCTCCGCAGTCAACCCAGTCAACTGCGGAGGCACCCATTTCGTTAACTATCGTGCTGGTAGTGCCTGCGGGTTGGGTCATCTGGTTCAGACTTTGAATATCAACACTCTCTGCCGATTGAATTGATCGGCCTTTAATCTTTTAATACAAAACCCACTTGTACAAAGTTTAAAACAGTTAAACTTTAATACATCAAACTAAAAACATTTTCTTTTTATGATAAAGTATAAAACTATAATACTTTAACATATTTGCTTTTCTTTCAATTTCAGATTTTTTTGTATTTTTAATATAAAATTAAAAGGATATGCAGATGATCCACAACATGAACTATGGCATAGAAGATTTGGTCATCTTCATTTCAAGATCATCCCATCTCTAAATTCCATAGTAGATGGAATACCCAAGCTGAAAAAAGATCATGAAGGAGTATGTAAGGGATGTGCATTGGGTAAAAATACAAAGAGACCATTTGGAAGCAATGCTTCACGGTTAAGAAATATTGGATCTCATTCACTCTGATGTATGTGGTCCTATGACTCCTAAATCTCTTGGAGGTCATCTATACTATGTCACATTTATAGATGATCATTCACGAAAGACCTGGGTTTACTTAATGAAAAAACAAGGATGAAGTATTTACAAAATTTAAGAATTCATAGCCGAGGTGGAGAATCTTACAGAAAGAAGAATCAAGATACTAAGATCCAATAATGGAGGAGAGTATACATCCAAGGAGATTATAGTATTCTATAAGGTTTATGGGATTAAGAGGGCACTGATAGTCCCATATAATCCCGAACAAAATGAAGTTGCAAACAGAAAAAATCGATCCATTGAAGAGAGTGTAAAAGCAATGTTACATGATCAAGATCTACCAAAATTTCTGTGGGGAGAAGCCACGAAGACAACATAATATATTCAAAATCGAAGTCCCAACAGGCACTGGACAAGAGGATTCCCGAAGAAGTATTCACTGGGAATAAACCTACTGTAGATCATCTCTGAATCTTTGTGTGTCCCGTATATATTCATATACCAAAGGACAAAAGAAAGAAGTTGGATCCATCGGGCATGAGAGAACATTTGTTGGCTTAGAAACTCCTCCGAGGCTTATATAATCTACATAAAGGAGGGACACCATATAAAAGTAAGTCGAAATGTCATATTTGACGAGAGTATAGCATTCAAGAAATCTAAGGAACTTCCCATGGACTCTGATGTCAAAGAAATTCTAGTATTTGAAGAAGAAGTTAACAGGGAAGAAGAAGAATCTCATCATGAAGATGAGGGTCCTAGTGAAGTTTGAACCCATTCAACCTGTGGTCCTCACTGAATCAAGAAAGAGACCAAACTAGTTGAAATCTACACTGCAACAAAAGGTTCATTTAGAGAAAGCAAGAAACCCAAGAGATATTCTGGGTATGCTGCACACATGACAAAACTAATAAAAGCAAAACCATCCACTTTTGAAGAGGCTGTCAATTATCAGGAATGGAAGGACGCCATGAATGAAGTGTATCAATCTATAATGAAGAATGGAGTTTGGGAGATCTTACCTAGGCCCGAAGACGAATTTGTGGTAACTTCCAAATGGATCTACAAGATCAAACATGCGGCAGATGGAAGTATCGATAAATATAAGGCAAGATTTGTGGCTAGGGGTTTGTCTCAACAAGAAGGCATCGACTATGAAGAGACATTTGCTCCGACAGCAAGGTATACAACACTTCATTCATTGATCTCTCTGGCAAAAACGATGGGATGGAACATCCATCAAATGGATGTCAAGACTGTGTCTCTGAATGGCACAATTGATGAGGAAGTCTATATAGAGAAACCCTTGGAATTTGAAGTTGGAGACAGGAAGGCATATGTTTACAGATTGAAGAAAGCATTATATGGCCTCAAGCAAGCACCAAGGACATGGTATGCTAGAAAAGATGCATACCTACAGAGAATAAGCTTCACAAAAAGTTTTGCTAGTATGAACCTGTATATCAAGGTTATAGATGGAGAAACTGTAATCATTCTTCTATATGTAGTTGATCTTCTCTTAACAGGTGTAAGAAGGTTGAATTGAAGAATGTAAGAAGCAACTAGCAACAGAATTTGACATGAAGGATCTAGGGTTGATGCATTACTATTTGGGACTAGAAGTTTGGCAAGGACCTGATGAAATTTATCTAGGTCAAGGGAAGTATATGATCAAGATGTTAAATAGGTTTGACACGATGGATGGCAAACCTATGACCACTCTGATGATCGCAAACTTGAAGAGACTAAGGAGTTTTGAATCGAGCCCTGTGGATCCTTCCAAATATAGAAAATTGATTGGCTCACTGATGTACTTGGTGAATACTCGACCAGACATATGTTTTGCACTAAACATTCTTAGTCAATTCCAAGTAGAGCCAAAACATAGCAGCAAAACACATACTAGGATATCTGCAAGGAACTATCCACTATTGCCTGAAATATGATAGGAGGAAAGATGTCCACATGGTTGGATATACAAAAACTGAATGGGGAGGCAGTGAGCAGGATGGAAGAAGCAGTACAAGAGGATGTTTCAGTTTGGGATCTTCCATGATCTCATGGATGAGGAGAAAGCAAGACACAGTTGTTTTGAGTAGTGTTGAGGCTTAATATGTTGTGGCCTGTGAAGTAAGCAGAGAAGTGGTATGGTTAAGGAAGTTGTTATTCGACCTATTCGAAGGACCGTTGGACCCTACAGTGATACACTGTGACAACACCAGTTGTAAACGATTGTCTGAAGACCTAGTGTTTCATGGGAAGAAAAAGCATATAAACAAGTATCACTACATTCGGGAGCTAGTACAAAATGGTGTGTTGTGGAGTGTAAAAACTCTGGTAAACTTGAATAAGTATATATTATTATTTATAAAAGATGAGATATGAGAGATGATTACAATGGGGAATCACCGAGGCTTTAAATATAGCCTCATGGTGTCCCTTGGTGAAGAGGCATGATCTTTGATCATGCCCTTTCACTTAATAAAACCTAATATAACTATATCTAACTAATAATTAATAAAATATACATAACATTTCCCCTCTCTTAAAGATGCTTTGTCCTCAAAGCATACATAACGATGGACAATGTTGACGAACGCCTGGGTTTCTTGAGCAGTGGGCTCTTGCTTCCCACATTTTAAAAAGATCGTGAAGCATCTTCTCGAGCTCCATATGTTGGTGATGTGGATAGCGACAAGATTTGATATTGAGAGGGTGGGGGCCTTTCTTTACTTCTATTGGATTTTCATGTTCCTTATTAGGAGGTATTTTTATTGGCAAGTCTTGGAAGACTTTTTCGTGTTTCCTAACTATTCCTTGTTCTTCTGGTGATTTTTCGTGATTTCTCTTTAGATTTAGAGGTAAGTTACCAACAATTATCGTTCGATGCAACTTCTCCTCATCATCAAACGATTCCTTCTTAACAACCATATCTGCGTGAACATCGAAGGCCTCAACAGCTTCTGGCACTGTATCATTGGCTTCGAATGTGTTTATCTCTTCACATTTTTCTTTCAATTCTGGGGATGAAACATTTTGTTGTTTATAAGAAACAGTATTTTCATGGATTCTTTCATTTTCAACGACTATGTCTATTGTTGCATCTGTGATAACAATCACGTTAAATTCTTTATGTGGCTCCTTCACCAACATTGTTTCTTTTTCTGCCATTGGATTTTCATTTATATAAAAGTTTTCAATAACTTTTGTTGTTGCATTACTGGCTTTATAAGTGGATTGAGTTTCATTTTCTTCTCTTGGTTTCTTAGCTCTATAACTTTCATTGTTGATTTCAGAGTCTCTACTTCTAGGTGGTTCAACACTATAGCCTTCATGTGAGCTGATTTCCAATTCAACCTCATTTAATTGCTCTTTTTCAAACATGTTATATTCATGATGATGATCTGAATTATCTGAATTTTTTAGTTGATTATGTTCGACATTTGGGAATATTGGAAGTTGTGTCTGACTTAACTTATCTATCTTATCATTTAGCTTATTGAAGAGTCTGTCATCTTGTTCATTGCTTCGCTATGCTTTTTTGTGGCCTCGTGATGATTTAACCACATTTGTCTTTCTATTCGATTTGTCGTATCATGAATCTTTTTGATGTCGTTGGAGTGCCCTGCAACTGTACCTTCAAGATCGACTAATCTTTTTCCGAATTCTTCGGAATTATTATTGATTTGTTTCTCAAGATCTCCCAATTTCTTCTGGAATTCAGCCATCGACATCGATGAAGACATTGAACGTGTATGAGGTGGGGAATATTTTTCTGCCAGTTTCTCTCCTTCTTCTTTAAAATTAATTAATTAATTAATATTTAATTAATTAATTTTTTTTTTTTGAACTATATAATTATTATATATATATATATAATTTTTAATCAAAAATTATATAATATATATAATTATTATATATATATATATATATAATTATTAAATGGGAATTATATAATATATAAATGAATTATATAATTATAATATATATATATAATTATCAATTGAACTATATAATATATATTTTATATAATTAAAAAAAAATCGTTTTTAAAATTTGCCCGTTCCATTTGAAAAGAGACACTGTTTCTTATAGGGGAAACAAATCGATTTGTTTTAACGTAACGATGCTCACCTGATTTAAACGTGGATTCTTACCAACCGTCACACCTGTTCACGATTTTTTTTTAAACGTAAGTTTTTTTTTTTTGGCGGAGTGTGCAGAAAACGGCGGAATTGAGGGGACAGATGTTGACAGTGCGTGAGGGACGGCGGTGCAAAAAAACTCGTTGACTTGTTTCACCGTGTGTCAAATGCCCACGCTATTTTCCGGAATTTTCCCTTCTCCACTATCGGTCAAAAATTCGATTTAAAAGTTCTGGTTCAGATATCTGTATGCGGATATTTATATCGGCCGATACCCTTGTATTTAATGCGTCACTTGTTCAAATCGAATTTTTTAAACAAAACGATGCTCAGACGAATTTTTTAAACAGATCGGATTTGTCAACCGTCACACTTGTTTCACGATTTTTTTTAAAAACGTGATTTCCTTTTTTGTTGGCGGAATACGGCGGAATGTGGAGACGGACGGGTGGGAAGGCGGTTCAGTTTATTTTGCAGTATATTAGCTACCAAGACTTCATTCGGTGGAGGTTATGTACCAAGACTTGAATGGCATTTATGAACTAGATGTATGTGATTAATGTGCGAGTAATGTACGAGCCAACTTCCACGGCGACCCGCGTTGTTTGCGATTAATGTGCCAGCAATGTACCACCCACCAGGACTCACTGTGATAAATAATTTATAAACGCCTAGCACTGCAATATTAAAAATGGTCGTACTCAGTTTCGGTGGTTTTCCAGAAAATAATCGAATTTGCTTGAAATTTGTTGGAAGTATAAATTTGAGTTATCTGCGATGTGAATGCGATAGGGAGATAGCGATATGATTACGGAGATAGCGTAGTGGGAACGGAGTGAATGGAAGAACGGAGATAGCGTAGGAAATGTAGGGAATGAAGGGAATGAGGGTGATAGCGTAGGAAATGTAGGGAATGAGGGCAGCGGGGTAGGGGATAGTGTAATGAGGGAAGCGCTGGGGTGTGAGTGCAGTGAGGGAATGAGCGTGTGGGCGTTGGGAGGGAAAAATCTGCAGAATTTTTATTTTTATTTTTTTTTTAAACCAAAGTTGTTGCCCACAAGCACTTGGTAAAAAAAATCTGCAATCTGGAATTCTTGTAATTCCTTAATTCTGGGTGATCACACAGATCCCGAAGAGCGACTGCTCTGATACCAATGGAGTGTAAAAACTCTGGTAAACTTGAATAAGTATATATTATTATTTATAAAAGATGAGATATGAGAGATGATTACAATGGGGAATCACCGAGGCTTTAAATATAGCCTCATGGTGTCCCTTGGTGAAGAGGCATGATCTTTGATCATGCCCTTTCACTTAATAAAACCTAAGATAACTATATCTAACTAATAATTAATAAAATATACATAACATGTTGCAGCTACAGTGTATCTCCACTGATGAATAGGTAGTTGACACATTGACGAAATCACTTCCTAACAAGAAGCTTGTGTACTTGACAGACAAGCTTGCCTTGATTGATATAGCCTCCCTAGTTGAGAGGGAGAGATAGGCACATCACTCTTGTCTTCACTTGGGAAGATAGAATGGAGGATTGGGTAGTGGTCTGGTTAAGGAAGTTGTTATCCGACCTATTCAAAGGACTGTTGGACCCTACAGTGATACATTGTGACAACACCAGTTGTATACGATTGTCTGAAGACGTAGTATTTCATGGAAAGACAAAGAATATAAACAAGTATCACTACATTCGGGTGCTAGTTCAAAATGGTGTGTTGCAGCTACAGTGTATCTCCACTGATGAATAGGTAGTTGACACATTGACGAAATCTCTTCCTACCAAGAAGCTTGTGTACTTGAGAGACAAGCTTGCCTTGATTGATATAGCCTCCGTAGTTGAGATGGAGAGATAGGTGCATCACTCTTGTTTTCACTTGGGAAGACAAAATGGAGGATTGGGTAACAATCTGGCATCCAAAACTCTTTGAGGATGTGTTAGGGCATCCAGGACGAGTAGTCGTGGACCGATATTCTTTGAGGACTAGCTATCCAAGACAAAAATAGTCCAAAGAAGGTCATACTTGGTGAACACTCGAGTGGAGTATGTACCTTGAGAGACAATGATGATGGTGTTTATAAATCATTGGTCTCACCAACATTGTGATTTGATCTTGTGGAGAGATATAGTTGTTTAGTCAAGGCCTTGCTATGTGACAATGTTGGTTGATATGATGCTACATAGATTGGTTACCAATCCGACTCTTCTTATGAGATCTCTTCAGATTGAGAATGTCCATGTACCTCTTATGAATACCTCCCTACTTAAGAGGGAGTGTTGAAAAATGTGTAACTAGTTTCGGTCTTCATAAGTATGAAATGTATTTTTTATTCTTGTAAATTATAAAATGAAAAGAAAAATTATTATTGTTATTTTGGAGCATGGGTTCCATGCTCAAGTTCTTTTATTTTATTGGTCAAGCACCCATTGAGTGTTTCTAGGGTTTGTCCTAGGTCAAGAAGTCAAAGGAATCATTGTAATAAGTTGAAGATTCCACTGGGCACATTGCAACTTGTAAAGAAAATTAATTTTGTCTTTAAAAGTGTCGGAATACCCTCCAAGACCAAGTCGGCCTGGCAGCTAGAAAGTCGGCCTAAATGAAGAGCCACGTCCACCCTTGAAGAAGCCTATATATAGAGGAGAACTCGTCCTCCATTGGGCACTCACACTCATCTCTCATTCTAGCGAAGAAGAGGAAGAAGAAGGCAGCAAAGAAGAGGAAGGACAAAGGAGATTTGTTTTTGGGCTAACTCTCTCTCTCACGTGCTAAAGGGGACTAGGGCTTCTACGCTGACCTAGGGCATCCATCTACAAGTTCGAGCTTGGAGATCAAGCAAATGTCTCTCTCAAAGGGCTTCTACGCTGACCAAGGGTCTCTCTCAAGCTCCGAGATTCGGGGAAAGGCAAGCGAAGGTCAGAGGAGGGCTCTAGAAGAAGATCGAAGTTCCCACGTGTGGTAGCAGTGGTTGCATCAGTTGCAGGAAAGTCGAAATTTCAGATCTGCAATAGGAGGGCGAGAATCTTGCAGCAAGAGGTCAAAGAAGTGCTATAGGAAGAGATTTGATTGGGTTTGGCTAGATCGAAGTTGGCACATCATCTCAAGTGGTTGGTCTTTGTCTTGGAGGTTATTGGTCTCAGTCGTAAGGTCATGGAATTTGTCAATTGAAAATTTTATATGGAAAAGAAGAGATTTAAGGGTTTTCCTCTGAAGAGGAGAGGTTTTGGCCGTGGCTTGCAACCTATATACTTTGTCATTGTTCTTATTGTTTTGGTAGTTGTTTGATGCTTCACACATTTAATAATAAGAACAAAGCTAATAAGTAAAAAGGAAACACAAGCAGTTATCAAGTAAAAGAGAATTAAACATAATCATTGCCCTATGGAATTCTCAACACGGTATCATAGCTAAGGTTGGCTAAGGGCATGATGAAGATCTCCTCTTCATTGAAGAAGTTCATCAAGAAATGTTCAACAGTAGCAAGCTATTTCAAGAAAGGCATCAAGGAAGAATGGAATCTCTTATTCTCTTCCAAGAAGGAAGTATTCAAGGAAAAGGACGAAGGTCTATTCTCGACACTCATTGGCAGCTTCCAAGATGAAAGCATTTGGGTAATTGAGAGTGGTGTATCTAAGCACATGACAAGGCATCACAAACAATTCAAGTCTTTCTCAAAGGGAAAATCTTCATATTCAGTGGAACTTGGAGATAACAAGAGTTATCTCGTGAGAGGCATTGGATCAACTTCTATAGAGCTAGAAAATGGAAGCAACATTCACCTCAACAACATTCTATTGGTTCTAGGTTTGCATAAAAACTTACTTTCCATTTCAAGTCTAGAAGATAAGGGTGATAGAGTAGCCTTCGTTGATCGAAAGGTTGTTGTATCGAGTAAAGACTCAAGCATAGAGAATGCTAGAGTCATTGGTATTCGAGAAGGAAGACTTTACATGTTGATATCTCCTCTAGCCCAAGCCTTGGTTCACATTGAAATTAGCCCATGTGAACTATGGCATAGAAGATTTGGTTATCTTCATTTCATATTCCTCTCTAAATTCCATAGTAGATGGAATACCTAAGCTAAAAGAAGATCGTGAAGGAGTATGTAAGGGATGTGCATTGGGGAAGAATACAAAGAGACCATTTGGAAGCAGTGATTCGCAGTCAAAAGAAATCTTGGATCTCATTCACTCTGATGTATGTGGCCCTATGACTCCTAAATCACTTGGAGGACATATATATTATGTCACATTTATATATGATCATTCAAGAAAGAAATGGGTTTACTTAATTTAAACCAAGGACGAAATATTTACAAAATGTCAAGAATTCAAAGCTGAAGTGGAGAACCTTATAGAAAGAAGAATCAAGATATTAAGATTTGATAATGGAGGAGAGTATTAATCGAAGGAGTTTATAGCATTTTGTAAGGAATCTGGGATTAAGAGGGAGTTGATAGTCCCATATAATCCTAAGAAAAATGGAGTTGCAGATCGAAAGAACTGAGCCATTGAAGAAAGTGTAAAGGCGATGTTATATGATCAAGATCTATCGAAAATTCTGTGGAGAGAAGCTACAAAGACAACAGTATATATTCAAAATAGAAGTCCCCACAGGTCACTAGATAACAAGACTCACGAAGAAGTATTCATGGGGAAGAAACTAATTGTAGACCATCTTTGTATCTTTGGGTGTCCCGTATATATTCATATACCAAAGGACAAAAGAAAGAAGTTGGATCCATGAGGCATGAGAGGAACATTTGTTGGTTATAGCAATTCCTCTAAGGCCTATAGAATCTACATAAAGGAAGGACACCATATAGAAGTAAGTCGAGGTGTTATATTTGACGAGAGTATTGCATTCAAGAAATCTAAGGAACTTCCCATGGACTCTGATGACAAAGAAATTCCAGTATTTGAAGAGGAAATTAACAGCAAAGAAGAAGAATCTCATCATGAAGATGAGGGTGTGAGTGGACCCATTCAACTTGTGGTCCTCCCTGAATCAAGAAAGAGACCAAACTGGTTGAAATCTACACTACTTGATGCAGAACGTCATGGGGCAGCGAAAGGCCCATTTAGAGAAAGTAAGAAACCCAAGAGATATTATGGGTATGCTGCATACATAACAAAACTAATAGAAGTTGAGCCATCCACTTTTGAAGAGGCCATCAATCATCAGGAATGGAAGGATGCCATGAATGAAGAGTATCAATCTATAATGAAAAATGGAGTTTTGGAGATCGTACCAAGGCCCGAAGACAAATCTGTGGTAACTTCCAAATGGTTCTACAAGATCAAACATGCAGCAGATGGAAGTATCAATAAATATAAGGCAATATTTGTGGCTTGGGGTTTCTCTCAACAAGAAGGCATCAATTATGAAAAGACATTTGCTCCGACAGCAAGGTATACAACAATTCATTCATTGGTCACAATATTTGTGGCTAGGGGTTCCTCTCAACAAGAAGGCATCAACTATGAAAAGACATTTGCTCCGACAGCAAGGTATACAACAATTCATTCATTGGTCTCTCTGGCAGCATTGATGGGATAAAACATCCTTCAAATGGATGTCAAGACTGCATTTCTGAATGGCACAATTGACGAGGAAGTCTATATAGAGCAACCCTTAGGATTTGAAGTTAAAGACAAGAAGGCATGTATTTGCAGATTGAATAAAGCATTATATGGCCTCAAGCAAGCACCAAGGGCATCGTATGCTAGAATGGATGCATACCTACAAAGAATAGGCTTCAAAAAATGTATTGTTGATCTGAACCTGTATATCAAGGTTATATATGGAGAACTTGTAATCATTCTTTTGTATGTAGATGATCTTCTCTTAACAAGTGTAGAAGGTCGAATTGAAGAATGTAAAAAGCAACTAGCAATAGAATTTGACATGAAGAATCTAGGGTTGATGCATTACTATTTGGGACTAGAAGTTTGGCAAGGACCTGATGAAATTTATCTAGGTCAAGGGATGTGATCAAGATGTTAAAGAGGTTTGGCATGATCGATAGCAAACCTATGACCACTCTGATGATCCCAAACTTGAAGAGACTAAGGAGTTTTGAATCGAGCCTTGTGGATCCTTCCAAATATAGACTACTGATTGGCTCATTGATGTACTTGGTGAATACTCAATCAGACATATGTTTTGCAGTAAAAATTCTCAGTCAATTCCAAGTGGAGCCAAAACATGATCATTGGAAAGCAGCGAAACATATACTGAGATATCTGCGAGGAACTATCCACTATTGCCTGAAATATGATAAGAGGAATGATGTCCACTTGGTTGGATATACAGATTCTGACTAGGAAGTCAGTGAGCAAGATGGAAGAAGCACTATAGGAGGATGTTTCAATTTGGGATCCTCCATTATCTCATGGATGAGTAGAAACCAAGACACAGTTACTTTGAGTAGTGTTGAGGTTGAATATGTTGCGGCATGTGAAGTAAGCAGAGAAGCGGTCTGGTTAAGGGAGTTGTTATCTGACCTATTCAAAGGACCATTGGACCCTACAATGATACATTGTGACAACACCAGTTGTATACGATTGTATGAAGACCCAGTGTTTCATGGAAAGACAAAGCATATAAACAACAAGTATCACTACATTCGAGAGCTAGTACAAAATGGTGTGTTGCAGCTACAAGTATATCTCCACTAATGAACAGGTAGCCGACATATTTACGAACTCTCTTCCTAACAAGAAGCTTGTGTACTTGAGAGACAAGCTTGGCTTGATTAATATAGCCTCCCTAGTTGAGAGGGAGAAATAGGCACATCATTCTTGTCTTCACTTGGGAAGACAGAATGGAGAATTGGGTAACCATCTGGCAATCAATACTTTTTGAGGATGTGGCAGGGAATCCAAGACAAGAGTAGTTGTGCACCAATATTCTTTGAGGACTAGCTATCCAAGACAAAAATAGTTCAAAGAAGATCATACTCGGTGAACACTTGAATGGAGTATGTACCTTGAGAGACAATGATGATGGTGTTTATAAATCATTAGTCTCACCAACATTGTGCCCTCATCTTGTGGAGAGATAGAGTTGTTTAGTCAAGGCCTTGCTATGTGACAATGTTGGTTGATATGATGCTAGACAGATGGGTTACCAATCCGACTCCTCTTATGAGATCTCTAGATTGAGAATGTCCATGTACCTCTTATGAATACCTCCCCAATTGAGAGGGAGTGTTGAAAAATGTGTAACTAGATCCGGCCTTCATCAATATGAAATGTATTTTTTATTCTTGTAAATTATAGCATGAAATAAAAATTTATTATTATTATTATGGAGCATGGGTTTCATGCTCAAGTTCTTTTATATTATAGGTCAAACACCCATTAAGTGCTTCTAGCGTTTGTCCTAGGTCAAGAAGTCAAAGGAGTCATTGTCACAAGTTGAAGACCCCACTGGCCACATTGTAACATGTGAAGAAAATTATTTTTGTCTTTAAAATTGTCGAAATACCCTCCAAGACCAAGTCGGCCTGGCAGCTGGCAAGTCGGCGTAAATGAAGTGCCACATCCACCCTTGAAGAAGCCTATATATAGAGGAGAACTCGTCGTCCATTGGGCACTCACACTCATCTCTCATTCTAGCGAAGAAGAGGAAGGAGATTTGTTTTTGGGCTAATTCTCTCTCTCATGGGCTAAGAGGACTGGGGTTTTTGCGCTGACCTTGGGCATCCATCCACAAGTTCGATCTTCGAGAAAAGGAAGTAAAGAGGTTAAGCGAAGGTCACCAACGGTCTCTCTCAAGCTCCAGGAGTCAGGGAAAGGCAAGCGAAGGTCAGAGGAGGGCTCTAGAAGAAGATCGAAGTTCCCACATGTAGCACCAGCAGTTGCAGGGAAGCCAAAATTTCAGATCTGCAGTAGGAGGTCAAGAATTTTGCAGCAGGAGGTCGAAGAAGTGCTACAGGAAGAGATTTTACTGGTTTTGGCTAGATCGAAGTTGGCACATCATCTCAAGTGGTTGGTCTTGGTCTTGGAGGGTATTGGCCTCAGTTGTAAGGTCATGGAATTCATCAATTGAAGAATCTATAAGGAAGAGAAGAGATTTAAGGGTTTTCCTCTCAAAAGGAGAGGCTTTGGCCCTGGCTTGCAACCTATATAATGTGTCATTGTTCTTATTGTTTTGGTAGTTGTTTGATGCTTCACACATTTAATAATAAGGAACAAAGCTAATACGTAAAAAGGAAACACAAGCAGTTATCAAGTAAAAGAGAATTAAACATAATCACTGCCCTATTGAATTCTCAACAAATGCCATGTGTACGAGTTCTCTACAAAGAGAGATGAAGAGAGTGTTCTTATCCTTGTCACCAAAAAGGCGTAGAAGGTAAATTTTGAGATAAAATAGCTTTTTACTTATTTCACGAAGTCGTTTATTTTCGTTCTAGGTACTCATGTTATTTCTTTAAAATCCATTGCTACAATCAGTAGATGTGGTGAAAAGATTTTACTTGGTTACAATAGTTCATAGGTGTAAGTACAAAGCTAGTGTAGATATAGACGCAACATTTTGGAAATTCAATTTTCAAATTGTTCGTGTCACATATACACATAAAAAAAGAAAAACTTTAGTAAAAATGATAAACAATAATATAAATTGTGCAAATAACGAAAAAGGTAATGATAAGGCTAGAATTGATAGATGGACATGTTACCGACCAATTTGTGGGTGATATCCCTATGTGAAAAATTTTCTCCATGATGGTCCTTAGTTAGCAGCTAGCAGCGCCTTGCAACCACCAACTAGCTCATTGTGTCATTTCTCCACCAACTGAACCAGCCATGTGGTCCCTCACTCGTCTGTCATGATCGTATGTTTGAAGATGGGCCTCCCAAACCTAAAGGTATGCCTTGTCATTTGGTAGTTGAGTATTTTAGTTTACTTTCCATGGCATGGATTATTGGGGGATTCGGCAAAAAGAATGGACTAGGTCTGTGCTCTTGTCCCCTAGGTCTCTTTTGGATGTAAACCTTGGTTCCTAGTCCTGTGGGATCCTTTTTACTGACCTTTGGGCTTTAGGGATGGTACTTCATGATCCATATACATCACTCCCCTTCCACTAATTATAACCCCATTCATCATTCATCCCACCTGGGTCCACATTCCTCTACTGGGTCCACAAAGGGTTAGCCTTCCCATCCCCTTTGCCTACACCTTGGGTCAGGCGTGGAACGATGCCCGAAGGTTGATGCAGCTAAAAAGAAAAGAAAAGTATAATTGGCCACATTCAACAGGAAATTGTACCACAAAATGCAAAAGATGGTCAAGACAAACACATTTAGCACGTGGACAAAAGCCATTACATGAGCTCTACCCCCTTCCATGGCCATCACCCTGGTTCCTATAGGCCCTAGATGAGCCTCCTCTATCATTCAAGAACCCATGTTTTTTCCAACCCCTGGTGAGCGATGAACTACCCCACCTTTAAGGGGGTATCCACTGCTATACTTTACACATCATGCTCTCATTCTTTTGAGCTTCGAGTAGTTAACCAACGGAAACCATAAAAGGCAAAAGGCATATGAAGGGTGGAAAAATCAAGGTCGGGGTAACTCATGTACCACGATTGCTCCCTCCTACACATCATTTACCCAAGTATGGGCTTCCCTTTTATTATCTACCCTTGTACCATGGCATGTGACCCAGGTTGCCCCCCTCCATCCCCTACTTTGTTCCATCACTTTATCACATGCCACCACCATTTGAAGGATGTACCATGAAAGTACCACCCCCTTTAGAAGCAGAAACCACCTAATAGGGTGCTTAGTTGAACCCCCTTAGAGCTTGGAGACATTAGTACATGCCAAAGCCCACTATGGGCATGCCATTATGAAGTGCCCATCTGTTTTCCATGGCTTGTAAACTCTTTTACTTGATTCCTTTAATGACTTGGTGTATTAGAAGGCATTGGAACGCATTCGATCTTATGCAGGATTGCAGATGGTCTCCATTTTGGGTTTGGTCTCCCTATACGAGGTCCTAACCCTCTAGAGGGCTACATTGGCACGTGTAGGGTGTGTGTAGAGAGCCATAGGCCTCCACAGCAGCAGACAACATTCCATGGATCCCCAAAGTCATTCATAGATTTTTCGTGGTTCACCTATTGGACAAGGAAGATGCACCTGGTTCACTATACCCAGTCGGCTTCACAGTTACACCATGCACTTGGCAAATGACCCAAGTGGTGATATGGCATCTCTTATACCATCATCTTAGCCTTTGCGGATGGTCTACAAGCATCTTCAATCTGTTTGGAGACCCCATGAGGACGCTTGTGTGCCCCAACACCCATTTGGGAGCACCACATGTTTATTACTTGGAGAACAAGGGGTCAACCCCTTGTCCATTGCTTTTGGGAGTTCAATTTCACATTATGGCACCTATGGACTTCATTAGGTCTCCTCTAAGGGCCAACTACACATGTTATGGATCATTCGACCCTCTTGAGAGGCTTTACTCTTTTATTATTGAGCTAGTTTGGTGGGCTTGTCACCAAAAGGTTGTTATTATGCACATTATTTTATTTTAGGGGCTACATTAGGCCAAATTTAGCTAAATCAAATTCATTAGGCATTGTATAAATAGATGATGAGTTGATTCATTCTCTCATCATCACTTGGATTGGACCCAATCTACTAGTGAGATTTTCGCTTTTGAGGATGAGATTTTTGGGATGAATGGATGAATTTCGATGTTTGGTTAAATCTTTTTTGACTTGGAGATTTTATGATTGGCATATCTTGGTGATTGGTTATATACTTATAAGTACTATGCTAATGTTATTCTTGTTATTTATTTTGATGCATTCATGATACTAGGATTTTAGCTATTCTAGGGTTAATTTGTTGCTTTTCTTGGAACGAAATTGTGGAAATTGAATCTCTAAATAGTGTTGTATAGTGTGTGGGCCATGTTTGAATGAATAAATGTTCCTAGAGACATTCTTGTTGAATTTGTCTTGATAAGTCACCAAATATTGTTAAACGAAGTTTAAATGACCTTGAAGTTGCTTTCATTAAGCCCTAATGCCTAACGAAGTTGTCTTTTAGGCCTCTTTGACAAGTGGAAATCAATCCAAACCCTAAATCTTCCATGACTCCATCTCTCCCAAAGGACAAAGCACTAGTCCTCCTCTGGTGATCAGTTTAAAGTTCATCTTTCTCTTTCACCTTCCTTCTTTTCTAGGGCTAGCCCCATTGGGTCTTCTAAGGCATCAATTTTCTTGCAAACCACCCAACAAAAAATTTCGATCTCTTGGCTCCTACTACGTTGGTGTGTCTTGTAAGTCTCCTCCAATTTTGAAGAAATTTCGACGATGGGATTTTGAGATATCTCAAGCCCTAGCCTCGAGATTGAATCTTGCCCTTGGTTTCCTTAGGCTAGTAACCTCATTGGGATCACGGTATTGCATTTCATTAGAAATTATTTCAATGATCCCCTTCTCTTCCCTAATTAGGTCAAGTACACCATTGGTTGCTCTATCCTATCCCCTTGACCTAACCAGGGGTCCACTTGGTCCCGTGTTGTCCCATTCCTTATCAAAGCTAATTCTTCAAAAGCCACTAGGGAAGTCAAGTTTCACAAGGATTTTGAGGGTTAAGGAGCTCCTTTGTAAGCCATAACCTTTAAACCTAAACCCCAAACGCATTACCCTTCCCTAGGAAACCGTACACCTTGCTTGTAAAGCAAGCAAACCCTAGATTTGAATATTCCCATAGGAAAGGGTCATTGGATCCACTTCATATATATTACATTGAACCATCATTCATAAGTGTTTCCCTATATACCGGGTCTCCTCCCATCGGTGAAAGTCTGTAAAGAGTAGGGAACTTTAGCTAAGGTGATAGTGGGCTCCACTATTTCCCTTGACCTAGCAGTTGCCCCTTTAGGATCCCCTTCTAGGACTCCTGCTAGTTTGAGTGGTAACAGGACCATCATTCAATTTCATAACCTCAAGGAAACACAAACAAATAAATAACAAGGTAAAATCATCGATGTAAATTATGAACTATACAATATTGCACATCGATATTGGCGTATCAATCGATCTAATAATAATCTCATGGCGTGATCAGCAAAACTGGTAGGACAGAACTTAAACAAATGATATTCTTTAGTATCCTGTATCAATCTACCAACCACAAATCAAAACTGAAACTGAATTACATATTGACCTTGTTATGTCCAATCGAACAATAATAGCAAGATAATTGTATTAATGCCACTTTGCCAAATGAATGACCAAAAGGATGGTTGATGGGACTGAATAAGAAAAGTACAATCGGAGATAATCACCAACAGTAATGCCAAAGGCTACTACTCCAAAAGCATGAAGCAAACAAAACTAACAGATACATGAGAAATGCAAGACAAAACCAGGTGTTAATGACATTGCCTTAAATTGGTCTTCAAATAAGAGGGATTGAAACAGCAGTGAAATACAATTAGTGCTCAGGGTTAAGTTCCTATATAAAGACCATGTAAAATTTGACCTGCATTAACATCCACAACCTAACTGCTCTCAACATAATTAGCACTCTCAGGCTCTAGTTCGTCTTTAGGGCCTATAATTGTTAGCAACAATTACAAACTTGCTACTGAAAGCTATGCTGGGTATGGTTTACAAAATGGGTTAAGGGTATCAGGCACACCAGTTTTAAAACTTTAGGAAATGGGAAATGGTACATGCACACATATTAATTAATCATAAATATTAGAAAACAACTGTTGTTTACATAAATGGCAATCCAAATTTATACTATCCATCTGTTTTTTCCATATTGTTGTTCTGTCTTTTTCATTGTTGCACTTTAGTGTGAACCCCATGCCAGTTGGGAAAAAATAAATATAAAATCATTTTTCAGAAGCCAGAAGGGCCTGTTCCATAAAGGAAACTGCTGAAAAATATCCCAGAATTTTTCCCGAAAGTTTTCATACAGGAAACAGCCAGAAAATATTTCCAGAGTTTAACACAAGTTCAATAGTAGTTTCATACTGGAAAACTCTATAGGTTAGGAATATGTGGGTCATATGTTTTGGTTAACAAAGATAAGAAATGCCATTGACATTCAAATCTCATGTCCTGCTTTTTTCCATGTATCTATGTCTCTTTGGTGTTATAGATAAAAATTGAAGACTGCTGTAGATATCAACCATATTATAAATGTTTTAATTTATCACAACCAATATATTTTGATTTTCACCCAGGGAATAAAACCATATGTACTCCAACTGTCTCACTTGCAATTGCTTTAGGCACTTGAGAAAACAAACTCATGGCTAATTATTGCAATTTGTGATGTGTGTTGTTCATCAGGCTGTTCCTCGCGAGGGAACAACATCAAGGTACACTCTACGGAGGATTTGGAAAACCTCCCCACTTTAGGCCCCAAGCTGGGCATCATTTGATGCCTGCCATACTTAATTCTTTGGACCCTCACAAATCAATACTTATAGTCTTCATCAACATTGCCATCTAGCGCTGGCTTAATGCTTATATGCTTGAGGTTTGGCTGCTTCAAATAACAATGGTATGAAGTGACACCAAGTTTTGAAGGATCATTTAGACCAAGTTGATTTGCAATCCCTGTTAACAGCATTATCATATGGGATCTATGATAATCCCTCTTTGGGATCTATATTGATGAGTTGAGTCCTTCCTCCATGAACACATCAAGGAGGATGATTCATCTGTAAACTGGATTGTATAGTCCACTGAACAGTTCGTCTCATAGATCTGATAAAATTATACTGAAAATCTGAACTCTATACCATTAGGTTTATTTTCCTTAGACTTGTGGATTTGTCAAGTTATTGTTTTTATGCATGTAATATAGAAAATGCAGAAAATATGGAACAGAAGAAAATGCAATCACTCACAATCATAATAACACAAGATATGACCTGGGAAATTCTTTCAAGAGGAAACCCAATTGGAAGGTGAGGCTACTTTACCATCTCTTTCTATGAATGAAAATGAATACAAGTCCAAATAAGTGAGACTTGTCGCTAGTGGGCTGCTACAATGCACAAACTCTCTCTGTTTGCTCTCTCCCTATCCACTCTTAGTGACTCTTCTCATCTATGGAACAAAATGCACTCAAATAGAACAGAATCTCCTTTCCTCCTAGTGATCCATCTATAACACAGCCCGATAGCCTAGTGGTTAAGTTTGACACCAACTCTTAAATAGAGTTACAACATCAACTCTTCTAAGGACTTCCTCATCATGATCATGCGGCTAGCCCCTTTTCCATGAATTATGGCAGTTGATGTGGCATTCTCTCGAATCATGGTGGTCAAAACAGAAAAGTCAACTTCCGTGTGACATAACTTTTGCATACGGACTCCGATTAAGGCGATTCTTGCGTCGTTGGAAAGATATATGTGTGCAGGAAAGCGCTAAGGGGTGGCATGCCTAAGCGGAAAAGTTTTAAACCCAAAAAATGTAGTTGGATGCTTTAAACTGCTTTCGAAAGGTTTAAGACCCCAATTTGCCAAAGTGGGACCAACCGGTAAAAATGGTCCTGTGAACTAATTCCTCAACTTTTTCCACTATAAAAGCATCAAGATGGATAACAAATAATATAATAATCCATTCCGGATCATGCCTCCCCAATTTGGAAGGCATTTGGCCCCCAAAAGCTTCTACTGAATAACTAGAGGAAATTTTTCCTCCACATTCTCTCAAGTGTACCATTTAGCCTTGCATGGAAGCTATCCTTTCAACCTCATTTGCCAGAGGTCATGTTGCCCCTGTCATGTAGTTTTTGACCTCTTCTGCAAAATATGTATCCTCTGTCAACTCTTCCTGAGCATCTGGTGCTAAATCCTCTACAGAAGGTAGGACTCTAGCAAGGAGACCCATAGAGTTTCAAACTTTCAGATTCTCTACATTCACCACAGAGTAAATGCGCATCAATGGGGGTAGACTGAGTCTATAGGAGTTATCTCCCACCTTCTCTAGTATCTCAAAGGGACCATATTCGCATTTTTCTTCACTTCGAAGGGTTGCTACAAGTTTGGTAGTGCTAGAACCAATGCTTGATCGATCTTATTCTTTAACTCCTCAAAGGCCCTTTGTTGACCCTTTCCCCACTAGAAATTTTTGCCACTCACTATTATAGCGTGAAGTGATGTTGCTGCTAAAAATGAGCCTATGAATTCCTCCTGTGCTGCCACAGTGAAACATTAGTAGGCACGGGCCACTTCATGATGGCTTCCATCTTGGTGGGATCTGTCTTCACCTCTCCTCCACCTATCATACACCCTGGAAACGCCAAAGATTGTTGTGCAGACTCACACTTTTTGAGATTTGTCAGTAGTTGGTGCTTAATGTCTCTAGTGTGAAAACTTCTAAAGAGAAATCCTACTGCAATGTCTTGATTTACTTTTCCTACTTGAATTAAATTACAAGTTAATTTTCTGAATTATTCAGTAAAATCAGCAAAGTAAACACAACTACAGCCTACACATTTACTGAACATCACGCACACATGACAAAGTGACACAAATTTTTCGGACTAATGTCCCCGGCAAAACCCAATGCGGGAAAGCCGGTGCAGCTACCTCTCAAGGGTTTTATTATTATACAAAATCTAAATACAACAATATCTGGGCACCAAAATGGTTCGCCCTACAAAGAAATTACACGGCAGTAGTACCTCTTTCACTCGGAGACAGAAAATATGGTTGATTCACACCCTCAAACGGGATTTATAGAACTCAAGCGCTTTCTGGCCCACCGAAAACCCCAGCGCTATCCCTCAACCCTCTGCGTCAACCTCACTGGCCTGTGTCAGCCTCTGCGCTGCCCTAGATGGGCCTGCGTCAGCCTCTTAGGGCTTACGCTGCCCTGGCTGGGCCCGTGTCTTGTTGTTGCCTCTGCGCTGCCTTTTGCGTGGCTCTGGCTAAACTGCGTAATTTTGGCTGCCCTTTGCGTGCTTGGTACACTACCCCTCTGTCGTTGTTGTATTCTTGGCCTCGAATCAGAACATCCCTTGCCAATCTCTGCCCCTCACTACACTGCAAACTCGCTTCAAAATTCTTAGCAAACCACGCCCTAGAATTTCGACTTAGCTTTAGTGCTCTGCCAATGTGTGTGTTCTCCAACTGACCCCAAGCCCTTCTCTTATGCTTTTCTCGTTGGCAACCAACGACCGTGATCTAATCTCTAATCAATGGCTAAGACTAGAAGTTGCTTGATCCACGTCACTTAGAACATTCTCATCACATGTTTAATTTAATTCACTTTAATCTTTTAATTTTCCTAAGTTAGACTTAGGGTCCTTAAATTAAAATATTAATTATTTGTATAACTATCAAACAGATGGAATTTCTCCAAGCGCTTTATGGGTCTTGGAGATCCCATGTACTCCAGCTCCTCAAAAAATTTCGGAGCTAGAGCACATCCGATGCTACCCCAAAATCTCAGCACTCCCTCTTAGCGAGGAGTGTGCTCTAGCACCATACTGAAGCATTGCCCTGATCTCTAACATCGGTCCCCACGTTGATGCTTGGCTTGCTGCCCTCCATCACTGCGCAGCTGCTGCTCTCTGTATTGCTGGCCATGACTCTGCCATAGTCACTGCCACATTTGTACTGCACCTCCGTCTCAAATTGTTGTATTGTGCTGCCAATTGTTGCACTGCAACTCAGTTGTTGAGAAGTAAGCAACTGAAGGACCCCTGCCCAATCACTAACAGACAAGTCAATCGGGCTGCATCTCATCACTGAAACTCCCTTGGCTGTTGCGCTGCGTTGTCCTCCTGAAGCCACTGCGCTGCTACAGCACTGCACTACGTAAGCACTGCCCCTCTGCGTTGTTAATTCTATGCTATTGTTGCCTCTGCACTGCGTTTCTCCCATCTATAGTGTCCCAGCACCACCCTCCGCTTCACTGTGATCTCCTGCACCCACTGCTCCACTTGTCCTACTACCGTCCTAAGGCTCCCGTAGCTCATATGTGATCCAAGAGTTGGGCACCTCAAGGATCCTGCCTTCCATCTGTAGTTTCTCTACAGATCAATATCGCCCCATCTCTTCTCTTAAGGTTCATGAGCACTCATGGCTACATCATCATCAGAGCCATCGTCTTCTTTAGCTGTCGCAGCCTTGGAATCAGCTTCCTTATCCTTCTTCCTTAGAGGACAAGTGGTGGCGAAGTGTCCAAGTTCACCACACCTGAAGCATCAAATCTTCGATAGATCTCTCTTCTTCTTCCCTTGCTGCTTCTTAGATGCAAGGGTTGCATCTTCCTCTTCCTCCTTCACTTTGCTGGATCCGATGTTGTTTTGTCTCTAGGACATCCGGCAGATTTCCTCTTGTTGGAGGATAACCCACATGTCGTCCCAGCTTGGAAGGTCTTGTCCGCGCAAGATGCTTTGGACAAACGTTTCCCATTCATCTGAGACTGCATTTAGATCAGTCCTCACCGTGACATTCATCCTCCACTTTAACCCCCATGGAAATCAGCTGATCCTGAATCAACTGCAACCTAAAGAGGAAAGGATCGATTTCCTCTCCCTTATTCATCACGAATAACCTCATCTGGTTCTCCAAAAGCATCTTCTTCTGGACAGATTTTCCTTGATACATTGTGGTCAAACCTGTCCACATAGCATTAGCCATCTACTTGTCGGCAATGGGTGGGACCACATGATCCTTGACCCTATCCATGATAAAGCGCTTAGCATGCGCCTCCGCTTCATTATGCTTCGCGAGAAGAGCAACGTCAATTGGTGTAGCCAAGACGTTCTTTGCATGTTCCTGAAGTGTGTATGCCTCCAGGACCGTCAGGATTCTGGCCTTCCAAATAGCAAAGTTGTACAAGCCGTCCAACCTATCCTGATCGCGCAGTCCGTAGAGCGCCATCTAGTGTCCTTGGCGAAAAGGCACCCTCTATAGTAACTGCTCCGTCTGACAACCGATTTCCCTCCTCGGAAATCTGCCAAATCACTTGGATCAGCCCTCTTCGATCACCCTCCTGATTGATCCTCAGATTTCTTTGCCAAAAAATCTGATGAGCGGTTGTTCTCCTCCCGCTCTTTGTCAACTTAGCTAGGCATTGTTCTGCACCAACAAAACTTGTGCCACACCAGCAACTTCTGAAAACCGGAAGCTACACTTCCAACCCCGGCAAACTGCACAAGTGTCACTGCAAACTGGACTGCGTCACCCTCTAAGGTATGCTTCAGCCACTGCGTCACCTCAGCATGCCTCTGACCAGCACTATGTCACCCTTATTGGTGTTGCGTCAGCCTCTGCGTAAGCAACGCTGGCTCTGCGTCAACCTCTACGTGAGCAGATTGGCTTTGCGTCTCTCTCAGCTGGGTCTGCATCCGTCTTGATGTTGCGCTGCCTTCTCTGGTCTATGCTACTTCAGCTGCCCTTCATGCAGCAAAAATTCTTCAGCCGCTTCGCTGGTGATTCAGCTTGATCTGCAATGCTCTAATACCATGTTAAATTTTCTAAATAGAAATCCTACTGCAGTGTCTTGATTTACTTTTCCTACTTGAATTAAATTACAAGTTAATTTTCTGAATTAGTCAGTAAAATCAGCAAAAACAACTACAACTTACACATTTACAGATCATTTACTGAACATCATGCACACATGACAAACTGACACATTTTTCAGACAAATGTCCCTGGAAAAAACCAACGCGGGAAAACCGGTGCAGCTAGCTTTAGAGGGTTTTATTATTATGCAGAATCTAAATACAACAATATCTGGGCACCAAAATGGTTCGCCCTACAGAGAAATTACACGACAGTAGTACCTCTATCACTCGAAGACAAAAAATATGGCCGATTCACACCCTCAAACGGGATTTACAGAACTCGAGCCCTTTCTGACCCACCGGAAACCCCAGCGTTGTCTGTTAGCCTCACTGGCCTGCGTCAACCTCTGAGTTGCCCTGGATGGGCCTGTGTCAACCTCTCAGAGCTTACGCTGCCTCTGCGCTGCCTTCTGCGTGGCTCTAGCTGAACTACGTATTTCTGGCTGGCCTTTGCGCTGCCTGGCACACTGCCTCTTTGTCGTTGTTGTATTCTTGTCCTCGGATCAGAACATCCCTTGCCAATCTCTGCCCCTCACTGCATTGCAAACTCGCTTCAAAATTCTTAGCAAACCATGCCCTAGAATTTCGGCATAGCTTCAGTGCTCTGCCAATGTGTGTGTTCTCCAACTGACCCCAAGCCCTTCTCTTATACTTTTCTCGTTGGCAAACCAACGGTCGTGATCTAATCTCTAATCAACGGTTAAGATTAGAAATTGCTTGATCCACGTCCCTTAGAACATTCTCATCACATGTTTAATTTAATTCACTTTAATCTTTTAATTTTCCTAAGTTAGACTTTGGGTCCTTAATTAAAAAGAATAATTATTTGAATAAGTATCAAACCAGATGGAATTTCTCCAAACGCTTTTTGGGTCTTGGAGATCTCATGTACTCCAGCTCCTCCACAAAATTTTGGAGCTAGAGCACATCCGATGATACCCCAAAATCTCAGCATCTAGCACCCGCATCAAATGTGAGACGTGCACCTCCCAAAAAGCATTTTATAACAGTATATCACCCAAATAGACTAACAAAAGGAACTATAAAAGGGCACAGTATATCACTCATTAACATCATAAACATAGTTGGTGCATTGCATAGGCCAAACCGCACGATTAACCACTCATATATCACCCAAATAGACTAACAAAAGGAACTATAAAAGGGCACAGTATATCACTCATTAACATCATAAACATAGTTGGTGCATTGCATAGGCCAAACCGCACGATTAACCACTCATACAAACCTTACCTAGTTTTGAAGGTGGTCTTCCAGATATCTTCTTCTCTGACCCGAACCTAGTCATATCCTGACTTTAAGTCTAGCTTGGTGAAGTATTTGACTTGCTACAACTAATCTAGTAGATCATCTATGCTGAGTATGGGATACCTATTCTTGAGCATAATTTTGTTTAAAACCGTGTAATCAATACACATATGCCAAGTCTCATCCTTCTTTGGCACATTGATGATGGGTGACCCACATGGTGAGGTATTGGCCAAATGACACCTTGTTCCAGTAGCTATTGCAACCACTTCTCCGCCTCGCTTCTATAACAGATTGCTTGTACAACCCAATGTTTGGCAATAGGGGAGTGTGATAACAGTTGGATCTTGTGCTCCACTTCCCTCTTGGGAAGTAGCCTTTAGGCTTCTTGGAACACACCCCTATATGTTTGTAGAAACTCTTCTAGTTGGTTTTTTGTTCCTTAATACACCTCTCACTGACTCTTCTACAGAAAATTTTCTCTTAAAAATAGTAAAACACACCTCTTGTTAGAACTAATTAGTTTCTTGGCTTGGTCGAAACTTACCAACGAAATAATGGACTTGCCCTTGTGCGCATTGATGGTGAGAGATTTTCCATCCTTGATGAGGCAGTATTGGTTGGCTTTCAACATGAAGATTGCATCATGCATGTTCATATAGGGACTTACAAACATCACTCCACATTCATCAAGGAGAACTACATCTAGTTCTACTTCAGTACTGGTTGGCTCTCCACATGAAGATTGCATCATGCATGTACATATAGGGACTTACAAACATCACTCCACATACATCAAGGAGAACTACATCTAGTTCTACTTCATCAACACTGTTAGAAAATTTGATTTTGCATTGTTTGGTTACCTCTATTTCCACATCCTTATTTACCCATCCCAATGGATATGAGCTTGGATGATAATGAACTTTCAATCCCAATTTGTTGACCAACTCTGCTTTAATGAGATTCACTTGTGATCTTAAGTCAAACGCATCTTTTTTTGTCTTCTTGACCTGTATCTTTATATGAAAGAATATGGTCATTTCCCTCTCTTCTTATTGCTGAAGGCTACTCAAATTCATCACATTCTGCATTGATGTACAAACAATCTTCACATCCATGTTTGAGCTACTTTCCACCTAGTTGCTTGAATCAGTGGCCAGGACATTTTTCTTCTTAGCATCTTTCTTTTAGTTGTTTGGCTTGATCTTTGGATGCAACTTCCAACATTTCTCCTTTGTATGATCGTCAATGTTGCAGTGGTTGTAGTTGTTGGGATCTTCGCACTGATGTGTTTTGGTTGTTGTCTTTTTGTCTTTTCTCGCTTTCCACTTCTTCCCCTACTTAGAAGTGTCCCTGTGTTCCTCTTGCTTCGACCCACTTGATTGTCCTTTGTTTCAACTTATGTTCTCCAAGTATTGTGCTTGTACAAGCATCATCCACTGATCTAGGTTTGAACAACATCACTTGCTTCCACAAATGGCTATGTAGACCAAGCATATACTTTGACGAGTACATCCTTGTTATTTGTGGAGATACCCAGCATTATGGCCATCTTTCTAAATTTTGTGATGTACTCCTATACACTCTACCCCAACTTCTGCCTAATGTAATGCCATTGAACCCACCGGTCCTTTACATACCAAATATAATAAAACATTGAATTTATAAGTGTTTTGATGTAACAACCCCCTCCTAATCCTCACCATAACACTGATTAAGAGGAGGTGGTTACTATGATGACCCAAGATCCAAGGTGTCGTTATAGAAATGGCGTCTAAAAATTTCGATCTTTTCAACTTACTTGAAACCATAGTTTGACATAAACATTGTGTTTGTCTTGTTGAGAAGATTCCGGTGATTCAAAACTTTACCTCAATTCAGCCTTCGGATCATGAAATGTGACCATTGAGGTTTTCACGAATCAGAGAGCGCCACCAGTAGCTTTTTTCTGTAGAAATTTTTGTTTTCCCACCCCGGTTTTCAGTTTCACCTTATTACTCCAAAATAGTTAAATGCCCTTTCCCATATCCATACATTTAACAAGCTGGAAAATAAATTTGCTGAAAACACAAATTCTGGAAAAATTACAGAATGCTGGAAAATGCAGAAATAAATATCAGCACACATAAAACTGTCATTCACACATTTTGACACATATATTTTTGGTCAACATGACCCTGGAAAAACCCCCTACAACTCTTGGGGAAAACCAGTTCGAAAGCTCCTTCTTATTTCTGGAAAATGCTTTTTACAGTGAGAGAAATATTCAACAAAAAATCAGCAAACAGACTTTTACAACTTATCTCGTTTTCCGTGCTTAACCACCGCCTCGGAAAATGTGCAAACAGCAAAAGCAGAACAGCAATAAATGTTGTATGTCCTCGATTTTCGTGCCAAATTTCAGCCTCAAATGCTGTTGTACAGCCTACCTAGAAAAGCGTGCAAGCTGCCATAAAATCTACTGTACGGTTTTCTTGATTTCTGTGCAGAAAAACAGATGTACGATTGTACAAATTTCTGCCTAGAAATGCGTGCCAAGGTACAGCCACTTGCTGTACGGCCTCCCTTAAATTCTGCTCCTCGATTTCTGTGCAAACCTGCTGTACGGCCTGCTGTACGGCCTTGCTGTACGGCCTCCTTTTCTAGAAAATCGTGCCTAAAAATTTGCCTCACTGTGTGCTAACTCAGCTGTACGGTCTTACTGAAAATGTCTTGTTGAAATGCTGCCTTGGAATGTGTGCCAAGCTACTGCCTCCTTCTCCTCACTGCCCAGAAATCTCCCTTGCTCTCTTGCTCTCCTTCTCTCAATCTGCTCATGAAAGAATGAATGATCTTTTTCCTCCTTTTCCTCCTTTAACCTAACCCTAAGTGACTTTTGGGGAATCCCTAAATCCAATGGTTGAAATAGATTGAGATCTAGGGCTGAGATTAAATGCTCATTTAAATCTCACTTTCTATTTTTTAATTCACCCCACTTTAATAAAGACCCACTTAGTCATTTATTTCCAAAGTCACTTTTTCCTTTCTAATTTTACATTAACTTTATTAAAAGTCACTTTAAAATTAGACTTTAGTAACTTTATCACTTAAGTCACTTTTAAATTAGATTTGACTTTATAAAAATTATAAAGTCACTTTAGGAGAAAAATTAAATTCTTTTGGACACTTTTCCCTAGGCCAAAGATCAAAGCCTTAGGGAACCACCTGTCCTCCGGTACCAAATTTCAACATTTTCTTTTCTTGTACATACATTAGATCTGTTGCTAGCCCAGCGAGCACCACAAGCACCAAGTGCCTTCTCTTCTCTTTGACCACGTACAAACTAGATCGATTGCCAAGCCCGGCAAGCACCAAGTGCCTTCTCTTCTCTTTGACCACGTACACACTAGATCAGTTTCCAACCCCTGCAAGCACCTAGTGCCTTCTCTTTGATTGCATACACACACTAGATCAGTTGCCAACCCGACAAGCATCCAGTGCCTTCTCTTCTCTTATCTTTGATTTCAAATTTACTAAGTGGCTCATCGGCCCCAAGGCAAGCACTTAGTAACAAATAAATATAAATAGCCAAATCGTTCCTGCGAATATGGGCACTACCCAACCAGGTAGTTTTTTGTTGAAAGGAATATAGGTGTATTCCACACCTTTGTAAGCCCAGACAATCTCATACTTGCCTGCCCCAAAACATTACACAACACATGGACGTATACACAGTGTACCATAGCACCTACACATACACATAGGATACATACAACAAATACACAAGTACAACACAACACACATAGCACAGAACAACGTGTACACAACAACATTGAAAATCCAAAGACCTCATCGTCTCCTTCCACAAACACCAAGCAACACTGCCTCTAGTGTCTTTCTCACGCTTCGTTGCGGGCATCGACGATTCAAATCTAGGATATGATGTTTATTCAAGCTTGTCCCAAAATGTCGCAGATCACAGTGCTTTCGTTATGTTGATATATCCTTCAGCTTTCCCTGTTCATAACATAAACATGGGCATAACTTATGAATCAACTTCATATGATGTTACAATCATAGATCAGGCAGAGGGCTATTTTGCCCACTTGGTTCCTTATAAACCCAAGAATCTTACATGCCATTTATATTTGCATTAAATGAATTTAAACCATCATTCATCAACAAGAATGACTTTAGATGAAGCCTGTCAGTCACAAGGCATTCACGTATGTATATAATGGATATCTCACAAATATATATATTTGTGTGTGTGTGTGTGTGTGTGTGTGTCGAGTTAAGGTCAGAGAACTTCCTTTGCATCATTCTCTATGGACTAACCATCCACTTGGCCATCATTGTTGTTGTTCACTCAATCATAGGCGTCAAGACATTGACTTACGTCAAATAAAACCAAGGTTTAGATAAAACTTTGTTTTCACCTATGTTGCTATCATGTCCAGGAGTACTCTCCAATATGGTTCTACATTGGCCCTTTTCCAACCCACATGCCCAGCGTGAAGTTCCTCGTTGCCTGGAACTTGCTTAGCTGATCATTATTCATGTCCATTACATGCGGCCCTCTTCAATTCTCTTTCACCAAAGCCTCGTGCCCTCCCTACCACCTTCAATCGATTTGACTCAAGGCCTCCCTACCACCTTCAATCGATTTGACTCAAGGCCCTAAGCCCCAAGTATGTAAATCAAAGGCCTATCATAAAATCAATTGGCAATGCAAGAGGAAACACCGCAAAAGAATAAAATCCATGATTGCAATCATAGAGAAAACCACACACAAAACAGTATGCTCACGCATAAATCTAAAATTAAAATGATGTTAGTCATGAAAACGATAAATTAAAACCACCACTTATAGGCATTAACATTAAAATAGTCAAAAGTTAAATTTTATTTTCTTGAATCTAACGTTCATGGCACATCCAGCCATCATACAAATGTGCATATGTATACATGTATATAATGCATATTCATATACCAAAATCAGTTCAACACTTCTTTACAAGACTCACAGTAATCTTGAAGTCTTACATTCCCCAAAAGTTCACATGGGGTCCTTTCAACACACACACACACACACACATATATATATACATATATATGTCAAGGAGCTTGAGGGAGTGCCCTCTCCTCCAAAGCCTCGTGGCCTCCCTACCACCTTTAACTCAAGGCCCTAAGCCCCAAGTATGTAAATCAAAGCCCTGTCATAAAATCAATTAGCAATGCAAGAGGTAACACCGCAAAAGAATAAAATCCATGATTGCAATCATAGAGAAAACCACACACAAAACAGCATGCTCATGTATAAATCTAAAATTAAAATGATGTTAGTCATGAAAACGATAAATTAAAACCACCACTTATAGGCATTAACATTAAAACAACCAAAAGTTAAATTTTATCTTCTTGAATCTAACGTTCATGGCACATCCAGCCATTATAAAAATGTGCATATGTATACATGTATATAATGCATATTCATATACCAAAATCAGTTCAACACTTCTTTACAAGACTCACAGCAATCTTGAAGTCTTACATTCCCCAAAAGTTCACATGGGGTCCTTTCAACACACACACGCATATATATATATACATATATATATGTCAAGAAGCTTGAGGGAGTGCCCTCTCCTCCTTCTCAACATCCTACATCGTTGATGCATGTCCCTGTGGCTCATAGGGGCTAATTTCTTTCTTCTTCTGCCTGCAGGGATAATCCTTTTTCAAATGCTCCTCTCCACAGCATCAACAAGAAATTATCCTCTTCCCCTATCCAGCCTCACGAGGCCTCTTCCTGCCACTCTCGTTTTTCCTTTTTGAGGATGCAACTTGATATGCTTCTCACAACTGTTTTTGCAGTTCAACATGCCACTTGGCCATCTCTTGCTATTTCCAGGTGAGCTTTCTAAGTTTTGTGCTGCAAATCTTCAATTCGTCTTCCAAGTCCTTGAGCTCAACCTCCAAATTCCTAAAGGTTTTATTCCTTTGGAGGGATGTCCCTCTTTCTCGTTCTTGATGGACTTTGTCTATATCCTATTGCACCATGCCACGATACATGTTTCCTTTCACTGCTATTGATTCTTGCTATGTGTTAACATGCACACTCAGCTATTAGTGCATTAATAAATATATACATATATATCAGTTGCCTTGCCTTGCTATATCCAGCACGCTTCTATTATTTTTTTCATGGGGCTATACTAATCTTTGCTTTGATAGTTGCATTTCATTATTAACACATTAATTTCACCCGATAGCATCATAACATTACTCAAATTTACATTATTATTATTCATCAGCATATGCAACTATGTAGAAAGAACAATAACATGATCATCAATGCAGCGGAACATAAAGGAACATAGGAAGAAAAGCATGCACACATAGAGACACCAGGATTGGTCGGAGACGAGGGCAAAACGCACTATGGGGAAAACCCTTGCAAATTCTTCTTCTAGTAGATTGTCATCAAATGATTCAACAAAAGAGAGTACAATGAGCCCAAATACATAAGTAATAATCAAAGTCAAAGTTTTGACTTGTTCAACAAATCTACCAACCAATATCTAAAATATGTGCCAATAGTCAAAATAATGCAATCAAAGATTCCCGCGCACTTCTTGTTCACCCTTCGCAGTTCTTGTTCAACCTACGCAGCTTTTTGTTCACCCTTCGAATTTCATGTTCACTATTCACAATTTCTATTCACCCTGCGTAGTTCTTGTTCACCCTTCGCAGTTCTTGTTCACCCTACGCAGTTCCTGTTCACCCTTCGATTCTAGATAGAAGAAAACTCCAAAAGAAGAAGAAATGATGTGTGATGATGATGTCCAAATGAGCTTGAAGTCACTTGTATTTATAGGCTTCCATGGTTGTCCAATTTGCTTTAGGGCCGACCTTGTCCAAATGTGCATATGTGGGCTTTCCTTCATAAGTACATTTTCCCTTATCCGATTTCAGTGATCTTTAGGTCGATTTTGGTCCTCTCGAAAAGAGGAATTCAATGCAAACGTCATTTTTGTCATTTGAGCTGCCGATAGTGGAATTTGACCACAGTTGCTTAAATTTAACACTCCCTCTCAACTAGGGAGAATTCCACTGGCTAATATCTGACCACTGATCAACATGACATATGTCCCATCTCAAGTATCTCATCGTCCCAAATCATCAATGTGCATCACTTACTAATTTATGCTTACTTGATTGTCCCTGCTCATATGCTGATTATTCTTGAATCTAGAAGAAGAAGAATTTGCTACCAGAGGGGAGCTTAAGCTACCACCCTCTATTCATTGGGCTATAGCCTGGAACCTTTACCAGTAGGATACTACCCGGAATTTCTGTCAACGGGCTACTACTTGGAATCTTCATCAGTGGGCTACTACCCGGAATATCAGCCGACAAGCTACTACCCAGAAATTTGTCATAAGGCTACTGCTTGGAAATATATCAACGGGCTACTACCCGGACTATCGATGGGGAGTCAGATCTACGACCCGCATCATCATCAAAGAGCATATCATCAAGGAGCACAACTCAACCTGAAATCACATCGAGGAGCCACTACTCATCATCAAGGAGCACAACTCAACCTGAAATCACATCGAGGAGCCACTACTCATCCTAAATCTCATGGGGGAGCTACAACTACGACCCCATATCGAGCAATAGGTGACATAGGGGAGCTACTACTCAACCCATCCTATTGCCTACTGATCTTCCCACCAATGACCCTGAATAGGCATGTGGTAGAACACCTGCATCATAATCTCGCTTGGATGAGGTACCTAACTTACCAAGAGGTAAGGATCACACGCCTTCGAGCCTCCTCATCAGTTGGCCAAACGGAGAGGGATAATCCCAACAAGCCCATCTTGTGGGTATGATGCCAATTGGGTTATACTCTGCAATGACCAAGATAGGGTGAGCTACTACTCCAACCCTGAGGGTAACAGATAGGGGTAACACCCTATTGCTCAGAGTTCCCTCAACCCCAAGAGCCCTCTGACTCATTTCCTCACCCTGGGAGCTCAAACAGGGGAGAAGAATATGGCTCAGTGTCCTCGATCAGCATTGCTCTCATCATACTCATGTCATCATACTTGTATCAGGTAATCATCATGTATCAGTAGCAGTTGTATACAGGACATCAAATCAAATATCATGTCAGAACACAAATAATCATATAAATCACAAAATCATACCATAAGGAGGTGCCAATCACAAGCCTAAGCTTGTCTCGAACAGTTGCACTGTCTAAATATATGAGAGTATCTTGGTCCTAACCATATGTATGGGATTCTCTTCCACCCTATGCCATCACAATGTATCCATGTCATATCCAAATCATGCTCAGACAGCGCTCTAACGAGCTTCTTCATCCTGCTCATTGCTAGTCATGCTAGCAACATCATACTCAACCTCAGTCGTGCTACGAACCTCTCATCATGGAATATCTCATACTCGGGAAGCACTCATATGTGCTCATCTCATCACTAATCAACATCAGCATATCCTATAGTCAAATATCATAGGTCGAAAATCATAGACCATGAATAGATCATCTCATGCAAACATCTCGAAAGATTCTCGGTGGCAACTTAATGCGAATGAAGCGACTCAATCATGGGTCGCCTCAGGTTCTATGCACATCATTGTATATGTTATCACTAAGTTGGAACCAGTTGGGTTGTTCAAATGTCAACCTAGCACAACTATTTCAAACCACTTTGGATTGGCAGATAGCCCTTCAAATCAAAGAGGGTTCTCTCAAAGGAAAAATGAAGTACTCAAGATACAACTTTTTATTGCAGATGGCTAAATCTTTTTGTGTTTTAAGTGATTTTGTAGGTGGAAGAGGGTATGAAGGCTACCATTGGGCATGGAGTCAGCTAAGGGACTTCAATTGATAGCAAATGCATCCATGGAAACCGATGCAAATGGGCTTAAAAAATAACTTTTACAGCAAGAACATATTACATAAAGGAAATTGGAGGATAAAAATTATGAATTCCAAGTAATCACAATACTATGATGTTGATAACAATATACAAAATAGAAAGACACAAACACATAAGCTCCAAAAGATTCTCAGGTTTTGAAAGACAACTGTTGCAAACAGTATATTAGCTTGGTAAAGAAAATTTACATAATAGCCTTCTCATCAACCTACAAAGTGAAAAAGTCCACCATATATAGAGTGAGGCTTTCATACAATGGTCTGCCACCTGGGCCAGCCTCGAATTCCTACTTAAGAGACCTATTTCTAATCGAATTACATCACTTGGAGAATTTCTAGGGATATTTTCTGTTTGGCAGAGTTTGAATACAAAAAGGACTCTTCTTTCATTAAATAGCTCAACAAATTCTTTTAATAACCCTTATCAAACGCAACCAACTGATTTTCTGAATGTGTTGGACTGCTGATGTGTCATCATGCCATGTGGATGTTGAGTTGAACCTCCACCAAGTCAAATTTTAAAATTTCTACACAAATCTGGCTAGGAAATATTCTGTAAAATAGGCCTCAAAGCTGAGTGCGTATTTTCCAAACCATGATGGTTGTGCAAAAACTGAGAGAGGTTTTTGTAGATGGGCTCGTGCCGATGAAAAACCTCCTTCAGATTTCCAAAATTTCTTTCCATTTGGTCAGAAAGTGAGCTTGAAGTTGACTATCTAAACAGTCATTTCCAGAAATTCGGTAGCAAATACCAAAATCAACCCTATGCATATTATTTGACTTTTCTGACTGTTCCAGGGTCTTCCTTGAGGTTAATGGGTTAAACATGTGCCTTGAGCCTTCTTGTTTCTAAACTTTTAGTGGGTGTTTACCTCCATGGAAAGCTACAGCAACTTTCGTAGCAAATTTCTATCTTTAGGCCTGGGAGTTGCTACGAAAGTGCCTAGAACTTGAGATTTTGCACTTTCTTTCTTCTATCACCTCCAAAACACTTGTAAAAGCTTATATATCCGTGTGTAATAGCATAAGACATACTATAGCCCAAAAATGTGTAATCTTACCCTATTTATGGAGCAGCATCATCATTAACAGTGATGAATTTTAGGCCTCTCTTCAAAAGTTCAGCTTGTATCATCTGCATTTGTGTTTCTAAGTCTTTGGCTTGATCCTGCAACCTTCTCCTCTCTCCTTGTAAACATATGTTCCACAGACCCTCCTTTATATTATTTCCTTCGAGCAGCCATGGCTCCAAGATGTATTGATCAGACCCTTCCTTAACACCTGCAAATATCTCAAGGGAAGCTAGACCAGCTATGACACTTACAGGCCTTTCCTAAAGACAACTTAACAAACCAACAAGACAACAGGGCTGAAACTATATATAGCAAGAGTAGCTCGTAAGGAGATGAGACCAAACTTGTGACAGCAAAGCTATTCGAAAGTGGAAAGGGAATGAAATGAGTATGCAGATGTGCATTGTGGGAATGGTAAATAAGGACAAAGAAGGACGCGTGTTTTTTTTTTTTTAAATTGGACCGTTACTAACAACTGCATATTTGCTATGGAAGTTTCAGGAAATTTCGTAGCAAATACTTTGTTTTTATAACTGGAGTTGTTGCGAAAGTGTGTAAAACTGTCAAACTCATAATTATGCCCAGATCAGCTCATGGGACATGAAACTTTCGATTTTCTCTTTATGATGACTCATACTAAGACCCATAATGACCCTGCAAAATAACTAAGAGACCTTTATACATGTAATTATTTTGAAAATCAAAAGACTTGAAAACCCTATTAAACCCTAACTAACCTACCCTAATTAACTCAAGACAAACCTAATGGTTATCATGGATAATAGTATATATACGAATGGATGTTCTAAACGGAACATCAATGCTTCAATCAGCTATCAGTTGCCAAGCCAGGTTCAACAACATTGAACTTCAATTCGGAGTGTCCAAGGATTTGTATTTCTATCTTCCAATACTTCTTTAATGCTTCAAAAGATATAGTATCTTCAAAAATCGATTAATCATGCCATGATACATCATGTCGAGCTTTAGAAACCATCTCCTTTTAACTTATATCATCAGAGGCTCTTTACCTAACAATAGTAGATCGTCAGTAACCAAGAACAAAATCAAATTCATACCTTGGGACACTTCTAAAGAGAAGGTTTGGATTAATACAACATCTTGGCTTCCACAAATATTTGTTAATGCGGACATATTTGGATCGGGGGAGCTTGCTTCATGCAATGCTCACTGCAACCACAACACTTTACCAAACCATCATTCCCAGCCTTTCATAAATCATTATTATGCAATCAAATCAACTTAATCCACTCATCAAAGTTTAGAAGCCAGATCAATCAAAAATCATAAATATCTTAGTGTCCGTTCATACGTCTAGGTGACAGGTAGAGCTTTCATCAAGTCAACACATCATTTATTATCATTTCAACAGGTTGTCATCAACCACGCAGTATCAATCTAGAATTTCATCAAGTCATTCCCATGATCATAATACAAGTCATAAGTCGTCACTATGCTCATATATCATTATCATCAAGACGAATCTTCAGTCTATGCTATCATAGTAAGGTCTATAGTCCAAGACATATCTCAAATATAGAGTCAAAGATCTAAGTCATTATTAGACATCATACAACTCATCTATATCAGTTGACTCATAAGTCATTCCTTCACTAGATGCCAAGGATATATCATGCATGTTCCAGGCATACAACATTCAATACTAATGAGAAGGCCAATATAAAACCATTATGAAATACCAAAATAATTTATGTCTAAATTCCCAATGCTACTCAACTATATCAATCAGCCAAGTCATGTCAAACCCTCCTAATACAAACTTCAAACATAATGATGTATATATATATCTCGGTCACCTGCAAACATAAGATCAGTCTACATATTCATATTATAGTAGACAATCAAACTTCCCTGCTCTCAAATATTTCAGATATCTGCTACACATCTGCAGAACTAACATCCTCCAGGTGATCATCGGATTTCATGCACAAAACTTCAATTTTGTGTTCTACAAACATAGTCATACCCATAGGCTTTCCTCTGAGTGACTGAGGCTTAGAGTTAGAGAAAACTCTTTTACCTCAGATCAAAACTTAGTTGCAGATCATCAATGTCATATACTCATAGATCATATTTCAATGGTTCAGAATATACATGACATTAGGAGAAGGAATTTAATGGAGTGGTTCTCCCTTTGAATGGAAATCCACTTCAGTCATCTTTATTTATGTCATCAACCTGTCTATGATACTGTCATGCATCAGCAAATTTGTAAGATCATAAAGTCAAACATATACCCATCATGGTTATAACATGCTCACATTATATCATTACATCAAACTTTCAAGGGTTCGATTCTGATGATAGGGGCAGTGGACAAGTGAGACATCACACTTCAAAGATCATGAACACAATATCTCTTCTATCAAGTCAATACATCAAGTTGGGGCATTCAGATTTACTAATCATATCAAAAACATAACCACGATTAACAAGAGATCTAGAGCATTAATCTCATAGCTCTATCATGGTTACCATGCTTGTCATGATCAACAAGATCAAGTCAGGTCATTCAATAAAACTTTACCAAAACAACAAGAGTGTCAACATACTTTCATCATACTTATCACAATCATTATCAATACCATATCAAAGAGGTAACCTTCTATAAGAGATCCAATATGTCTTATGCATATCAAGTGTTAGGAGCAAGGTTACTTGGGAGCGGGAGCGAAAACGCAGAGCGGGAGCGGGAGCGGGAGCGAAAACGCAGAGCGGGAGCGGGAGCGAAAACGCGGAGTGGGAGCAGGAGCGAAAACGCGGAGCGGGAGCAGGAGCGCCATTTTTAGAAGCTTCCGGTCCGGAGCGTTTCCGGGAGCGTTTATATATATATATATATATATATATATATATATATATATATATATTTTTTTTTATATTTTTTATATTTTGATGCATATATGTCAACAAAAACATGTAGAATGATGAATTAGACATAAAAAACATAAAAACATAGATTGAATCATATAACATCAATCATCTAGAAGTTATAATCTTCATCAACCACGCCCACAAGTTGGAATAAAACAACATATTGACTCTTGAGTCTCGCAAATCATCAATCTGAAGGTTTCAAGCTTTCAAAATTCAATACATAACATTTATCATCATTGATATATAACATTTATCATCATTGATTTCAAATTTCAATATCTAACATTTATCATCATTGATTCATTGATTTCAAAATTCAATATACATTTATCATCATTGATATATAACATTTATCGTCATTGATTCGTTGATTTCAAATTTCAATATAAAACATTTATCATCATTGATATATATCATTTATCATCATTGATTTCAAAATTCAATATATAACATTTATCATCATTGATTCATTGATCACCATATAACTTTCATGAAGCATCATATTCATAATTCATAATGACTTGTAAACTTATAAATGCCAACTTCAAAGTTTCATCTTTCAAATTCAAACTTCAAACTTAAATTGTCATTAAATATATGAAAGAGTCAAGTTTCAACTGTTCAACTGTCAACAACAAATAGAAAAGACTAGTAAACAACAAATCTATTTTATCTACTGGCTAGCCCCTTGCCACGCCCACGAGAAATGTCTAATTTGTGCGAGCCACGAGGAAATGGTGGTCTTCTAGTACTCTCAGGAGTACCACAACCATGACTAGAAGGTGGAGGCACTGGCACTGGCACTGTCACCCGCACCCGCACTGCTACCAGTAGATGGTGGGACTGGCCCTATGTGTGGCGGTGCTGCTGATGCTTCATCATCATCCCTAAAAATTTATGCTTCTGATTCTTCCATATGTACCATGCCGTCCTCCAAATTATCATCCTCTGGGTTGTTGTCCCAGACTCTATATGATTGATCTTCATTTTCCCGATCACAGTAATGGCTCAACAACCTCAAGTTGTAATGCACATAAACCAAGCTTTCAGCTCGGTTTTCATTCGGCCTGTTTCTTCTCACATTGTGTATGAAGCTGTAGGTGCTCCAACACCTCTCTGCAGAAGAAGTGTTCACAACCTGTGAGAGAACTTTTTTAGCCAACTTTGGCAAAATTCCCATGCCGCCATATGCTTCCCACCATGTGAGAGCATCAAATCTGTCCCTGTCTTCCATTGCATGGAAAGAACCAAAGTTAGCAGTGCAACTGAAGTATTTGCCTAATTCAAGGCGCAATCTAGCACACTCCTTCCTGTCAGGTACCAACTTGTCCAATGCCTTCATGTACCCCTCTTGTACCTCTGGATCTGTGTGAGCATAGTTATTAAAACCGGAACCGGTGACCGAACCAGTGGACCTAATGAACTGGGTTTCTAACCAGAACCGGTCTAACCGGGAGCGGTCAGATCTCAATGAACCGGTTTTAAAAAAAATACATTAAATAATTATCTTTTAATTAAAAAAACTATTTTTAAGATTTGCAACCATGATTCCAAGCCAATAGAGACAAAATATGCAAAGTTTGCTCATTTATATACCATGCAAAGGTGAATATATCAAAATGGCACCGAGTGCAATACATATCATCGAAAAATACATAAGCAATGAGGCTCCAAATGGCCCATAAAGTCCAAAACAATGCTACAAGCTATGAGGCCATTGGCCTAATACAAGACTACATATTAGCATCAAAGCAACATGATCACTCCTCACCACAGTGATCAAAATTATCACCACTACCAGACAAGGGATCATCAACATGAGCTACATAAATAATATGGCTCAAAGTTTGAGGACCCCTAAACTCCCCACAACTTTTAGTAGTAGTAGTAGCAAAAATATATCAAAACTACAAACTCCATCGAGCAACATAACAAGAAACTCGCTACGATTCATCGCTACTAGAAATGGGATCATCAACAAGAGATACATAAACATCATCTAGCTCAAAGTCTTCAGACTTGGATTGCTCAACCTTATAACATGATAGAAATTGAAAAAGTTTAACATGCCCAACCAATGATTTTGGTTTGAGTGAAGGGTTCATCTCCTCAACCTTAAAATGCGGTAGAAAAATATTAGCATGCCTAACCAGTTGTTTTCCTTTGAGTGAAGGGTACATCAAGGTTCTTAAAGGACTTCATGCTCTTGATCAAATGCCAATATCATTCCCTTACACATGATAGAATCAAATGGAAACATTGCAAATTCCCAAACCATGAAACCCTGAAAACCATTAAGTCTGCTGAATTTTGAGTGAAACCTAAAATTTTAGTTTCTCCATATGAAATCCAATGAGGTCGAAACCACTCTTAAACATCCTGAGTCATTTCATGGTAATGTTAAAAATTTAAGTAAAAGGATGAAAATAAAAAATAAAGGAAATGTCACTTTTACTTTTAAGAATTTAACATTACCATGAAATGTCAATGCTTCCCTTACCTCCACATCAGCCCTAAAACCCATTTCTGGCCGTTTTTGTTTCGGGGAGCGTTCGGGAGCGAATGCTCCCCGACTGCTTCCGGCGTTTAAAAAACGCTCCCGAAGCGTTTTTTAAACACTGGAAGCGCTCAGGGAGCGTTCGCTCCCGAGCGTTTCCAGAAACGCTCCCGAAAAGGCAGGGAGCGTTTTAACAGGTTCGAAAATGCGCTCCCAAAAACGCTCCCCTCAGGAAGCATTTTTGAGAGCACGTTTCCGAACACTCCCAAAACGCTCCCGCACGGAGCGCGTTTCGGGAGCGGGAACGAGGGGGGGGGGGGGGGGGGAAGCTTCCCCGCAACCCTGGTTAGGAGTATCATATACTAGATTCAAGGTGCTAACCTTCTTCATAGAATCAGGATCTCAAAAACAATAGATGTTAGCCAAACCTCAAGTTATGCCACTATATCCAAGGTCAACAATAAGCAGCCTCACAGAATCAAGATGATCATCATGATCAAAATATTCAATACCAAGTGCACCATTTCATCATAGGAAACATAAATCCAAGTCACTTTCATATGCATGAGCCATTAGCGAAGGAGACATTCTCAACATACCATAGAAATTTCCTAGTCATCCAATGCTATAGCCGAAACATAACATTAAAACAATATACCATGCATACATTGTAGGTTTCAAATACCTGTGCACCTTCTCATGGGCAGCTTGTAGTGCTTGTCACCTTTTCATCAGGTGCCTCTTTACCTTTTCAGATCTAGCTTTTCTTTCCTGCATCTCAAATGATCCTAAAGAAGGATCCACTTATCACATCTCATCAAGGAGGTTAGATACATCCATATACTCAAATATACATGCGGGAAGTATAAGCAATGGTCAAATCAATAATCATAATAATCAAATTCGTAAGTCTAAACAAGAGTAAAGACAGAAAGAAACATCAAGAGTCAAGGAGTACTTATCTTCAATGAGAGGTGACCCTCTCCCTCTTGAACTAGTCTTCAAGCGCCATCACTACCCATAGTCCACATAAGAATGTTGCCTTGAACCAACTTTATCAACAACCAGGTCATCAAATCAATCCCAAGTGCTTGAGCATCTTCACATAAACCATGCTAGAGTTTCATACATCAAATCTCAAGTCTTTTCCATAAACCAAGGTTTCTCTCAAACCCTAACCATCAAATGCTTATGCAATAACTACTTAGGGTTTTCTTCATACCCTAGAATTCTTTTAGGTCTCTACCATCCTGTTCTTGCTTCCATCAAAAGTGTCTCCATGGGGGTGATCTCCATGGCTCTTCTTCAGACCAGCTCTGATACCATGTTAATTTTTTTCATCGGGCTATATTGATTTTTGCTTTGATAGTTGCATTTCATCATTAACACATTAAGTTCACCCCATAGCATCATAACATTATTCAGATTTACATTATTATTATTCATCAGCATATGCAACTATGTAGAAAGAACAATAACATCATCATCAATGCAGCGGAACATAAAGGAATATAGGAAGGAAAACATGCACACATAGAAACACCAAGATTGGTCGGAGACCAGGGAAAAACCCACTATGGGTAAAACAGTTGTAAATTCTTCTTCTAGTAGATTGTCATCAAATGATTCAGCAAAAGAGAGTACAATGAGCCCAAATCCATAAGTAATAATCAAACTCAAAGTTTTGACTTGTTCAACAAATCTACCAACCAATACCAAAAATATGTGTCAATAGTCAAAATAATGCAATCAAAGATTCCCGCGCACTTCTTGTTCACCCTTTGCAGTTCCTGTTCACTCTTTGCAGTTCTTGTTCACCCTTTGATTCTAGATAGAACGAAACTCCAAAAGAAGAAGAAATGATATGTGATGATGATGTCCAAATGAGCTTGAGGTCACTTGTATTTATAGGCCTCCATGGGTGTCCGTTTTGCTTTAGGGTTGACCTTGTCCAAATGTGCATATGTGGGCTTTCCTTCATAAGTACATTTTCCCTTATCCGATTCGAGTGAACTTTAGGTCGATTTTGGTCCTCTCGAAAAGAGGAATTCAATGCAAACATCATCCTTGTCATTTGAGCTTCCCAAAGTGGAATTCGACTGCAGTTGCTTAAATTTAAAAGCTTCCCTGCAACTGAACACATTTCTCAATTTACGTATTAGTCAAATGCTTCAAGATCCAAGAAATAAATAAGCACAACTATTTTCAACTCAAGTTTTCAAGAACCATAATTGCTACATGTACATGCACATATCAACTTGTCTATATCCATGTTTCTTTGTCAAGTGTAGCTAAGATTAGAATTGCCATCATTAATTTCATTCGGCCTCTTGTGCCGAGACCAAACAGCATTTTAATTTCAACCTTTGAACCAAGGCTAGTAATCAAGGCATCTGCAATCTTAAGGGGAGTAATTTGAAATGGTTTATTATACTTGCATTTGCCCCTACATAATCATGCCTTTACTAGATTAAAGTTCAACCTTACTTATTATTAGCCTCTTTACCGAGACCGTCATCCCTAAACAAAAAATCGATTCCACCTGCGACTATAGTAGCATCATTAACAACTTCAACCACGTCCTCATTATCTGAGCTGTATAACTTAGTAAGGGAATACTCATCATGGGAATCCTCATCAATGTGAAATGTTTCCTGAAGTCTAATAGGTTAAGACGGACTCTATTATCGCAGTCTCGTCATCGGTGCCACATTCTTCAGCTACTTTATGCTAGGGATATACCCCATACGGGAAATTTGGATATTTATTAAAGAGGATGAGGAACGCAAGAGAATTTCTGACAATTCAAGATAAACTCTAATATTGCAGTCTCGAGGGTCAGTTACCGACCATCAACATATGGCATTTTGTCGTCTTATACTTATTACTCTCCATATTTATGAATGTTTCACGCATATGTGGACATTTTACCTGTTACTGCATGTATAGAATTTCTCAAGCACAGTGACAGACCCAACAGTTTTTTGCACAAGCAAGTAATCCCCCTACCTTTACCTTCACGTTGCCACAATCAATACTAGCGAACAACCACCAATCTCCTCACGTGTCAGTAGGGCTACAAGTCCTTTTTACCACAAGGTCGACACAAGGCCCTTGCTCTCAAGCTAAGCCAGTTCAATTACTGAACATGGATGCCCCTTTTCATAGCGAGATATGACCTTGACAGGGCTCGACTAGTCATTTCTCACATGTCACATCCCATTCCTTAAATAAGTAAGGCATTAACCAAGGAAAACAAGCATTCATAAGGTACAACATAACATCAGCATATAGGAAACAATCAGCCTCTACCAAGGTTCTTAGCATCCTACAGCATACAGACCATGGAATTTCCACATCCCAACCAACATATAATACATATGCCAATCGTCCACAGGACCAAGCAGTGTTATATAGATTATTCATTACACGGGGATTCTTCCCCAGATCCCTCAAACTGCTTGAACATAATTGTTCCAAGCATACAAGATCACTTCTCTCGGCAAATGGTGATGGTATGCTACAAGTACTCACTGCCCTACAGGCAGTTCTGCAAAATTAAAGAAAAGGCAACTTCCAAGGCCACAACCACCAGTTGTCCGGTCCTTCAAGATGCCAACTAGCAAGTACATGCATTACCAAGGCATTCATCACAATAACATGCTAAACATTATTGCAATTAATATGCAATCCAAATCAACAATATGAATAGGATGACATTGTACTCACATAATACATTCAGATATTATGCTCAGAGTTGAGCTCCATCCCAACTAGGGATCCATGCATATTTACTATGAGAGCCATACATTAATTATAGATTGGCTTCTAAGTTCTAACACCTAACATTTATTTAGTTAATCTTCTAAAAAAAATCAATATGAACTCCTTTGCAGGAACCCCTACCACTACTTGCCCACGATAGAACCCAACTAGTCCGAGTGTAACATGGATGCTCTAATACCACTCTGTAACACTAACAAGCCCCTCCTAATCCTCACCATAACACTGATTAAGAGGAGGTGGTTACTATGATGACCCAAGATCCAAGGTGCCATTATAGAAATGGGATCTAAAACTTTTCAACTTACTTGAAACCTTAGTTTGACATCACCATTGTATTTGTCTCGTTGAAACGATTCTAGTGATATAAAATTTTACCTCAATCTGACCTTCGGATCATGAGATGTGACCATTGAGGTTATGGCAAATCAGAGAGCGCCACCTCATCAGTCTGGCCATGTGGCCATACCCTCTGGGTATCCTCCCTATGCCACTTGGAAATTCACTGTTGGTCGCTGACCCGTTCATGAATTTGGAGTCCACACCCGCCACTATGCTTTAACGCAAACTTTATACAAATATGCGTTAATATATATACATATGTTACTAACCACTTGAAGGGTCATTAATTGTCAGCAAAATTCTTGTCTCCCAGGATTTATTAGCTGGCCTTTGTGTTCGTGCACTCGTCATTTTGCTTCGGGGTTTACCCACCAAGCTAACCCATCTGTGCATCCACAGAACTCCAATGGCTGGCTTGCCAGGCATGTGTGTATGTCACTGCAGCCTAACTCAAGTCATCATGTTCCCCTTTAAAGTGCACTCCTTTGGATTCCCTCCAAGGAGAGTCTCCCGAGATGAGTTGTCCCACAAGGACTTCCCTCTCCGATCCTCCGCCAATCACCACATCCTCTGCTACCAACTCCTCTCGAGCTTAGGTGTAATGTGGGTCCACCCTTCTCTGCACACCCTTGTTTGCGATTGATCCCGGGCTTTTCATCACACTTGCAACCCCGGTGGTCCCACTCATGCCACCTAGCCCAGTCTTTGTCAACCCAGCTCTTCCCTTTGAGTGACTTACTGTGGGCTTCCAAAATGTGACTGCTTTGGGCTTACGTCATCCCGGGCCCTTGATCAGTAGTCGAACGCCTCCCATTCAATCTTGGCCACTCGTTCCCCGGATTTGCGTTGGGTTAAGCCTGCAGTCTTATGACTAGCAATATGACCTGGAAGCCAGGCCTTGCTCGACTTGATACATCTTGTCGAAACCATGGAAGCATGGTTTAAATGAGCTAAGGATAAGGCCTCCACCTGAGCCATTACGAAGGGACACAACCATGGCTCGATCATGGTGGTTCTGCAATTATTTATACTCACACCAAAATTCAACATCGCTTATTAAGACTATGAAGCTCGCACTGGTGCTATCCCTTCTGAGCTTACGACCAGCTCATCTCCTGAAGGTCATTAATGCCAAAAGACGAGAATATGAAACAGGGACTTGCCCACTTAGCCCTTCAAATATTTGCAGTCTCCCTTGATAATCGAGTAAACATACCAAAACCTATGCGTGTGACTAGCATCACACAAAAGAATACAAGTCCATAAGGACAAATTTCCATCATGCCTATGGCTTGGAGGCAGTTTGATGCCCATCCAAAAGTATTAAACCAATTCCTCCAACTCCTAATGGAATCTCAGCCTCAACAAAGGGAACAAGGCTCTCTCGGCTTTGTGCTTGGAAAGAGCGAAGACACCGACCCAAACTGAGGGTCTACATTATGGGAAGACCATGAACAATATGCGCATAAAATGAACAAGTTAACAAGCCAGCGATGAGAGAGGGATCTCCAGTACGCTGCCCCAGATTGTATGCAGTGAAGAGCGAGCTTATTAACAAAAACAAGTTCATATTCTACCATTTAGGAAGGAGCATCCATATATATATGGAAACTCCTTCCTAAATGGTAGAATATGATATATATATATATATATATATATATATATATATATATATATATTAGAGTGCAAGTCCAATTAAACACCATGATTATGACTAGTATATATATATATATATATATATATATATATATATATATATATATATATATTAGAGTGCAAGTCCAGTTAAATACCATGATTATGACTAGCCACACAAAACAGGGATTTACCACATCATTCCAGCAAAGAGACATTATGCAGAACATAACATATAGCCTTCAGGGATTCGACAACAATACATACAAATCAGAGACGCAATTTGGTGCGAAGTACAGGAATATAAAATCATGTTATTCAAGTTCATGAAGTAGTGCCATACACAGCAATGAATCCAAGGTTCACTGTAGCTTGAAATCTTGTTAGCATGGAATTATAAACCCAAAACAGGGATTTACCACATCATTCCAGCAAAGAGACATTATGCAGAACATAACATATAGCCTTCAGGGATTCGACAACAATACATACAAATCAGAGATGCAATTTGGTGCGAAGTACAGGAATATAAAATCATGTTATTCAAGTTCATGAAGTAGTGCCATACACAGCAATGAATCCAAGGTTCACTCTAGCTTGAAATCTTGTTAGCATGGAATTATAAACCCAAAACTAGGGTATACAGTATTGAAGACATGGAGGAGACCACCATATAAGGTTACAGGTCAATAAGGACAAGAGGAGGAAATCCTCAATATTACCACATGGCAACATAAGCAACGTTAATGCAAGCTTGAAATCCCAGTAGTCATCATATTACAATAAGTAAAAATGCTCATGCTAAGCATTGCTTTAAAACAGTCAATATTTTTTACACACTATTCCAGCACCTTCAAGCATTAACACGGTGCATTAGTCAATCCCGTAAATAATAATATTCCAGACATGCATCATGCAGTAATAACACCATCTCAACTAAAAATGCAAACATATTTTATTGTGAATAACAAGCATAAAGGCATTTATCTTAAGCAGTGCAGAAATGTTCTAACTAAGAGTGGGACTCTAACAATCCATCCAACCATAGACAAGCTACAACCACTATTACTTGTAGCTTTCACCCCCGAGCCAGATTCCAAATCTTGAGGTGGAGTGCTTTTAGAGGGAAGTCTTCAATGAATGCACAATTGAACTAGAACACCACCAAGCCACCTTGCCTCCATCCCCAAGGCAAGCCATTGTTCTTTTGTAATGCTTATTCCCAACAAGTTTCAATAGGACTCTTCAACTAATTTATAGGTCTCGTCAACGCCCAGCAAAGCAACTCGAGCTGCTACTTTTTATGCCTCTGCTATAGCTTCTAAACACCACTATCGTTGCCTCTTCTACAACTTCTACATGCCAAGAAGATTTCTCCCTCTGCGTATTTTGCGCTTGTGTGTGCTCCTTCGTCCCCTTCTGAATCGCATGTATCCTGTGTTCAACAACCTCCCTTTTTTCTCAACTAACTGCCTTCTTTTCCATGATGTTGCAGCAATCAACCTCATGGACCACGCAGCCCATGTTACCTTCAATTCCTTGTCCTGTTCTTTGCTTACTATGGGAGCCAAAGGACACCTACCCTTGTCCCTTTTCTTCCAGTTAATTTATGGCATAGTCAACCCACTTCAACCAACCAGAATTGATATTTAAAACAACAATTCGCTCAAGCAATCCCTACCTCAAGCAATGGAACTGTGTCCCTCTCTCAGCCTTTTAATATAAAAAAGTATTTACATTGCATACATGAGGATAAGCAATTGGGTTGTTACATTTGAAATACTCCCACTTAGTCACTGGAGAATCTCCTTCCAACCTCAGGGTCTCTGTGTGACATTCCACTAGGTCAAGGCATGGCCCTCTAATTTCAGCCAAGCAAGCGAAATCTCTTATTCTTCCTCTATATGATGAACACTAAAATAAACTTCTAATTGTTGCAACCAATGATTTAACTTTAGAGCGTCAATCTCACCTTGATATGGCTTGATGTCAACCTTCGCTTCGATCTTGAATAGGAACTGTGAATGGTTCACTGCACTCGAATTATGTTGATCCTTCTCAATTTTTGGTTCTTCTCAATCTATCGATTTCCCCTCTGATCCATCCTCCACATTAGAACCTCTGGAGTAAAAACTCTGGTAAACTTGAATAAGTATATATTATTATTGATAAAAGATGAGATATGATTACAATGGGGAATCACCGAGGCTTTAAATAGAGCCTCATGGTGTCCCTTGGTGAAGAGGCATGATCTTTGATCATGCCCTTCCACTTAATAAAAACTAATATAACTATATCTAACTAATAATTAATAAAATATACATAACATTGCCCCTCTCTTAAAGATGCTTTGTCCTCAAAGGCATACGTAATGAAGGACATCGTTGATTAAAGCCTAGGTTTCTCGAGTGGCGAGCTCTTGCTTCCCACATTTTAAAAAGATCGTGGAGCATCTTCTCAAGTTCAATCTTTTGTTGATGGGGATAGTGACAAGATCTGATATTGACAGGGTCGGATCCTGTCTTGACTTCTATTGGATGTTTGATTTTCCTATCGGGAGGCACTTTTATGGGTAGATCTTGGAATACTTTTGTGTGTTTCCAAACTATTCCTTGTTCTTCTGGGGACTCTTCGTGGCTCCCTTTTGAAGATAACATTCCTAACTGATGACATTGTACTGTAGATGTTGGCGCTCTTGTTTGAATCATCTTCGTCATCAGAGATGAAGATGCGACTTGATTTTCTGGGGCTTGGAATCCATACAACCTGTGTTTCTGCCCTTTCCACTTAAAACTTATAAACTGCTTCTGATGGTTGGCAAAATAAGTACCCAAAGTTTGTAGCCATTGAATTCCTAAGACCACATCTACTCCTCGTAATGGAACGGTGTAGAATAGAGATTCTAAATGAAAGTTTTTTATCTGTAGTTTGACTTTATGGCATTTCCCTACTTGTTCAATCTTCTTACCATCGGCCACCATTACCTTCATATTAGGCATGGGAAAAGTAAAAAGGTTGAGTGTTTTGGCCATGGTTGAATCTAGAAAATTGTGCGTGTTGCCTGTGTCTATGAGAACCATTACGTTGTTTTTCTTAATATGTCCCCTTAATTTTAGTGTCTGAGGTTGTGATATGCCTGTCATGGCTAATAATGACACTTGCGGAGTGTTGTCATCATCTACTTCTGGGGAGAATTCTAGGGTATCTTCTATCCCTTCTATGTCTGAATCATCATTGTTAGAATCATTAGTTGCTTCACAATTATACAGATTTTTTTCTTTTCCATTTGCACATCTGTGCTTAGGGTCCCATTTTTCGCCACAACGTTTGCATTTGCCTTCCCTCATTCTTTGTATCTCCAAGTTAGATTTGTCTCCTTCGCGAAGGCGTGGTGGAACATATTTCATGTTATCTTCTTTTGTAGATTGAGGAAACCGTCGTCTTGAATATACTTTTTCTGGTTTTGATAACCTTTCAAATTTCTTTTCAGCAGCTTTTGCTTTTTGCCTTGCTACTTCTACAGATGTAATTTCATGTAGTTCGAGCTCTTCTTGTATATGGATTTTAAGTCCTGAGATGTAAGACTGGATTAGACGAGATTCCGACAATCCTGGTACTCGTGTTGCCAAGGTCTCCCATTCTCGAGTGTACTCATCCACATCTCCTTTTTGGCATAATTTGATAAACGTTGAAAAGAACTTTTCTTCTTTTATGCCTTGAAACCTTTTGAAGAATGCATCCTTAAATTTCCTCCAACTGATAGCGAGCGTCGTCTTTTTCCACCACATATACCAATTATATGCTTCTCCTTCCATTTTCATGGAAGCATGCTTAATTTTTTCGCCATCACTAGTAATGTCATAAATCTCAAAATATTCTTTCGCTTTATTAAGCCATGCAACGCTATTTTTTTCATTACCATCAAATTTGGGTAGCTCGATTTTGGCTTTTCGCTGATATGCTAATGGTGGAACAAAAAGGGGATATTGATTAGCAAATGCATTCCAGAGCTGCTTATTTTGAAAATCTGCATTACTATCTTCTTGATGATGTGGGGAATCGGTTTTTTCCTGATGCTCTTCTGAGTTCCCTGAATCTGCGGAATTGTTTTGTTGATTTTGTTCCATGTTAGGAGATATTGGGGATTGTGTCTGACTTAACTTATCTATCTTATCATTTAGCTTATTGAAGAGTTATGTCATATTGTTCATTGCTTCGCTCTGCTTTTCTGTGGCCTCGTGATGATTTAGCCACATTTGTCTTTCTATTCGATTTGTCGTATCATGAACCTTTTTGATGTCGTTGGAATGTCCTGCAACTTTACCTTCAAGATCGACTAATCTTTTTCCGAATTCTTCGGAATTATTATTGATCTGTTTCTCAAGATCCACCAATTTCTTCTGGAATTCAGCCATTGACATTGATGACGACATTGAACGCGTATGAGGTGGGGAGTATTTTTCTGCCAGTTTTTTTCCTTCCTTTTTTTTTTTTAATTAATTAATTAATTAATATTTAATTAATTAATTAAATTAATATTTTTTTTAAATAAATTATATAATTATTATATATATAATTTATTAATTGAAATTATATAATATAAATAATTATATATATAATTATCAATTTGAAAACTATATAATATATAAATAATGTATATAATTATAATATATATTTATATAATGATCAATTTGAAAACTATATAATATATATTTATATCCCTTATACGATTATTAATAATCGAAAGGTCACGAATGAAATGGAACAAGGTAATAGGTAGCACGTGATGGTTCAGGTCTGGTGGCGAAATGTAATAATGCTTCACAGAACCAAGTAAGAAGGAAACAGGGCGGCGTAAGCGTAACGGTTGACTGCAGGTGGTGAATCGATACAGAATGGCAGCGGAAGAAGTTCGTAGCAAAGTAGAAGACGCAGAGCAGTAACTGTTCGTTGTTATGTGGCCAACAACGGAGTGTGGCACCGACGTATGCTATAGAAGACGCAGAGAAGTGGTGAGGGGGCCGTGGCCGATAAGGGGAAGAGGTGGAGGGAAGCCGCGAGGTGATGCGGGTGAGTGCGGGTGGAGGGAAGCCGCGAGGTGGGCACCACGAGGTGGGGAAGAGGGACGTCGAGGGGCAATATCTTGTCACAATTCCGAGCTTCCACACTTATGGTAGATTCGAGAGACAGTGACTGAGCTAACCTGCGAGACTGTGTCTGGTCTATGGTGCATGTAGCTTGGTCCGAAAGTGTGGTGTACTAAGTCGAGGTTCTGTGGCACTAACCCAAGGTATTGTGACCGTAATATGAGAGTTCTCAAGATCAAAACAAGTTGTGGTTGGTGCACAAAAGTTCTGGCCTGCAACAGAAGTCCGAGTGACTTGTTTTATCAAGATTTTTCCCCAATCAAAATTCCAAGAACCATCTGTTGGCTTCTTTCTTTCGTTTATTGAAGTTCACGAGTTGTGAATCGTGTATATATATTTATGATTGGATGACCAAATGGGGAGTGTTGGGAATGGGGAGAGTGGGTGGTGTCGAGTTGAAAGGCGAAGTTGTGAGGGGGTAAGTGGGTTGTAAAAAAAAAAAAAATATTATGTATTTATATATATATATATTTTTTTATGTGAGGGAGTTGGGAAGTGTAAGGGAAAGCAGAGGGCTGTGAGGGAACGCAGAGTGGGAGTGAGAGGGTTGGGTAAAAATCTGCAAAAATTTTATTTAATTTTTTTAAACCAAGGTTGTTGCTCAAGCACTTGGTAAAAAAAATCTGTAATCTGGAATTCTTATAATTCCTTAATTTTGGGTGATCACACAGATCCCGAAGAGCGATGGCTTTGATACCAATGGAGTGTAAAAACTCTGGTAAACTTGAATAAGTATATATTATTATTGATAAAAGATGAGATATGATTACAATGGGGAATCACCGAGGCTTTAAATAGAGCCTCATGGTGTCCCTTGGTGAAGAGGCATGATCTTTGATCATGCCCTTCCACTTAATAAAACCTAATATAACTATATCTAACTAATAATTAATAAAATATACATAACAACCTCCATCACCTTTGAATAGCCTAATCTTATTCGTCAAGGTCGCCATGAGGAGGCTCACATTTTGGTTTATATCTACGACTTATGCTTCCAACCGCACAAACCTCTCATCTACGGGATCTTCAGGGTTGTTAACAGATTCTTCAAACATGGTTGGGCTTTTATGACTTTTGGCTTAACAGATCTAGATTCCCTACAACTCCCCACAATATACCCAAAGAAACTTGCTTTGAGACCAACACAATCTGTAAACTGCCATGGATAGTCCATGGGACAGTTTGTCACAACAAATCAAAAAATGTATACTGAAAATCCGAAATTTATACTACAAGGGTTATTTTCCTTAGACTAATGGATTTGTTCAGATATTCTTTTTATGCACATAATATAGAAAATGTAAAAAATATAGAATAGACAAAAATACAATCACTCACAACCATAACAACACAAGATATGACCTAGGAAACCCTTTCGAGAGAAAAATCAACTAGAAGATGAGGCTACTCTACTCTCTCTTTTTTTGAATGGAAACAGATACAGGTACAGAGAAGTGAGACATGGCCCGTGGGCTACTACATTGTACAAACCTCTTTGTTTGCTCTCTCCTTATCCACTCTTGGCTACTTTTCTCATCTATGGGAAAAAATGCACTCGAATAGAATGAAACATATTTTCCTCCTAGTGGCCTAGTTATAACACATTCCAACAGCGTACTAGTGGTAAAATTTGACACCTCAAACTCTTAACTAGAGTTACAATACTGACTCTTCTAAAGTCTTCTTCATCATGATCACATGGCTAGCACTTTTTCCATGGATAATGGGGATTGGCGTGGCATATGGTTGAATCATGGTGGTCAAACAAGAAGGTCAACTTCCGGGTGTCATAACTTTTGCATACAAACTCTGATTGAGGTGACTCTTGCATTGTTAGAAAGGTATTTGTGTAAAATGCACTAGGGAGTATCGCCCTTAAGCAGCAAATCTTCACCCCCAAAACAATGTCGTTTGTTGCCTCAAACCGCTTTCAAAAGGTTTCAGACCCTAATTCGCCAAACTGAGACCTGCCAGTAAAAATGGTATGATGAGTTGATTCCTCCACTTTTTCCACTCTCAAAGTATCAAGATGGATGAAAAATAATATAATGATCAATTTCAGATCAACAATGGCCGTATTCTACATCAAGTATTGATTTCCTTGCTCCTATTTGTCAACGACTTGGTCTTGTTTGCCTCTACTCTGAGGGCTGGCAGAGACAAATCAATGCAGTGTCCAGTTTCTATGACCCTCAACAATTGACAATCAACGTAGGTAAAACCAAGGTTTTGATCTCCAATACATTGAAGCGCTCTCTTCCAAACTTGCATTTCTACTAACAAGGCGCAGAGATTGAGATTGGAAGCATAGTTTTAAAAACCAACCAATTTGTATCGGTAATCGGTCAAACCGATCGGTTCATTGGCCAATCGTGTCAAACCGGCAGAAAAACTCGGTTCAGGACAGCATTTCGCCCAAAAATCAGAAAAACCGATCGGTTCATTGCCAAGGCCACAACGAACCCACCGGACGCGGTTTAGGAAGGTTCCAGGTGGTTTTGGAGGGAAAACAAGGGTTGTTTCCCTCCAAAAACACCCTCTCCAACCCTTTAAAAGGAGCTCACCCCCCTCATTTGCCTCACACATCTCATTTGGAGTTTTTGTGAGTTTAATTGGGAGCTTGGAGAGTGTTGAGTTTTTGCTGGAGTAGTGGAACAACAGAGAGTTTGAGCTAAGTAGTAGCCATCATGCCTCCAAAAGCCAAGGATATTCAATGGCTCATTGTGATATGATTGATGGAAAAATGATATGTAGATATTGCCAAAAATATATTGCAGGGGGGTGTTAACAGGTTCAAGCAACACTTGGTTGGGATAGGAGGCCATGTGGAGCACCATGGAGTGTAAAAACTCTGGTAAACTTGAATAAGTATATATTATTATTGATAAAAGATGAGATGATTACAAGTGGGAATCACCAAGGCTTTAAATATAGCCTCATGGTGTCCCTTGGCGAAGAGGCATGATCGTTGATCATGCCCTTTCACTTAGTAAACCTAAGATAACTATATTTAACTAATAACTAATAAAATATACATAACATTGCCCCTCTTTTAAAGATGTTTTGTCCTCAATGCATACGTAATGAAGGACATTGTTGACGAACACCTAGGTTTCTCGAGAGGCGGGCTCTTGCTTCCCACATTTTTAAAAGATCGTGGAGCATCTTCTCGAGTTCAATCTATTGGTGATGTGGATAGCAACAAGATTTGATATTGAAAGGGTCAGGTCCTTTCTTGACTTCTATTGGATGTTCGTGTTTCCTATCGGGAGGCATTTTTATGGGTAGATCTTGGAATACTTTTTTGTGTTTCTGAACTATTCCTTGTTCTTTTGGCGACTCTTCGTGGTTCCTTTTTGTAGATAACATTTCTAACTGATGACATTGTACAGTAGATGCTGCCGCTCCTTTTCGAATCATCTTAGTCATCGGAGATGAAGATACGACTTGATTTTCTAGGGCTTGGAATCCATACAGCTTGTGTTTCTGCCCTTTCCACTTAAAGCTTATAAATTGCTTCTGATGGTTGGCAGAATAAGTACCTAAAGTTTGTAGCCATTGAATTCCTAAGACCACATCTACTCCTCGCAATGGGACGGTGTAGAATGGAGATTCTAAATTAAAGTTTTTTTATCTGTAGTTTGACCTTATGGCATTTCCCTACTTGCTGAATCTGCTTACCATCGGCCACCATTACCTGTATATTAGGCATGGGGAAGGTAAAGATGTTGAGTCTTTTCACCATGGTTGAATCTAGAAAATTGTGGGTACTGCCAGTGTCGATGAGAACCATTACGTTGTTGTTCTTGATATGTCCTCTTAACTTTAGGGTCTGAGGCTGTGATATGCCTGTCATAGCTGATAATGACACTTGCGGAATGGTTTCGTCATCCACTTCTGGAGAGAACTCAATGGTGTCTTCTAATCCTTCTATATATGAATCATTATTGTTAGCGCCATTAGTTGCTTCACAACTGTATAAATTTTTTGCTTTTTCATTAGTACATCTGTGCTTAGGATCCCAATTTTCACCACAACGTTTGCACTTGCCCTCTCTCATTCTTTGTTTTTCCACATTAGATTTTTCTTCTTCACAAAGATGGGGTGGGACATATTTTGTGTCATCTATATTTTCAGATTGAGGAAATCTTTGTCTCGAATATACTCTTTCTGATTTTGACCACGATAACCTTTCAAATTTCTTTTCAGCAGCTTTTGCTTTTTGCCTTGCTATTTCTACTGATGTAATGTCGTGAAGTTCAAGCTCTTCTTGTATATGGACTTTAAGTCCTGAGATGAAAGATTGGATTAAACGAGATTCTGACAATCCAGGTACTCATGTTGCCAAGGTCTCCCATTCTCGAGTGTACTCATCCACATCTCCTTTTTGGCGTAATTTAATGAATGTGGAAAAAAACTTTTCTTCTTTTATACCTTGAAACCTTTTAAAGAATGCATCCTTAAATTTTCTCCAACTAATAGCAAGCGTCGTCTTTTTCCACCACATATACCAATTATATGCTTCTCCTTCCATTTTCATGGAAGCATGCTTAATTTTTTCGTCATCACTAGTAATGTCATAAATCTCAAAATATTCTTCGGCTTTATTAAGCCATGCAACGTTATTTTTTCATTACCATCAAACTTGGGTAGCTCGATTTTTGCTTTTCGCTGATATGCTAATGGTGGAACAAGAAGGGGATATTGATTAGCAAATGCATTCCAGAGCTGCTTATTTTGAAAATCTGCATTACTATCTTCTTGATGATGTGGGGAATCGGTTTTTTCCTGATGCTCTTCTGAGTTCCCTGAATCTGCGGAATTGTTCTGTTGATTTTGTTCCATATTGGGAAATATTGGGGGTTGTGTCTGACTTAACTTATCTATCTTATCATTTAGCTTATCGAAGAGTTTTGTCATCTTTTCTGTGGTCTCGTGATGATTTAGACACATTTGTCTTTCTATTCGATTTGTCGTATCATGAACCTTTTTGATGTCGTTGGAGTGTCCTGCAACTGTACCTTCAAGATCGACTAATCTTTTTCCGAATTCTTCGGAATTATTATTGATCTGTTTCTCGAGATCCACCAATTTCTTCTGGAATTCGGCCATTGACATTGATGAAGACATTGAACGTGTATGAGGTGGGGAATATTTTTCTGCCAGTTTTCCCTTTTTTTTTTTTTTTTTTTAATTAATCAATTAAATATTAATTAATTAATTAAATTAATAATTTTTTAATAATAATTATTATTTATTTATATAAATAATAATTATTATTATTTTATTTGTATAAATTATATATATATATATTAATTATAATTATATAGTATATATATTATAGTTATATATAAAAATTAGTTCAACGTTTTTTTGTTTGAAAAGTATTTTTCTCTTCTTAAACGTCGAATATTTTTCTTTTAAACAAATCGTTCACCGTATACTAAACTCTTTCACCGCATGGAATGTTCTTTTAACTAAACTCGTTCACCAGATGGAAAACTCATTCACCTATCTTTCGTAAAGTCGCACTTCCTTCCACGAACAGTCACACGATGCTTCAAAAGAATTTTATTTTTTTTTTAAAACATAATTTTTTCGCTGACAGCGTAGAATGTTATTTGCGGCTGCGGTGGAGCAACAACAGGGGACAGCAGGATTGGGCGGTGGGGATGACGGCGGTAAGAAGTGCAGGGTGGCGGAGATGACGGCGGTGAGAAGTGCAGGGGTGGCGGCAGGAATTGGGGCAGCAAGGCGGCGGGAAGTGGTCGAAAGATAGCCGCGGGGGGGAATGAGCCGAGGGAAAACAGAAGGTGGAGGGAGTAAGGGTGAGGTGGTAGCGGGGTGGGTGAGTGGGGAGGACGGAAGTGTGAGTGGGAGTCGAGCAGAAGCAGTGAGGGCAGAGTATAGCAGAAGGTGCAAGGGGGGTGTTAAATGGGCTAATGAGTGCGTGAGTGGTGAGCCAAATGACCTATTTGACTCGTGTCAAATGATCCGAGGGGTGAGAGAGCAGAGGGGTAGTGAGGGAAAAGCGTATGAGTGAGCGTTAGGAATAGTGTAAGGGGAATTGTGTGCAATTTAATTCTTCAGCAATTTGCACTTGGTTAAAAAAAAATTCTGAAATTTCTTTCGAAATTCTTTAATCTGATGATCACACAGATCCAGAAGAGCGAATGCTCCAATACCAATGGAGTGTAAAAACTCTGGTAAGCTTGAATAAGTATATATTATTATTGATAAAAGATGAGATGATTACAAGTGGGGATCACCAAGGCTTTAAATATAGCCTCATGGTGTCCCTTGGCAAAGAGGCGTGATGATCAACGATCATGCCCTTTCACTTAGTAAACCTAAGATAACTATATTTAACTAATAACTAATAAAATATACATAACACACCAAATGAAGTAATAGGGCATATATTAGGGCAAAATACCTTCAAAAGTTTGAGACTCAAGTCACTAAACCAATAGAGAAGTATGTGACTCAAGCAGTTACAAAGTTTGAGAGTCAAAACTCAACCAACTGAGTTTGATCATGATTAGAACTTTCAAGTGATAATGTTGATCACTAATATCATATATGTAGATTTGTAGTAGGCCAGTGTCCCCATAGTTTGTAGGCTTTGTTTTTGAACTCTAGAGGCCATTTAGAGCCTCATTGATTATATATTTTGTTGCTAATATGTATTGCACTTGGTGCTATTTTGATATATTTACCTTTACATGGTAGGTATATATAAGAACAAACTTTGCATATTTTGTGTCTATGGGTTTGGAATCATGGTTTTAAATCTTACAATTTTTTTTCATTAAAAATTAATTATTTCATGTGTTTTTCTATAACTAGTTCATTGAGATCTAACCAGTCCCAGTTTGACCGGTTCCGGTTTGAAACCCAATTTATTAGGTGAATCGGTCAAGTCACCGGTTCCGGTTTTTAAACTGATCCTGGAAGTACAGTCCATAAGGCCTTGTTTTGGATGAGGCAAAACCTCCAACCTCACCTCAATAAAGGGGATGATTCCCTAGCCCTCATTGAGAGACGGTGCTTCTAAGGCCAGTTTCAAGACATCTCGTCCAAACTCCACATCATGGAAGTGGTTATCATGCCCATAGTTCTCTATGGCTCTAAGATCTGGGATTCGAGTTTATTATAGAAAAATTGGGCCAGGATGGATAAAGTCCCATCCCTGCTTCTCAAGCATGCCATCCGTTTTAAACAGATGGTTCCACGACTCATTAATTAATTAGAGTTTGATGTTCACCCATTTCTCCTCAAGGTCATTTTCACTTGGTCGCTTTCCTTCATCAAGTCAAGTCTTTTAGAAACTCTACCACTAGGAGAGAGAGGAACCCCTACCTTGCTCTTTGCTCGATAGAGGCTTCCCATTTTGTATCCTCCCTCATGTCATGCCTGCGGTTGTTTCTCAAAGACTTCTAGACTATCTCCCCAAAGTGCTTTCCCCCATTTAGAATTTCCCTTGTTGTGCCTAGCCATCTCTTACCGACTAGACAAGTACTAAATCAAGCTATTAAAGAGGATATATACAAATTGTACATTCAAGTCACTTGGACTTCACCTCCATCTATCCTAGGCTCAAAAATGTCCTTCTGCCTAAAGCACTTTTTGTAGTTATGGGATGCACTCACTTAGGATCCCTTTAGGATAGCTTCGGGTCGTTTTCTTAGATTCTAAATAGAAATGGACCACCATATACTACAATTTTATTGGATCTGCTAGATGTGTCGCCTAGAGTAGTCGGAGATAAAGATGCACCTCATTTTTTGATGCCCCCTATACTATGAGATCAAAGGACACTATTATTGCCTCTATAGGGACTCAGATGGCTCCCTCTCTACTTTCTTTCAATACCAAGGGTAGCGATGCTTAGGCCTCTTCATCAAGGAAATCTTTAGCCACAAATATCAGCTCCTACACACCATGCCCCACCTTGGGATGACGAGCCAAATGTTGCAAGCCAATGGACTAAAACTATCGAGTTGTGATTGTATAGTTGGAATCGATAAGCTCCCCATTTTGTGCAGGAAACCTCGTATGGAGACCAGATACTATTTTGTAGCATCCATCCACCTGGCGATGGACTCAGAGTTGGGGTGCCAATGTAATGTTCTAAAATCCCCTCTTTAAATATAAATTGCATGGAAAGCAAAATACACCAAATTTGGCTCAAATTGCACCAATCTCAACTCGAAGCATTTGAAGCTCTAAGAGCTACAAAGAACGGCAACCAAAGGAAACCAAAATGTGCTAAATTATTTTGGATTTTCAAACCTTTTCCTTCTCCATCTCCCTGTCTTCTATTTGCCATGAATTGCTCACATTTTGTAAGAAATCACTTTTTTTAATTTGACAAATTTACATTAATAACATAGCCAATCCCAATGTGAGATTTCATATGAACTGAAGCGCCACTGCATCCTTACCTCTCTCTTACAAAATAAATCTTGAATTTAATTTGCACAAGTGAATCTCAATCCCAATCTTTTGCAGGGAAGCCAACATGGTAGCTCTTTGCATGAATATATTATCATGGAGAATTTTGCTCCCAAAATTTGTCTCACACTGGAATTTGTTATAGACAGCAACACTCCTAGCCTTGAGAAAGAGGAAGACTTAATCAATGCAAATTGCAAGAAGATCCTTCATTTTGTCCTGACCTAAATATCCTTCATTGTGTCTTGACCTAAAGAGAAAGGGATCTACAAGTTTTCTATCACATGAGATACTTGCACCGCATCCCAAAAAGAAAACTCAAGTGAATGCAATATAGACTGTAGTGTCTTCTTCATTGTTGTAGCAATCAAGGCAAGAACATGTGCTTTCAATATTTTTTCTAACAACATCTCAAATCCATGCAATCACTCAGACTTGCAGGTATGGGCAGCGATTTCACCCCCTTTTTCTTGCTTTTTTGTAGTTTCTATGGGGGTTTCAATGACCCTTTTTTCTCATGAAATTGCTAGGGGGATGAAAGTGTTTTTTCAGTGATACATATTTCCTTCAATGAAGAGTGTTTCCCAACAGCACCCAACTTCCTTGAGTGACGAGGGTTTTCCTTCATAAAATTTTTTGGGGATTGTAAGAGATCTATAGTGAGGTAAACTACTAAATTTTAGATTTTTTTTTTTTTCGAATTCATTATATTTTGAATCTTCATTCCAATTTTTTAAGATGTTAGATATTTTTTTTTTCAATTTTTTTAATACCATCCATCGCCCCATTCATGTTGCAAGTATCTACCTCGACCCTGCATTTAATTACTCTTGTGGTTTCGGATTTGATGTCGAGGTGATGGATGGATTCCTCACTTGAGAGCATGGTGCCATCCAAGCAAGCACGTGAAGATATTTCTGAAGAAATGGAGATATATAGGTTGGCAAGTGGCACATTTAGCTTTAGCATAGCTATTAAGGATAGGAAGACCAAAATGTCAGGCATGATTCAGTTTGTTTCAAATTTCATTGTTTCTTCTTAATCTACTTCAAGTTTCAAATTTCAATGTTTCTTCTTATGTTTCTTTGATTTGTTTTAATGTTAGATGTTTGGTGGACAAGTTATGGTGGCAAAGTACCCAATCTCCAAAAGTGTGTCATTCAAGTGCTCAACCAAACATGTAGTTCATGCGAATGTGAGCGCAACTAGAGTGTATTTGAAAAAATACAGACAAAGAAGTACAACAGGTTAAAAATATTCAAATTAAATTTTTTAATTCATTATAAATTATAATTTATTATTTTTAATGATTAAATTTTATAATTGCCAAAGGAACTTAGCTCAATTGGTATGGCACACATTTCGTGTCCCTAGCCATGTGGGTTCAACACTCCGAAGACATGTTGTAAGTTGGCCCTTGTGGCATTTATGAAATAGTTCTACTAGGTGAAATGGTTGCAACCGTATGTCTGAAGTTACTGATTCCACTAAGTGGGATATACTCATTCATGTTAACAAAAAAAAAATTATAATTATTAATTTATAACCTTCATACAAGTTGGAGCCCCAACACCATCATGAAATGGTCTACATATCCACTACAATCACCGATTGTGGGTGAAGAAACTTCAAAAAACCCCTAATGTGGATGCCCTCTCACTAGATCAGATTGACACCAATGTTGCATTCAGAGTTCGGACTAAGAGGTTTGTCATGGAATTGGTCCTTGATTGGTTAGATGCATCGAAGAAGGTAGCAGTCGCGGGGGAGAGAGAGGTAGAAGACGAGCAGGAAGTTGAGGAGGAACAACAAGAGCAAGAGGTGACACCACCTACCACGGTCACCATCAAAAGACATGAGAGGCTACCTCCCAATTCTTCTTCTATAGGACGTCAGAATCCAATTCCAGCCCCAGAGCCCTCTTCCTCTAAATGAAAAGCCATTACCTTTTACTAGACTTCTTATACATCTTATATATTAGTTTTTTTTTCATATTTATGTGGCAACGCATTTATTCGATGTTGTGGATACTTTAGATGCTAAAATTTTGAAAAAAAATGATTACTTTTGTATTTTTTAAATTTTATCGATGTTTTACTAATTTTTACCGATTTTTCCCTAACTTCTACAACTTTTTCATTTTTAAGACCCTTGTCGATTTATTCCCAATGCCAACTTTTTCAACATTGGTTACAACAGTGAGAACCAAAACAAACATGACCATGAACTAACAAAGGCATGTCAAAGAACATCTGCATTCTCTCCATCCCCACAAACCTTTTTTCAATTCACCTAAACGCCATTACTTAATAATGTGTCGCACCAAACATGTGTGCTAAAACAAACATGGCCACGAACATAAAGAGGCAATGTATATTGGAAGTATCTCTATCACCACATATTTTTGTACAACTAACCAAAACCACACCAATTGAGATTGTGAGGCATAAATGCCACATGAAATGAAACTAGTCATGTATGTTTTGCTTCTCTCACTCATCGAAACAATATTCTCACTAAGTCTTTATGTAAAAACAACAATCATAATCTACATTACACACTTTTAGTATCAAGAATTATGTCTCAACTCACAAAATTTAGACATCTTGAGTTACCGAAAATCAAATCTCAAACAAGCATACACACTTATTAGGTGTCCACATTCTAACCCAGATTAAGGCCAGCACATCAATTGGCAAAATCTCACATGATACTTCATATAGGGTATACACAGTCGATACAACCCTAGGAGATAACAACTAGCAAACAGTAAAGCCTTATTGAATCACATTCACGTGCCTCAAGAAAAAACAATTCCAACCAATATGAGTGTTGTCTCACTATTTGTATGGGTCTTGTTGCCCACCAAAACTGGGTACCCCTAGAAGAGCTTTTCTCCTATTTGTCTTCTTCTAGCCGGCAGCTAGTAGCCACCTTGTAGCCGATGTGATGTGCCACTTTATCTCCGCCACCTGCATCAGTTGTATGTTTTCTCGCCCATTTGTCAAGAGCACATGTTAGAAGGTGGGCAATCCGACCCAAAAGGTATGTTTTTCATTGTGCAATCGAGTGCTTATGCTTATTTTTCATTTGGGCATTTTGGCATGGATTCTTAAGCGACTTGGAAGAAGGAAGGGTTTTGACTATGGTTTTGTTCCCTCACCATAAATGAGGGGTTAATCTTCAACCCTAATCCCGTGGGATCTCCCTTACTGGCTTATGGCTTGAGGAAGGGCACTCCTTGGGAAACCCCAATTTTGATAGTGTGGTCTCCTTTTCCGATTCCATATTTATCACTTCCCTCCGAACATTACGAACCCTATTCGCTATTTCCCTTCTTTGGGTCCACAAAGTGCTAGCACACCCCCTCCCCTTGTCCACATATCTGGATCGGGCTTGGAAACGTTTACCTAGAGGTTGATGCAACTAAAAGAAGGTTAAAATCATATCATGGCAACAAGCAAGAAACAAAAGAAAAAGAAAATCATAAAATGCAAAAGATGGTCAAGACATTAAATAAAGGATGTGGGAAAAATCCAAGCATGAGCTCTACCCTCTATCATTATGGCCATCACTCTAGTTCCTAGGGCCAATGATTGCCCCATCACGTCATAAAAGGAACCCATGCACGTCCCAACCCCTGGTGGGCGATGAACTGCAAGGGGTAATAATTGTTATACATCATCTACACCTGCTCTCATTTCCTAGAGCATCGAGTAGTAATACAAAGAAAACTCAAGAAAAAACAGAAGGCAAACAAAGATGGGTGGAAGAAAAAAGGTTGGGATAACTCATGCAACCACAATTGCTCCCTTGTCACATCTGTATACCCAATAAGTGGCCTCCCTCATTATTGCTACCAATGTTGCACTACTCGTACTCGTATAAGACTCGTTTGGCTATTGACTCAGCGACCAGTATAAGACTCGACAAAATACAGATCCCTCCAATTTCCCTTTTCCTCCCCTTGATCTCCAAAAAAAATTAAAAAAAAAATTAAAAAGTCGAATTTTGAGGGTCTTCACAGGTCTTATGCAAGATCAATGTAGGTAGACGGGTTTAATGCAGGTATTCACAGGTACAGGTAAGAACTGCGGGTTTTATGCGAGTGAGCCGTCTCGCCATAAGACCAGTCAAGACCCGCAGGTACTTGCGAGTCTTATAAGGGTCGTGCTTCATTGATTGCTACCTCTTGTCCCATGGCATTTGGCTTGCAGACCCCCTTATCCCCATCCATTCCATCATTATTCATATGCCACCTATTGATTGAAGGATGTACCAGGGACATGTTTTTCCCCTTCAAGGTTGGGAACATCAAATAGGGTCGTATATTAACCACTCCTACCTAGGAAGGTAACACTATTACGTGATCAAACCCCAAAATTTGAAGAGAAGCCCCATATGAAGTCTCAATTTTCCCTCGATTAACAAGCTTGGTTCACTTAGATGCACTAATGATTAATTGTACCTAATGGTGAAGATGCAACACTAGACATTAAGTGTGATTGGCAAGTGGTTTTCATCGTGGTCTGGGCAATTTAACTAGGCCCAAGTCCACTAAAGGGGAATTATGACACCGTACAGCCTGCACGTGAAGCGTTGAGATTCATGGGACTCCTATTACTTGTAGAGCATCACTCCATTCCATGGGCACCTACAGCACCCCAATAGTTTGTGCTTTGCCCCACATTATTCATGAGATGATGCACTTGGACCAGCATCCCCCCAACCGACTTAGCAGTGTATACACGGTGTGGTAGTTGATCTAAGACCTAAATGAGGTTTGTCTCACCCCTTGAGACAAGGGACAACTAGCACCATTCTCTGAGCCCTCAACATTAGAGCAGAACCAGCCTATTCTATCACCAGGAGACCCATGAGACCCATGTTGTGCTCCAAACACATAACTGGGGTCTACCGGATGATTTGAATGGAGATTTAAGGGCCAGCCCCTAGATCCGGTTTTTTGGAACCCTCTACACTCGACTATGCACTGGAGGAGCCCAACACATGCCCTAGAAGGGCCTACACTGCACAATGTTACATTTATCGTTATCAGCAATTTATCGTCGGGGGTCCAAAATTTAGATTATCGACAATATCGGTGAAAATATTGGAAATTATCAGGAAACTTTAAAAAATAAAAAATAAAAAAATTATTTTTTCTCAATGTTTTAACTTCTAAAAAACATCAACATCAAACAAACACATTGCTACATAAATATGAAAAATAAAATCGATATATAAGATGTCAAGTGTTACATGTGTTGAAAATGATATCAAGAAAGGGTTCCTTGATTTGTGCCTTAATCAAAGGGACCGCAACGAGTTCTTCCTTAGCATGCTCGAATTCCTATAAGTTAGGAATAAATTCCTGTAAGTTAAGAGCTAATTCCTATAAGTTAGGACGAATTCCTAAAATTTATAATGAGGCCCTACAAATTAGGACGAGTTCCGATAATTTAGGATCAGTGCTTAAAAGTTAGGACGAGTTATGAAGCAGTTAACTAATGTGCCAAAGTGGAAGGCCGAGTTTATTGTCTTCTAGTGCGAGTTAATTTGGCAAAAGGACAAGTGATTGATTCTCAAGTTCTAGAATTGAGACTAGATGAGTTACATGAGTCAGTTAACTCATCAATCACAAGTTCGATTTCCAGAAATAAAACTTGCCAATTTTAGCTAATTCGAAAAGCTTATAAGAAGGACGAAGGCACATAATTGATTCATTGTTTTGTGAGCACGAATTGGTGAGACAAGACAACAGAGAGCACGAGTTTTGTGTGTGAGCTAGCAGAGCTAGGAAGAGCGTGAAGGAGAGGCCTATAAGCAGTGTTTGACAAAGAAATTTCTTGTTGGTATGCAATTCTTGCTGGTATGCGCTAGGAAATAGGAGGAATTTCCAGAGCCAGCGCAAGGATTTAGGAGCTAAGGACAGGGTTGTTGCAAGCAAGTTTCAACTAAGTGTCAGCGGAGAGAACAACCTTGTTCTCTAAGTGAAACAAGTTGCCTTGTAAATAATTCTATTTGCTCAACTTTGTCAATAAAGTTTCTACAGCTAGTAGAGGGTTTTCCCAGTTGGGTTCCCTAGAAAAATATTGTGGTTTTTGCTCGTGTGACTGTGTTTATTTCTATTCTGATTTTGCTACAAAATTAGAAGAGAAATTTTGTATTATGAAAAGAAATTAGTTTCAGATTGTTCATATCAGCAGTTTCAGAATTTCGTGGATATTGAAATATAATATTTGTCCCGAGTCATAAGATCTAATAGAATGATACAAGTCATATCAAAACAAAAATAACTGTATCTCATGAGATAAATCGTGGCGATGAAAACAACAGATTTCCCCTTGTTTGCTTGATGGAAAATGGTCACAACATCCTCAACTAGACTAAAAGATTGGTCGACCAAAAATTACATAAATTATGCAAATTTTGAAAAGAACATATAATTCACATGCATCCATATGAATCCATATTATTATACACAAATATGCAAAATTTCTCATGTATACAGGAAGGGTGCATATAATCAAAATATCATAATAGAGTGCAAGCCATCTCTGAATCAAAAAAGATCAAGAGAGAGGCTCTAAATTGCCTCAGAAATCCAAAGAAAATCATGCAACAACAAACAGCTACATACCATCAAAATCATTGCCTATATTGGGATCCTCCTCGTCAAGTTCACCCTCTGAGCATTAAAATAAGATAGAAAAAGTTTAACATCCTAATCAATGAGTTTGCTTGAGTGAAGTGTACATTTTTACTAGGGTCATGAACAATTGAGTGAAGTGTACATTTTTACTACGATTATGAAGGAGGACCTCAACAGCGAATGCCACCAACATCGAGGTACATAGAGGGCTTAGTGATCTTGATTAAATGTTAGTTCCATACCCTCGTACATCACATAATGTAGCAGAAACATTGCAATCCCGCTAACCTTGAAATCCTAAAAACTGTTTAAGTCTGTTGGGTTTTGAGTGGGATCTAAAATTCTACTTTCTCCATATGAAATCCAAAGAGGTCGGAACCACTCTCAAACATCCCAAGTCAATTAATGGTAATGTTAAAATTTTAAGTTAAATAATGAAAATGAAAGGTAAAGGAAAATATCACTTTTACTTTAAGAATTTAATATTATCATTAACTACTAGGTTATGTATCTCATGAGATGAATCATGGGAAATGAAAACAATAGATTTCTCCTTGTTTTCTTGATGGAAATAGTAAGAGTATCCTCTCACTTTTAAAAAATTAGGGTCAAAATAAAAAGAAAATTGTTAATAAGTTGAAATTGATAGAGCAGGGCAATAGACCTTTGTCCTAACGATGGGTATTGGTGTAGACTCGAAACGTCGACAATCTAAAATGTCTATTGTGGAGCAATTTCCGACATTTCAAATTCAGGATCAACCCCACAGAAATCTGCAAACCCTAATTTCGAAATTATTGCAATAATTTCAAAAGGATAAATTAACACGATAATTACTGCCGATATTATCGACAAGGTTAGTTTTGGCGATATTATCGCAATAATTCTGACAACATCGTGATAAGTACAACACTTAATATAGGTGTGTCTCGCAAAAGGAACTACTGTTGGAACCCTTTGATTGCTTGCTTCTTCTACCCCCAATGGGTTGCTTTGTAAAATCTTTGTACTCATCTATCTAACACTTTATCAAGCTAGATTGTGTAAACTAATAAAGACATTCCTAAGTGCATTTAAACTTACAAATATGAGGTTAACTGCCCAATCCATGTATTTAACAAGTCCTCCAATTACTCTTCATGAAATGTCAATTTATTATTAGAAAGAAGTCACTATTTCCAAACACATCCATTACATCCCTATGATTTAATGTTCAAAAAATATAATTGTTCTTTGTGAACAGATCATAATATGAAACCATTAAGATATTACCATCAGTTGGTTTTGCTTCAATGATTGGAATGTCATTTTCATCTCCAGCCCGATCATAACCATGACGACGTTTCCATTCTCCAGACTGTTCATCATATAAATGTTTGCTTCTTTTGCGCTTTTTGATGCCTAAATGACCAAGATACATGAACATTTAAAATTAGACCCATGCGTGGTAACAAATATCTCTACAATGCTTTCACAAATATATATAAAGAAGTAGATTTTATAGTTAACTAGCCAGGCACTATAAATTAGGATACAAAAAATCTAATTAACATAAAATTAAGAAGAAAAATTGATGCAATAATTCAAACCTTTTGACTGGGCAAAAGTTTCCCATTTTGTTGGAGGCTTGGCTTTTGGAAGCTGTGCATGGAAACACATTAATAATTTACTTCAAATAAAAAAGAATCTAGGTCTTTGATTAGTTAATAAGCAATCAAAATGAGACAATCACAAGACATGCAACCACAATTGTGAAATAACACTGATCCTTGAATTCCAATGTGAAGAAAATTTTAGGAGCAAAGCTTTGGAAAATTAACATGGCCATCTAAGTAAAATATTCACCCCTGTAATACGTGAATAAGACTCATAATTTGAAGCTCTGTTCACCGAATTATAAATTCAGATAAAGAATGCAACATGATCAATTTAAAATTCCACCTATTCTGATTCATTTTCAACAACTAATAAAATGATATTCTGTGAACAATGCTGTATCCAAAAAAATGAGGGCTTTGCTAAGATCATAACTGTGATAAGCTATGTTTCCTCCAAATTTATCCACGTGATGAGAGAAAAGAGGTAAATGATATGTTAACTCCACGTGGCAGTTACATGCATTTTACAAACAATTAAAGAAGTAACAACCAACCTACAGGTTTCACAAAGAACATACAGAAAATAAAGACTTACAGGCTTTTCACGAGGAATTGGAGTCGTTGGAGTTGGCAATTGAACAAGTGGACCCTCTTTATCAGGAGTTGAAGGTAAGCTAAAAATTTTATCTGCAAGCGCCTGCACAAGCCTAGTGCCTTTCTCCAGGCATTCTTTCACAAGCTCTTCCCTGTATTTGTGAGACAAATCCACCAAGAAAATATTAGCGCATTTTCAGGAGAAAAAAATGCAGGTACCAATGTTGTCACTTTTAAACACAAGCTCTGCTTCTTATATTACTGACTAAAAATTCTATATTTTGCAATGGATACAAAAAACAGTTTGGTCATTTCATGGAACCTTGCAAACAAAATCTAAATGAAGGCATCCCAACAATCTCTTCTTGTAAAATAGAGTAGCCATTCTGTAGCTGGTGAAGACAAAACAATGTAATCGAAGTAATTTACAATAACATGGCTTGAATTTACAGGACAATTTAAATATCTTGCATATACACCATTGTTGCAAAGGAATCACTGTGGCACCACTATGCAGAAATTAAGGATGGTTCAGGTTAGCAATGAAGGACCATTGCAGCCATGAGAGGCACTTGGTCCATGTTTTTTTAACAAGGGGGTGAACCAGGAGAAGTGTTTAAAACAGCAAAGCACCTGTTGCAGCTATTAGGTGAGAGCATGGACTTTGAAACTGCCCTGACTTGTTTAACACTTTGGAAAAATTATAAACTAGCAAAAACCTAAACTGTCAAAAATATACTGTATATGCAAACAAGGCATTGGTTCACTGGTGAGATCAACATATTATTAAGCCATTTACCAGGTTTCAATTCTTGCTTTGGTCCTATGTCACCTGGTTCGAATTCAAATTCAAGTTCGACGACCTTGAAGTTCAATAAAAATTCAACAGTGAAAATTTTTGTAATAAAATTTGGCATTAAATTCAACAAATTTAAATATTTAAAAATTTAAAACTATACATAATAAATGAAGATAAAAATGAAAATATATGTAGCTAAACACATTAATGCAAGGAACAAGGCATTTAGCTCAACTGGAAGTTTTAAACCTGAACTAATGCCAGCCATTTACCTCTACTGGATGTTTTAGACCAGCCAAGATTGAGAATCACATCAAAAATCATTAATCGGAATATGGTGAGAAACCCTTCGTAAATGATTTTAAGTTTAATAGTAGCCGAGTTCGAACTTCGGTGATGCTGGAAGCTTGGAGTTTAATAACAGCTTGCATGGAATTGTGGATGTTGGAACCCAGGATGGCGGAGGCTGGAGGGAAAATAATAAAAAATACACTCCCATGCCACGTCCTTAGGTGCAATGAAAATAATGGGTGCCGGCAAAACCACACAAATTGAAAAAAAAACCACAAAAATACCAAAAATCACGCAGACCATATTTCTAATTAATTTTATTGCCGTTGAATTTCAATGGCTAATTGTTAAATTCACATTCGCTGGAAAATCATCTGCGCTTGAGTTTGAATTCGAAATGGAGTTTGATTTGGGAGTTTGGCGAATCTGAACCGAATTAATTTGGTTGGGCTTAAGATTCAACGAATTCCGAATTTTTGACCCCGAAATTCGCCGAATGCGGTGACACAGCTTTGGTCTGCCCCAACAGAATGGCATGAGTTCAAAAGAGATGAGGCAAGGTGCAAGTCCCCAGCGATTGTGGAAGAATCGTTACTCCTCGGGCCAGGCACCTAAACAAAAGGAAGTCCACCCATGCAGTGCAGCCACAGTGTGTTTCAGCTTTTCTATGGAAGCTCTTTGAACCAAAACTATGTATATTTGCTACATAACCTGTTGACCAGGGTGAAGTTAACAGATTATTAAGCCATCCACTAGATTTCAGTTCTTACTTTGGTCTGCCCCAACAGAATGGAATGAGTTATAAAGAGATGAGGCAAGGCGCAAATCCCCAGCAATTTTGGCAGAATAGTTACACCTCAGGCCTAGAACCTAAGGAAATCCACCCATGCAGTGCAGCCACCCAGGGTATGCTTCTCTTGTAGTTCTACGAACCAAAAATATGTATAAATACCAATGTGGAAAAAGTTGACCTCAGGAATAAATCCGGAAATTGAAAAAGTCGTTAAGCTGGGAGATTTTTGAAAAAATCAGCAAAATTTAAAAAGTACAAAAATATTCATTTTTTTTTTAAATTACCATCTAAAGTATCCACAACATCAGATAAATGCATTGCCACATAAATATGAAAAGAAAGCTAATATATAAGATGTATAACAAGTCTAGTGCTACATCACATACCAATAGTGAATCAAATCCTGAATCCTAAGTCCTGACTCAGTCTCAAGAGTCAAAATATCAACAAAAAATATAATAAATGTATATCATCATCATGAGTCATCTACATGTCTTAAACTAATCAATCACTGAGTTCCTCTGCCTCTTTTATGGGAGTAGGGAATGGCTTTCCCTTTTCCTCTAGAGGAAGAAGACCTTGCCCTTGGGGCTACAAATGGACTTTGTCATCGTCTAGAAGCAAAAATAGGTAGTTGCCTCTGTTCTCTGCTGCTGCCCATCCTAGATGGTGTCACCTCCTCCTCCTCTACCTCTCCTACCTCCTCTGGCTCCAATGCCTCCAGATCCACCTCACAAAACTGGTAAATCTCCTCCTCTTGGGAAGTGACAAAAAACTCCTCTCTCCACAGGCACGATCACAAAGGTAAGAGTGCAAATGAGTGGAAAATTCGGGCCTTTTCCTAACTTACACGTGGCCCGGCACCTTACTCACGAGTTTTTGGATCGACTCCCGATTTTATCCTCAAGTTTAACGATTAAATCCCGAGTTTTCATTTTTGAAAAAATTGTAAAACACTCGGCCGATAACATCGGCGAATTGAAAAAATCACGAGTTCCCAATGTTATCGTGATTTTATCAGGACTTTTTCCACTGTGATAAATACTACATATGGAGTAAGTGATAATTATAAATTTTGATGGCTTACAATGTCACTGCAATGGCAACAAGCAGCAGCCCATAAACTCAGTCAGTACCATAAAAGCTCTGATCTTTCACCAACCAGATAGAGGAGATTGCTCTTCGTCCCATATGGAAATTAACAATTGTGGGCTTCATATCGAGAAAGTATGCACAGATGTCTGAGAAATAGGAGTCATATAGACTGTGTTGCACGGGTTCCCGCACCCGGGGGTGGGGTTCTCGAACCCGCACCGGGTTCCCGCACCCAAGTACCCGATTCGGGTACAGGTTCTTCTCAGAAGAACCCAAACGCACCGCGTTCTTCTGTGAAGAACCGGGTTCTTCAAAAACGAAAATCGGGTTCTTTGGGTTCTTTTGGTCAGACGAACCCATAGTTTGGGTACTTAGAACCCGATTTTCGGGTTCTTCGAGTTCTTCTGAAATAAATTTTTTAAATATTTTTTTTTTTAAATAATTAAAATTTAAAAATTTTAATTAAATTTTAAAAAATATTAAAATTAAATTAAAAATAATTTAATAAATTAAAAATATTAACTATTTTAAATTTTTAAAACATAAACGTAAAACATAAAACATAAATGTAAACATAAAACATAAATTACCTACCTATCCGGCAAAGTTGCAAACAGCCATTGAAGTTTGCAGCGACCAATAATACAATACCGCCATTGAAGTTTGCAGCGACCGTCGACCGATAATACAATACCGCCATTGAAGTTTGCAGCGACCTATTCGAATGTTCGATTTGTTGTTTGAAGTTTGCAGCGACAGCAGCCATTGATGATTGCAGGCACAGCGGCACAGCCATCCGCACAGCGCACATGCCACAGCCATAGCAAGTTTGAAGTTTCAGTTTCGGGTAGCAGCGTTCGACAGCCCCTCTCACCCGCTCCGCCCCTCTCTCACCACCGGCAGGCCCACAGGTATTTAGTAATAAAATCTTGCAACTTTTTGCAGTCCTCGTCCCCGAAGTGGCTTGTTGACAAATGCCCAACTTTAAAGTTTATTCATTTATTGTGAATCGTGATCTAATCTGGTGTAACCATGTATTCATCACAGCACGGTATTTGAACTAGGGTTGCATGTAAGGCACTATATTGAATAAAACATGTAATATTGTTATGTAGATTAACTTCTATAGTGATTGTCAAAGGGTTTTTTAAATTTTTTATTTTAGTTGCGTGATGCCTTTTGGATTTGCACATCACCAGGGAATGAATGGGTTACGGGCCACCATAATCTTGTTCAACATTCTAAAATGCTTAATATTCTAACAGGTAAACTTGCAGCGGAAATAAGTGAGAAATCAATGACAGTTACAGCAGAAAAATTCCCCACAAAACCCTTCTAAAATTTTTATTAATTTATAAAATATGGGTCAGAGTCGGATATTCTAGTTATAGAGGCCAACCGGTCATGATAAATTTTGGAAAATGCCTGTCTCAGATTAGAATTTATTAGCAAACCAGAAAGTTGCTAATAGGTTATAGAAAGGAAGCAATAAAATTAACAAGCAGAATAAAATGTGCAAGTGCTTTATACAGAGTCCAGTATCTCCAAACATGCAACTGCTTGCATACTTAAACACAGGAAAAAGTGAAAAGTTAATGATTTAATTTGAGAAATGCCAGACTCAAGTTCTTCCACGGTCATCATAAAACTTTTACAGATAACAGCACTAAAATAATATCCCAAACTTTTGATTATTAGCAGGCTTTTCATTAACTTTTGAGTTTGACCTCTACTAAAAAATTTTAAATTTATTTTGTTAAACAGATTCTTCCAAGTTCCGAAATAAAAAATCAAAATGTCTTCATCAAATCCACAATATCCACTTTGGAAATATGTGGACAGGCAAAAACCTTCAAAAGGTGCTGGGGGGACAGCAACAATAAAATGCATTTTTTGTCAGCTTGAATGGAAAGGGAGCTATACAAGAGTTAAAGCTCATTTTATGCAAATACCAAGAATGGGTGTTGATGCTTGCAGTGGAGACCCAAATGATCCCATTAGACTCCCTAGTGCACAAAGAGAGCAACGAATGGCTGAGGGTAAGGCAGGTAAGGCAATATCTAAGCCATGTGTCAATGTTGATGAAAAAGATGATTCCAATGAGGAAGCATTACCATCTGATGATGATGATGATGAAGTTCAAATTGGTGATGTGTCATCTAGAGCATCAAAAGTCACTAGTCCTACCAATCAACCACGCAAGAAGCCTAAAGTTGGTGGTCTTTATGACATGTTTGATGTGAAAGGTAGGGACGGTGTTGATCTTGCAATAGCAAGATTTTTTCTTGCATGTGGCATTCCCTTCAATGCAGCTCGTTCCCCCTATTTTGAGCAAATGGTTTGTGCTATTAATGATGGACCTCAAGGGTATAAAGCCCCTGGTTATGAGAAGCTTCGAACTGTGTTGGTGGACAAGGAGAAGGCCCGTCTTGAAAAGACAATGGCACCCTTGAAGGCATCTTGGAGCGTGGATGGATGCTCAATTGTCATGGATGGATGGACGGATTGTAGGAATCGTCCATTGATAAACATCATTGTTTCTTCCATGTCTGGCCCTTATTTTCTCAGAGCCATTGATTGTTCTGGTCAAGAAAAAAACACTATCTTCTTGAAAGACCAATTATGTGATGCCATTGCAGAGGTGGGGCCATCCAATGTTGTTCAAGTTATTACTGATGCAGCTCCAGTGTGCAAAGCAGCAGGGACAATGGTTCAGAAGGAGTACAAGTAAGTGACAAGTTTCAACTTTCAACTTTTGTTTTCTAATTTTAAAATTTAGTAATTTTTAACAATATTAAACATAAACATTTTCAATTTTGTCATTTTGATTTCAGTTTTATGAAAAATTAAATATTTTAATTTTGTCCTTGATGTATTCATTGTCCAAGCATATTTTTTGGACACCATGTGCAGTGCATTCTTTGAATAATGCATTGAAGGACATTGGGAAAATTGAATGGATTCAAGCATTAATTGAAAAAGGCCGCAAAATTCAAATGTTTATATGCAACCATCATCAATCACAAGCCATTTACCGCAAGCATGCCAAAATGGAGCTTCTTAAACCAGCGGATACCAGATTTGCAACTTACTACATTTTACTTAGGCGGCTTGTGGAGATGAAGGAAGCTTTATCGGCCACAGTGATCAGCGACATGTGGGACCAGTGGAAGTTATCTACCTCAGATGCAGCTTTGGAGGTGAAGAGGTTGATTTTGGATGATCATTTTTGGGTTGATGCCAAATTTGTTGTGGAGATTGTAGAACCAATTTGTGATATGCTCCGCTATGCAGATACAGATGGTCCATGTTTAGGTGAGATTTATGAGAACATGGACTCCATGTGTGAAAGGATCCAAACCATCACAGATAGGAAGGATCCTACTTTATGGCCAAAACTGAAAGAATTTATACATGGGCGTTGGAATAAACTAAACACCCCTCTTCATATGGCAGCTTATGCAGTTAATCCAAAATGGTATGATCCCACAACAGGAAGGAGGCCTCCTTCCCAAGATAGAGAGGTGTTCAAAGGATTCTTGACTGCTGTTAAGAAAATTTATGGTGATACAGAAGAAGCCTCTGACATACGAACTCAGTTTGCCCAATTTTCACGTGGGCGAGGTGTCTTTGGTTCACATGCATCTTTGGCAGATAGACGCAAGAAGAAGGATCCAATTGATTGGTGGTGGCTTCATGGTGTTGATGCTCCTGAGTTGCAGCAATTTGCCATACGGTTACTTGGACAGGTAGCTAGTTTGGAGTTCCTCATCTTATTTGAAATTTGAAATTTCTCAATTAAATCTATTATCTTTGTATTAAATTTTAATTTTTAAATTTTATTTTTATTTTAAATTTTAAATTTTATTTAATGGGCTTCCCCTGCTATTCCAGGTAGCTAGCTCTTCATCTTGCGAGAGGAATTGGAGTACTTATGCATTTATCCATTCAGTAAAGAGGAATAGGTTGGGCTCAAAGAAGGCAGAGAACTTAGTGTATATTCATAGCACACTTCGTCTCATATCTCGAAAAGACCCTGGTTACAAGGAGGGTCCTTTCAAGAGATGGGACCAAATCACAGATGATGCTGTGTGTGTGGACGAGGAGCTACAACCAGATGGCCTTATTGAGCTACCTCAAATTGTTATGGATGAGTCAGAGCCTCAAGATGAGAGTGATTCCTACTTGGAGAGCATGCTAACTGAAAATCTAAGTGATGTTGATGACATAGATGCTGATGATATGGCTTGAGGAAGCCATTACTCACTATTAGGCTTTAGGCTTTAGCCTTTAGCTAATTTTATAGTTCATGTTTACAGTTTGCCATTTGGAGATGCCTTGAGGCAAATTTTGAATTTAGTATGACAATGTGAATGGACATATATTTAAATATTTTGAAATTTTGAATCATGATTCTAATTTCTTATTAATATCATATATGTAAACTGAGCTCTAATTTGCACTTGATATCATATATGAATCATGATATTATCAAACTAGAATTTTTGAAATTTCAATGAGAAATGTCACATGTGAATGTTGAATGATGTGCATGTTTAAATATTTAAAGTTTATAAATTATTAGTAATTACTAATTATAATTTATATATGATATATATAATATAAATATCATATATATATATATATTAATATAAAAATACCCAGACGATCCCACGCACCCTGTTTCAAAAAGTGTCGTCCCCGTCCCCGTCCCCGCACCCACGTTTCCTGGCAACATAGCATATAGATATGAACAGTTGTGCAGAATTAAACTGCCAAGCAGACTATGGTTCTAATGGCCCTTTATTGGAACATCCATCCAAAATTATCAAAATTGGAATAACAGACCAGAACCGGCCATTCTGGAACACTTCACCAGTACTGAATCAGCAGTTTGAGGCCCATTGCACTTTGAACCGGACTCACCAACCAGAACACCAATCTGGGGGAGAAAATGAAAAGGGGCACAAAAACCCTGCCCACCACTCCCAAACCCACAAAAACCCGCTCATTCCGCCTGTAGGTCTTCTCTCACTCACTGCTTTCTTAGTGTTTCAATAACACAGCAAAGCCATCTATAATTTTTCTGTGCGTTAGAGCCATTGCAAGAGTATATTAAGCCATGGAGTGGTAGTTTTTGATTTTTTAAACGGAAGGAAGTGGTTCAATTATGCTTCCACCTCAGTTCCATTTTGTTGATGCCCAGCCTTTTAATGAATTAAAGAAGCGTTGAAAACTTGAACCAGCCTTTTTAAAATCGCGTTTCAATGAATTGATCTAATTGGCCAGCGTTGGATTTGTGTTTTTTTATATATGTCGATGCCAGCACAGCCAGCCAGCATTCGATTGCATTAAAACAACATTTGTTGTTATATCTTGGTATTGACATTGAATCACGGCATCTTGGGACAGAACAGTGCAATTTACTTGCAGAACATTGCAACTTTTTTTTGTAATTGGAGTAATAAGGGTATTGTAATTTTTTTGGAGTAATAAGGAGATTTGTGCTTTGTAATTTGTTTATGGAGTGATAGTGTGACTCAAAGTAATTTTACTTTGAGGGGGGGTAACTTTTTTTTTACCAGATTGTGCAAGAACACTATTGTAAAAGTCAAATTTTGAAAGTTGCCTTGTAAATATTTGAGAAATTGACTAGAGCCAAGTGCAAAGCTCAGTCAATTTTCTCCTGTTTTGACGACTATTCGAGGGTCAAGGCCAAGCCCCAATAGTTCGTTTTTTGCGTTGTGTGTTGCTGTTGTGTTGCGCATCTTGATATTTTTTGGAGCTTGATTTGTGGTGTGAAGTTTTAAACACTACAATGTCTAAGTTGATTAATTTCTTTTCTGATTCCGACAAACTTGAAGGCTCAAAATCTTACAAAACATGGCAACGCCTCATCGAAAGCACTCTTGTTTATAATGAACTATGGCATGATATTTGTGATGGAGATGTAAAGCCAAATAAACCTATAGATGCAGTTGCGCTAGCAAAATGGGAAGTTAAAAATGCCAAAGCATTAGCTCTCATTAAATCCTCTGTCAATGATGAAATGTATGTCCATATCGAAAATGCTAAAGATGCTTGGTCTGCTTTGAGAACTTTTAAAGAGTTGTTTGATACTCAGCCTCAATCAAAAAGAGTTGACCTACAATTAAAATTGTTGCATCAAAAATTGACTGAAGAAGGAAATATTCTTGAATACATATCTAGACTTGAGAATATTAAGCAGGAAATTGTTAATGCTGGTTTTCAAGCAATTGATGATAGTTTTATGGTCACAATTTTAATAGTTGGGCTTCCTTCTTCCTACAAACATTTTTTGGAAACTCTACAGCTAACTGGAAAGTTAGAAAAGCTAAAGTTTGATGAGCTCTGCGAAATGTTGACTCAACATGATAAAACTTTTGGGAAGAAAAAGAAAGTTGGTGAAGATGTTTTTCTCACAGAAGCCAGTACTAGCAACTCCTCAGCTGACAATTCCAAAAACAAAGGCAAAGGTAATTTTAATCAAAATCAAGCAGCACAAGGTTGTGGTCGCAGTCAACACAGAGGAAACAACTCCAACAGAGGCTCCAATTCAAGCAAAAACAATTCTCAAGGCAGAGGTAACAATCAAAACAAAGGATCTCAGCAAGGCACAAGACAAAATCCAGGAAGAGGACAATCTCAAAACAGAGGACAAAGCAGAGGTCGAGGACAGTCTCAAGGCAAAGGACAGTCTCAAGGAAGAGGCACCGATTTGAGTCAAATTGTTTGCAGGCAATGTAACAGAGTTGGTCACTATGCTTCAGATTGTCGCACATCTATCAATAAAATTGCTAAGTTTCAACAACCTTCAGCACAGTTTGCAAATGATCAAGATCAAGATGATAATGACTCAGAATATGTCTTCACTTCTTCACCAGCAATCCAACTTTCCTCTTATATTAAGAGTGATTATGAAGATGCTTGGATTTTGGATTCAGGAGCAACTCAGCACATGACCTGTAGACGAGATTTCTTTTGGAATTTTCAAGAGTGCCATCTTAATTCCATCTTTCTAGCAGATGATACAAAACATACGCCTTTATGGAAAAGGTGCAGTCAAAGTTTTTCTACCTGACATTGGAGAAAAATTGATTTCCAATGTGTGGTATGTTCCCACCTTTAAGAAAAATTTGTTGTCTTTGGTCATGATTCGACAAGCTGGACATCAAATAATTATGAAAGATGGCTTAGTTAAGATTAATTCAGTCAAACAGAACTTCCAAACAGTGACGACAGGATATGAAGACGGAAAACTGTTAAGGATGAAAGGGACAATTATTCCAAGGCATTTTGATTTTGCAGGGGCAGTTACTATAGGAATTTCACCTATAAGATTATGGCATGTAAGATATGGACATTTGAATTTTGACAGTCTTTCTCAATTGCAGAAACAAGGGATGGTTAAAGGACTTCCAACTTTCAACAAAGAAAATGCTAAATGTGAAGCCTACATTTATGGCAAACAGAGTCGAGAAAGCTTTCCAACAAGTACATGTCACGCAAACAAGCTGCTGCAACTAGTTCACAGTGATGTGTGTGGTCCACTACAAACTTCATTAGGTGGTTGCAAATATTTCTTGCTATTTATTGATGATTTCAGTAGAATGACTTGGGTTTATTTTTTGAAAAACAAGTCAGAAGCATTTGAGAAATTTAAAATTTTTCGACAACTTGTTGAAAATGAGGTCAAAGAAAAGATAGGTACTCTCAGGACAGATAATGGGGGAGAATTAAATTCAAATGAATTCAAAACTTATTGCAGTGAAAATGGCATCAGAAGGCATCTTACAAATGTTTACACTCCACAGCAAAATGGAGTCGTAGAAAGGATGAATCGCACATTGTTAGGCATGGCGAGATCCATGTTAACTTTCAAAGGGTTAAGCCCAACATATTGGGCAGAAGCAATCCATATAGTTGTCTATCTAAGAAACAGATCTCCAACTGCTTCATTAGAAGGAATCACCCCTTATGAAGCTTGGTTTGGTTTCAAACCTAAAGTTAAACATCTTCGAGTTTTTGGATCCATCTGTTATGCTTTAGTTCCCAAAGAAAAGCGAACTAAGCTTGATTCAAGAAGTTTGAAATGCACAATGATTGGATGTTCAGATGAAAAGAAAGGGTATTGTCTTTTGACCAATGGAAAATTTATTGTGAGCAGGGATGTCATTTTTGATGAAACAGAGAGTAAGAGTGCTGAAGAAATCGAAAATCTTCTTCACAAGTTAGAAACTAAGGGCAGTAAAAGGAAAGGAAATATGCAAAGTCAACCAACTTCACCAAATTGGTATGAACTTGATTTTCCTTCCTCTGAAGATGAGTCATCCAGTCCATCTACTTCAACAAAATCATCTGGGTCTTCTAGCAGTTCATCAGCGTCTCCAATCAGCAGCAGTTCTTCTGACAGTGATTCTCCAGATTCACCATCTAAACAACGAACATCAGTTTACATTAATCCCCTTTACAATGATGGGGACTTCTCAGCACCTCAAACAAGTGAGCAACAACTTCCAAAATGGGCAGTTCAACTATTGAAAGATGCAAGGCCTAATGAACAAAACAAAACAGAAACAAGAGCATCAAAACGAAATGAAGGCAATTTTGCTTTGATAGCAAATGATTTTACTGAACCTTCTTCTTTTCAAGAAGCAGTAAAACATAAAGTGTGGCAACAAGCAATGGTTGATGAATATCAGGCAGTTCAAGACAACAACACTTGGCAACTTATTGATTGTCCTCAGCATGTTAAACCTATTGGATGCAAATGGGTTTATCGAATTAAGTACAAGCAAAATGGTGATATTGACAAGTATAAAGCACGCCTTGTTGCTAAAGGTTTTGCGCAACAGGAAGGGATCGATTATGAGGAAACCTTTGCTCCCACAGCTAAATGGAACACCATCCGCCTCACACTTGCCTTAGCAGCTCAGAAAGGGTGGAAAGTTCATCAAATGGATGTCAAAAGCGCTTTTCTCAACGGGGACTTACAGGAAGATGTATATATGACACAACCACCAGGGTTTGAAGTTGAAGGGCAAGAACATAAAGTCTGCAAATTAATCAAGGCTTTATATGGATTAAAACAAGCTCCCCGCGCTTGGTATGCCAAAATGGATGAATACCTTCGCAGAGTTGGTTTTCATCGCAGTGAATCTGATGATACTTTGTATGTGCGCCAACAGGGAAAATATATGGTCATTCTCATTATGTATGTTGATGATTTGATCATTACAAGCAACAATGATGATCACATTGAACAGGTGAAAAAGGAGTTACATGCAGGTTTTAAGATGACAGATTTGGGACTACTTCACTACTATCTTGGAGTTGAAGTATTCCAACGTCCACATCAGATCTTCATTTCCCAGAGTAAATATGCAGCAGAAATTCTTCAGCGATTTGGAATGCAGGATTGTAAGCCTGTCCTTACCCCTATGGAACAAAACTTAAAACTTTCAAAATTTGAAGGGGGGGAAAAAGTGGACAGCACGACTTACAGACAGTTGATTGGCAGCTTGATTTATTTGACAACCACTCATCCTGATCTATCTTATGCAGTCAATATTATTTCATGTTTTATGCAGGAATCACTAGACAGTCACTGGAATGCATCCAAAAGAGTTCTTCGATATATCCAAGGAACAAAAGATTTTGGTCTTCTTTACAAAAAGACTAAAAATTTTGTACTTGGTGGATTTTCAGATGCCGACTTTGTTGGCAGTATTGATGACAGGGCATCAACCTCAGGTTACTTAATGAACATGGGGTCAGCTGCAGTTTCCTGGAGTTGCAAGAAGCAAACTACAGTGGCCACTTCTTCAGCGGAAGCAGAGTACATTTCAGCATGGGAAGCAGCATGTGAGATTGTTTGGTTACGTCGAGTTTTACAGGATTTGGGGATTCCTCCAGCAGAAGCTACTTCATTATTCATCGACAATCAATCAACAATAAAGCTTGCCAAGAATCCAGTTTTTCATTCAAAGACAAAGCATGTGGACACCAAGTATCATCATATCAGATCTCTCATTGCAAAGGATGTCATCAAGCCAGTGTTTTGCCCTTCAGAAGATCAGACCTCCGACATTTTCACAAAACCTCTTGGTAGAATAAAGTTTACTAAGTTCAGGGATGAATTTGGTATCTGTTGTAATGTATCTTTGGATCATAGGGGGGAATGTTAGATGATCCAAAATAAATTTTATCATAGGTTATAGTGTTTGAATAAAATAATTATTAATTTAAGATATTAAATTAATAATTATTATTCTAGAATATTTAATAAATCTTTGAGATATTTAGAAATAGAAATTTGTTATTAAAAATTAGGACTCTAGAAAAGAGTCGTTTCCTAGGCTCTAAGTTAGGAGTAAAGTTAGTAGTTTGGTTAGAAGCTCATTTATTGTAAATGGACACTTGTTTATTTTCCAAGTGATCCATAACTAGATTAAGTTAGAGCATAGAGCTTATAAATAGGTTAGTTTCCTATTTTCATTGTTGTGTGTAATGAGAGAATGTGAGAGTGTGAGTTTACGTGTGTAAACTCCTGTAATTTGCTATGTGATCTTTTTGCTTGATCAATAAAGTTGTGTGTCTGAGGACACTTCTGCACTTTCAATAATGACCACCCCTCACACATTTCTCACTGCTCAAGCATTTGGGGATTGTGGAGCTGAGTTGAAAAGACTTGATTAGGAGTGAACTTGAAGCTGATTTGGCATTGTGTGTGAGTCTCTTTCAGTGGATTTGGCATCTACACCAATGGTCCATTGTCATCAACAAGCTTGGAAGAGATCTTATCCCAGATTGTTGTGCCCATTGAAGGTATGTCAGGAATATTGTTGTTGTACTCATTCAAACCTTATTTTTTCTCATAAAATTGCTGTGTTTCATTTTAGCAAAAAATTCAGTTTTGCATTTGCAGTTTTCTGTTTGAGACAATATCATGGCCCCCAAGAATGTGAAAGACACTGCATGGAACCATTGTGATAAGGTTTACAGGAAAGAATATTGCCAATATTTTAAGAAGAAAATGGAATAAGGGAGGATTAATATAGTGAAAGGATACTTTGCTAGTGTTCATGGCAATGTTACAGCATGCCTGCAATCGACCCAGATATAAGACAGGAAATGCTAGCTTCTGTTAAGGAACATCAGGCCAAAAAGGCCAAGCAGAAACAGATATATGATGAGATTTGGAGGGAAAAGAGATTGAATCTGCAGGCAACCCTAGTTTTGAAGACTCCTCCACTACCCTTCTGTTAGGAATCCCTTTAGATATGTTGCCTCAAATCTTGAAAAACCTACACCAAAAAGGAACAAGTTTAATGGTATTTTTGCACCCACCTTCACCCCTACCACCTGCACTCAGACCACCATCAACTCTTGAAAAATCTACACCAAAAAGGAATAAGTTTAATGGTATTTTTGCACCCACCTTCACCCCTACCACCTGCACTCAGACCACCATCAATAGCTACTGGAAAACGTAATACAAATAATATGCTTTCAAACGTATGGCTAGATAGTATTATGATGCAAATATCCCCTTCAATGCTTCCTGCTCATTCTATTACCAGCCTCTGTTAGAAACTTAGATGCCATAGTTGTTGTTGGCAAGGGCTTCAAAGGCTCTGGTTTTCATGACATCAGAAAGAGCTAGAATGAACTTGGATCCATAAATTAGTACCAGCAGAGTTTTAAAGATGCATGGCAGAGAAAGGGATGCACCATCATATCATACCTAATTTCCATGTTTCTTGCCCACAAGGATCAACGGTTTTGAAATCAGTAGATGCATTTAGTTGGGTGAAAGATGCAAAATTAATATTTCAGCTTTCAGATGAGGTGGTTGTGGAGGTGGGGGTTGGAGAATGCCATACAGGTATAATCACTGATAATGCCTCTAAGTTTCTAACTATGTTTCTGTTGCTAGGTTGTTGGAGGAAAACACACCCAACCATTATCTGGACCATGTGTGTTGCACACTGCCTAAACCTCATGCTTGAGAATATAGGCAAACCTCATGAGTAAACTCACAAGGGGCAGAGAACTTGTTAGGCCTGCCATCACCAGATTCGCAATGAACTTCCTCATGCGGTGATCTCTCATTTCCCAAACAAACAACATGAGGAAGGTCAAATAAGATAAAAATGCATATATTAATGTCCAACAAATGACCATAATAGGTCAATGCTAAGTAGCACTAAGCACCAGAATGTTTCAGAGTTTCCGAAACAGGTACGTTTAGAAACATCACCTCCCAAAAATGGAAACATCGGCCGAAATGTCATAGTGAAAAACACATTATCTTGCAAGAAAAAAGGGAATAAGGCCCATAGATAACAATTTAGAAGGAAAACCAAGTCTATATTAACTCTCATAGATGATGACATGATGGTCGAGTTTCATGTTTTGGGTAAGGGTCGTTGAGAAATCTAGGGGCAGCTAGATTAGGTGATTTCTCTTACTTTGATAACTGCTTGTGATGTAATTTTTACTTAACTTGATTAGTTTCTTCTTTCACTTTATTATAATTAGTGTTCTCATCATCAAACAGCGACCAAACAATAAGAAAAATGAGACAAGAGGACACAAGATATAGGCCAAAAAACCTCTCCTCTTGAGAGGCAAACCCACCAGAATTCTCCTCTTCTTATAGAATGTTCAGATGACGAATTCCAAGACCAAAGGCTCTTGTCAAAGACCCCTCCAAGACCAAGTCAAACTTCTTCTTAATGAACGTTTCTTCCAGCTACTTTTGACCTAGCAACTTCCAGCAACTTCGGCAATTTCCAGCTACTTCGACCCCCATCAACTTGCCAGCAACTTCGACTTGCCCAACAACTTTCCAGTACTTCCACTTGCCCAGCAACTTTCCAACATCTTCGACTTTCCCAGCAACTTTCCAACAACTCAAAATTGCCCAACAACTTTGGAAACCCTAACACAAGAGAGAGAGAAAGAGGCCCAAAAGCATCGATCTTACTTTTCTTCTTTTTATCCTTGATTTTCATCCTTTTCCAACTTCTTTCTTGAGGAGATCGAACTTGCTTCTTGTGTGTCCAAATGAGGTCGAGATCCTTCTTATATAGGCTTTCTAGGGGTACAAATTTCTTCTATGAGGCCGACTTGATCTTTCATGTAGGCCAACTTCCTTGACAAGGTTTGGAGGGTCTTTATGACATTTTTTACCCTACAAAAATTTTCTTTACAAAATACAACATGCCCAAAGGGGTCTTACATGTATGACAATGATTCTTTTGAATTCATAATTCTATGACAAACCTAGAAGCACTAAATGGGTGCTTGACCTACAAATAAATTTACCTTGAGCATGAAACCCATGCATCAAGAATGAAAATAATAAATTTATTTTTCTCTTTTCATCAAATACATAAAATCATGATTACAATAGACATTATGAAGATCGATCCTAGTTACATATTTCAACACTCCCTCTTAACAAGGGAGGTATTCATAATCCATACATGGTACTTGGACATCCTCATACTAAAGAATTCTCATAAGAAGAGTCAGATTGGTAAGCCATCTCATAAGCTATTAATTCAGCTTATCTCATTGCATCATACCAACCAGCATTGTCACATAGCAAGGCCTTGACTAACAGCTCTATCTCTCCACAAGATCAGAGCACAATGTTGGTGAAACAATGACTAATAGAGACCATCATTATTGTCTCTTAAGGCACATACCCCACCCGGATGTTCACAAGGTATGTCCTTCCAGGAAAATTCCTGTCTTGGAATAACACATCCTCAAGGAATTTCCTCTTCAACTACTCTTACTTATTGGATGCCCTACCACATCCTCAAGAGTATCGGAAACTAGATGCTTACCCAATCCTCCATTCTTTCTTCATAAAATGAAGACAAGAATGATGCGTTCTTCTCTCCATCATGGCCTTCACTAAGACCTACGATTATTAGTCCTGGTCTAGTGCATGACACATGAAGTAGAGAACCATGTATGTCACTCCATCTTAACAAGAAGGATCTAATCATTCCTATACGAGGAAAATACCCAAGCTCCCTCTTAACCAGGGACTTGCCCAAGCTCCCTCTCAACTAGGGACTTGTTTCCAACAACGGCTATCTACTCTATGGTGGAGATCATGGTACTATCAGCTACTTGTAGGGCTTCTCTTTCTGCATCATGTCATGAACTTCATTTGCTTCATAATGGAGCCTTGTTCATCATCACTTTATCGTAGGGCATCGGCCTTCTTCTCCATCACTTTCCCTTCAACAAACCATAGTGTTGAACCAATAGTCACGTCATCCCTCTTTTCATCGGAAAGTGATCTTCTAGTCCACATTTGGCTTTTCTTCATACAGCTACCTCTTCCAAGTCATGTTTCTTTTAGGATCTTCCATCCAGATTCCAATCACATGAGTACTAGTTGTAGGTAACTTCTACAACTCTCTTTTGGTAGCCCTGTTTCAACGCAACCAAATGTTTTCAAAAATCAAAATGAACATTGTTGACCACTCTATGTCAACGACCCCATAGCAGTACACCCCTATTTTTGCAAATGGGATTCATCATGTTCGAGGTGTTCACGCCATTCAGATTTCATCGACAGTCGACAGTTTTATAAATGATGTAAACCCATTCTACATGTTTATGATGTAAATGATCTAAGTAAGACCACCATGTATGTAACAACCTAAGTAAGCCTAGTATTTTGGTGACAATTTCTATCCTAGGAGGTTTTTTGTCTCACTGATTCATTTGTGTCTCTCGACACAAGTGATCGGCAGGGTTTTCCCCTCCAGCCTCACCCCAAAGCTAGGGTGGATTTTGTCATCAAGATGCTAAGTAAGTCCTAGTGTTTTCTATCGAGTCTTTGTAAAAGTAGTTTGGGAATAATCCTAGCTAATTGGCTAGATTATTTTATTACAAGCTACTTGGTCTACTAGATCATGTTTTGAGTCGCAGAGTTGGGTAGATATTTGAGGGTCTATCACGAATGAGTATTCCCCCTTTATGTGTCTAAATGTATTTATCTTATGTAAAGATGGTTGGAAAAATAATTAAATCCCCTCTCTGTCAATTAATTAAATTTTCTAGCCAAATTAAATTAAAAATCCTAACCCAGAAATTTAATTAATTTTAAGTCCTAGGTGATTTAAAATTCTTCAAAGGCAAAATTCGTGGGTCCCTAAAAAATAAATTTTTAAAGGTCCCGAGCCAAGGGAATATTGAGAATTTCGAGAAATTTTGGACCCTTGGACCTTGGTGGTTAAGTCAAAGTCAAAGTCAAAATTTTGAGGTAATTAACTCAAAAATATTATTTTTGAGTTAATTAAAAAGAATTAAATGATAAATTCGAATTTCCTCAAAAATTTATAATTTCGATGATCCAGATTGAAAGATAATTAAATCTTTTTCAACGATCGAGATTACTTTGACAAGGATCAACCGAACTAGCCATTGGAGATTTTATCTTATAAATTAGAGGTCTTTGTATGTCATTTGCATCCGATCTTTGAATCGTACACTTGTTCTCAGAAGCTCTTGTAATTTTTGTTGATCAATAAAACAAAAAGACTTTGGGGTTACAGAATTGTGTGTTCCTTTTCCAGATCTATGTTGTGATATTGTTTCTAAACTCTACTAGTTTTATTGGCATTTCATGGTTGATAGCCTTTATGGATTGATTTGCATACAGGTATCTATGCAAGTTTCTGGGTTTTCTTAAATTTCATTTTGATTTGACAGAAATATCAGCTATCTATGTTTCTGAAAGGTCTTATGGTTATTTTTTAAATCTTTATTAATCTAAAATTCAGATATAAGTGTGCAGAGATCATTATTCAAGATTTGAGCGTTTGGGGAAATCTTCAGTTAGATCAGCGGACTCTCAGATAGAGCAACAAAGCTGTAGGCTTGTTGACTTTAATTGTAAAATACACAAGAGGTATTGTTTTAATAATATATTATATATAAAATGTATAAGAGATGATTGAATGTTTACAATAAGGCCCTGCTTATATACCAACGCAGGTGGCCTTTCATAAATGGACATGTCTTTTAGACATGCCCTTTCACTAATTTAATGACTACTTACATAATCCCTATTTAACTATTAATAACTATATTAATTATATCTGTTACGAATTATATTCATAACATTGCCTTCCTCTCGAAAAGCTTTGTCCTCAAAGCTTAATTTTTCGACAATTTTCATCACTTGGGATTATCTGCTTGGCATGTCATTGAGCACTGGTACCCCACCTTTGTAGAATTCTCTCTCGTAATGTTGTTTTTGAAAACTAAGGCTTTTGTTAATTTTGTGTATATATATATATATATATATATATATATATATATATATATATATATATATAATTTAATTAATTAATATTTAATTAATATTTAATATATATGTTTTTAATATAAATATATATAATTATAAATTTATATAATATATATATATTGTATAACTATAGAGCATATAGGTTATGAAAACGTATATCCAACTTAACCTAACACACCATCCAACGAAACATTACATCTTATCGATCCGAATGGAAGTAAATGTTCATCGTTTTTTATTTCACCACTCCTTATTTGGATTGCCCACGCTAAAGTTTTCCGATTACATAACTTCGAATCGTTCAACATCCGTTGCATAGTCAGCTTGTCATATGTCTCTTTCGCGGCTCTGTAATTGAGAATGGGGGCAACAGTGTCTCTCTGGTTGTTGTATTTGGCGTAGCACCTCGCCCGGGACAACAGCTGGCCAGTCAGCGTTGTCGACGTGTCCTTGAAACCGTCGAGATTCTGATAACTGCGACACGTTGCCAAGCTGTCGGTGCTGACGTGGTTGTGTAGATGGTAGTTTCCCTCACGGATAAATCTGTGGAGTATGAGACACTTGAGTGCCACCGCCCACTTCTGGATATTCCTTCTACCACCTTCGTCAATCGCTAATAAATAAATGGCGTTCATCTTCTGCATTGCCTTTTTATGATTGTCTCTGGATTCGATACGATTTCTCAACATTTGTCTTTCTATCTGATTTGTCGTGTCTTGAAATTGTTTGATGTCGTCAGAATTTTCTGTAACCTTATCCTCAAGATTGACTAATCGTTTAGTGAATTTATTGGAATTGTTATTGATCTTACTCTCAAGTTCGATCAACTTTTTGTTGAAATCGGCCATCATCATTGATGAAAACATCGAGCGGTAACAATTTCGAGGCACAGCATGTAACAGCTAAAGGTAGCCAACAATGGTGTAGGTGCTTCCTTCCAGGCGAGAAGATCGTTGCTCTGATACCAAATGGAGCAACAAAGTTGTAGGCTTGTTGACTTAATTGTAAAATACACAAGAGGTATTGTAATAATAATATATTATATATAAAATGTATAAGAGATGATTGAATGTTTACAATGAGGCCCTGCTTATATACCCACGCAGGTGGCCTTTGATAAATGGGCATGTCTTTTAGACATGCCCTTTCACTAATTTATTGACTACTTACATAATCTCTATTTAACTATTAATAACTATATTAATTATATCTGTTATGAATTATATTCATAACATCAGATTTCAGAAAAATTTGAAAAAACCCATTGTTTCCTAATTTCTAAAGTTATCTTACGGAATATTTTTTTTGCATGGTCTTCTTGGGCTTGTGCCTCTCTTAATTTCGCCCTTTTTTTTTAAATTGTGCAAAATGGTTTTAAATCTGGCCATGAGGGCTCTTGATGTAGATAGCACTGTAAATTTGCAAATATCGTTATTTTTAACTCAACGGGGTTTTAAGGGTTTTATTTCCTGTGCATTTTTTGGGTTTGGGTTCCTTGTTTCTAGTTTTTTGCAGGTTCTATTGGGAGATTCTCAGAACAACTAAAAAAAAAAATTGAGTCAGATCTAGGACATGGAGGGCAAGATCTGGTCTCAAGATCGATTTTGGTTACAGATCTGGACAGTGTCTCGTTTTAAGAATTAAATAATTGCAGGTGTATTTTAAATCAAATTAAATTTTGTTGGGTAAAAGGAAAAATTGGCGTATGCCTGCAAATTTTTTCTACTGATGTGTCTTCCAGTCTCTGTGCCACGTTGTCTACTACTTTCCACTCCCTTGCAGCGTTTCTCCACATTCTTCCCTACACACGCTGCCTTTTCCTCACACATTTTCCGTCAACGACCAATCTCTCTGCTCCTCACTGCCTCAACTCTGCTCCGCGTGTGTGTCATTCCCTCACTGCAAACCATTGATCCCTCCTTTGCCTATGTCCTCCCATCGCTACCATTTCCTTGCATGTACACTGCCCTCGAGCCTTTCATCTCCTCGTCCAGCCCGTCCGCCCACTGATTTAAACTCCATTTCCGGCCTTCTATTTCCTTCATCACATTTCTCCTATTGCGTGCTCCATGCTCCTATCCGCAGCTCCTCTTTCTCATTCTGCGTGAGCCATCTACTGCAGCGTTTCCCTCACACCGTCAGCCTTCAAATCTGTCCGCTGCCCTCACGCTGCCATCGATCCCTTTCCTTTCCTGCATGCTGCATTTCAAACCCACAATCCCATCCTTGCTGCCCATCTCCTGCAATTTCTTCCATACTGCCTTCGTCGACCTGCAATACTTAACGCAAATCTAATTTATTTTTTATATGACTTCAGATTTTCGATTTTCATTTGTTTACTTCGCTTTAGTTTTAGTTTTAATCTTCAAATTTTTCGATTTTTTTTTAATTTTTGCTAAGGTTAGTTTAGTTAACGTTTAATTTAATTTTTTAGGTTTGATTTTATATAGTTTTCCTTCTTTTAGATTTTAAAAACTTTAAAATCAAAACAAATTCAAATTACCTAATTTTTAACCTTTTCTTTTTTTTAGAGTTTTTGTAATTTCATTTACTTTAGATTTAAAAAAGAAAATTAAAAATTAAAAAAGATCCAAAAACTTTAATGAAATTTTTTATTTCAAAAAAAAAAAAAAATTAAATTTTCTTTTAAAAATTTTGGGTGCTAAAAATCTAAATTCTTGCATAGTCAAAGGTGAACTTTTAAATTTTTATCCAAAGTTTGACTATAGACTAAATTCAAATTTCTGGATTGGAATTACTGAGAATTCCATTTTAATTCGGAATTGTTGGAAATATTTAGCATTTAAATTCGATGGTCCTTTCATGATAATATCTTTTCAGAATTTAAATTGTTTAAAGCTTGCACTTGGTTCGAACTATTTATGCTTAGGAGGGATTGATGGTCGCTTAACTAGCTCTAATTGTGGTTTTAAATTCCTCGAAATTGATATTAATTGCCTTGTCAACGTTGAGAAAATTTCAAGTGATTTTAAATTGCATGTCTTTATTTCCTAGATCGAACATTGTTGATGCATGATATTGGAAGATTTTGAAAGTGTTTTGGTTCTCTTTGAATGCATTATGAGCTTACATCTAATCGAAGATTAAATCACATTTGTGAAAAGGGCTTATCTTCCAGTTTGATAAATTGAACATCTAATTGAAGAATTGAATATTGTCGTGGTGGATTGGTATTTTCATAGCAGGATAGTTGTCCTTTTAACAGCAGTTATCTATCAACTACTTGATCTTAATTTCGTAATGGGATATTTTGACTCCACAAGGCACTGGTCTTAAAACTTTTAATCTAATTTAATCTGTAAAATATCATTAAATCTTAACAAGTATTTGGTCGTTTGACTGTGTCTCCTGAATTGGTTGGTTTCCAATCAGTTCTCCTTCTTCATTTCGTTAGGGTCTACCCCCCTTAGTCTGCAAGGAGACAGTTTAAATAGAGAGATTGGGGATCAAGGTGACAGCCCTCGATCTGAGTCATTGTCGCGGTACCTAGACATTCTATGCGACAACATTTTTTGGCGCCGTTGTCGGGGACCAATTTATTGGACTTTGGCTTTACAACATTTATCCCTTTCTTCATCTTTCATCTCAGGTATTTGAGTTAGCTTCCTGTCTTAGTGGCAACTCCATTGGCTTCATTTTCCACAGGAATTTGTACTAGAAGATATCCAAGTAGCTTGGTTAATCCTACTCCAGATCCTGAAAAGGTTCTTAGAGTCTGATTACACAAGCTCTCTTCTCGTACACTTCTTGTTAATCTCGGCCAGGAAGCTCTCTCTAATATCCATTCTCTTTTTTGTGATCTTGTTCAGCAAGATGTCATGGATATCTTTGCCCCGTGTAACTTTGCTACAATTCCAAGTTATCCCAATGATTACCCTGAACATGGCATGGAAAGGTTACCTACTTTTCAGGGAAATAACGTGGTTAGCGTCAAAGCTCATTTGTTTGCTTTTGCTGGTTGGTGGAATAAATTTGCGGTTTTAAATAACGATTTCAAGGATGTAAAGATGAAGCTTTTTATTCTTACTTTTGAGCAAGATGCTATGGAATGGTTTATTGAAAAACCTAATAATTCATTTAATACTTTTGAATCACTTCTAGATGCCTTTAAGGATAAGTTTGGTGATAAAAGGGAAGGCAGGCATTTGGTAAAAGATATCAGTACCATAAAAAAGAAAGAGAATGAAACGATTGAAGAATTTAATAGGAGATTTAATGGTATCCTTAAGGAAATATCTTGAACTCATAGGCCTCATGATGGATCTCTTCTGAATTTTTAAATTTATGCTTTTAATTCTGATACTTCATATAAGCTAAGACGTGCTAAGACTGTCGAGTATAAGGCTTGCCAATCTTTAGTTGAAGAACTTGAAAAAGACAAAAGGGCATCAGGGAAGTCTGAAATTCCTGGTTTTGATAGGGTTGCGACTAAGTTGAAAGGGCCTAAAGGTAAAGAGCCTCTAGAAAATGATGATGACCCTATGAAAAAGTTAACGCAGAAGCTTGAAAGCATGGAGCTTAACCAAGTGAAATTAATCTATGACCATGCTAAGGAAATAAGTACTTTGCAATCTAGGTTGGTCCAAATGGAAAGGGCTCAAGCGCAAAATTCCCAACCTAGGAATCATAATAATAATAATCGAGGTAATAATACTTGGCAGAAAAAAGGTCAGCCTAGTGAGCAGAGACCTCCTAATCTGCTTGAATCTACTAATCTGGTTGATGAAGCTCCACCTTATTGTAGAGCTTGTGATGCTCTTCATGAGGAGGTTACTTGTCCCACTGTTAAAAGAATCATGAATAGTGGAATGTTTGGGGCAAGTAATCAGATTAATGTTGTTGGTAAGGAGTTTTCTTTGTCTATGGAAGATTGGATGGAGCTCAAGGAAAATAGTCAAGATGTTAGGCCTTTTACATCTTCGCATAGTATCAATAATCTTGATCATGAGAAGGATTTGATGATTGAATTATTTGGTGAAAAGCCTTCTCCTGATCAAGTTTTGGAAATTGCCAAGGACAAAGGATTAACTTATCAGAGAAGGGATAAAAAGCAAGGTAATAATCAAACTCCCCCTCGAATTTTTAATCCTAATCCTGGTTTGAATATTGATTTGGGAGCATGGTTGAATAATGTTAAGATCTTGGTGCCCTTCACTGAGGTGTTGAAACTTCCCGCTCAGATGGCTAAGGTTTTAGATGTTCTAGGAGTTTCGCATGTTAATGTTGCTCAAGATAAGACTCCTAAAGTTGCTTATCAAGATGCCCCTATATATCTGCAAAAAATGGAGTCAGATAACAAGGAGCATCAACCATTTTTGTTGCTTTGATGGTTAATGGTTATAAACTGAATAATTGTATGCTAGATTCTGGTGCTTCAGCTTGTGTCATGACCAAGAAGGTCATGGAACAACTTAATTTAAGAGTTTCTAGACCATACTACAACATATGTGCCATGGATTCTAAGAAAATTGAAGTTCATGGGTTAATCGAGGATTTGCAAGTTCATTTATCGGTTTACCCTGACATAATGATTGTTATGGAAATAGTTGTAGTTGATGTTCCGGATGCTTGGGGTATGTTGTTATCTAGAAAGTGGGCCTCTGATCTAGGAGGAAGTATTCAAATGAATTAGTCTTATGCTATGATTCCTTCCCCTAGAGGTGAAGGGTTTGTGAAACTCAATAAAGAGCCTGAAAGGAGATTCCATGTGGACGATCCTAAGAGACCTCATAATGAAATAATTAAGGAACAACCTGACATGGGGAATTATGCTATTATGTCTAATTTCATAGTTCCTTTAGACGACAAGGTTGATGAGAAGTTTGAGGACCTAAGGGATAAAGTTTGGTACATCCATTTTGATGGTGCATCATCTAGGTATGGTAAAGGTGTTGAAATTGTGTTGAAGTCTCCCCTTGGTCATATTTTTAAGTTTTCCTATAGACTTGAGTACGATGCAACCAATAATGTCGCTGAGTATGAAGCCATGTTGTTGGGTCTTGAGTTGGCAAAAGCTTTAAAAATTAAGTTGCTTAGTATCAAGGGAGACTCTGATTTGGTTATCATGCAAGTTAAGAATAAATTTACATGTAAAAATCAAAGGTTGAGGAATTATCGAAATGTTGTACGGGATGTTATGGAATACTTTGATGCCATTAACCTTGAAGCTATCCCATGAGAAAAGAATATCTTGGCGGATGAGCTCGTTGTGGTTGCTTCTACTTTACAATTATCTGATGAATTAATTAAGGATAAGATAAAAATGGAAATTATTTTCAGACCTTCAGTCCCGGATAATTCAGAGCATTGGCAAGTTTTTAATGATGAAAAGCAGGTCATTCATTTTCTTAATAATTTGGATGAGTTTGAAAATTTTCAGATAAGTTCTAGGGAGGATGGATCTGATGATCATGATGATATTATAAATCCTACTCCTAGGAATATTGTTGCTTTGGAGCAGCACTTTGATCGACATGATACCACAAAGATGAAAGAGGAAAATAAAATGGATCCGGGTGAATTCATTGAAGTAAATATTGGTACCTCTGAGGACCCTAAGATTGTCAAAATTGGTAAAGGTACTAATGAAGAAGAAAGGAAAAAGTTGACCAATTTACTTCATGAATATAGGGATGTTTTAGCATTTTCGTATGATGAGTTAAAACTTAAAAGGATATAGGGAAGATGTCATGCAACACATTATCTCTTTAAAATATGAGAATGCTAAACCTTTTCATCAAAAGCTTAGGCAAATAAATCCTACGTTAGCCCCTTTGGTTCAGAAAGAGCTTTCGAAGATGCTCGCAATTGGAATCATTGCTCAAACTAGACATTCAACACGGTGTTCCAACCTGGTGATTGTTAGAAAGAAGAATGGTACCATTAGACTTTGTGTCGATTTTAGAAACCTTAATCTAGCATGTAAAAAGGATAATTACCCTTTGCCCAACATGGAGACTATGTTGCAAAGAGTAACGGGTTCAGGAATGATGTCATTGCTAGATGGTTTTTCTGGATACAATCAAATTTGGGTTAAAAAAGAAAATTGTCACAAAACTACATTCACCACACCATGGGGTACTTTCGAATACATTAGAATGCCTTTTGGGTTGACTAATGTCGGGGCTACTTTTCAAAGGGCTATGGATTATGTTTTTAAAGGTTTAATTGGAAAAATTATTGAAATTTATCAAGATGATCTTACTGTTTTTTCTAAAGATGGTATTAGTCACATAGGTCATCTTAAGAAAGTCTTTGATAAGTGTAGAGAATTTGGGATTTCCTTGAATCCAACTAAGTCTGTTTTTGGAGTAACTGAAGGGAAATTACTTGCTCACATCATTTCCAAAGATGGGATCAAGATTGATCTTGAAAGAGTTGAGGCAATCCAAAAGATTCCTCTCCCTCATAATCTCAAATCCCTTCAGTGTTTTCTAGGAAAAACTAATATTCTTAGAAGATTTATTCCAAATTACGCAGAAATAGCTAAGCCTATTCAAAGTCTTCTGAAAAAAGGATGTGAATTTTTTATGGAAAGAAGAGGGCAAAAAGGCTTTTCAAGGAATTAAGGGTGCTATTGCCAAGGCTCCTGTCTTGGCAAGTCCTGATTATTCAAAAGAATTTCATGATTTTCTCTTTCGCTTCTGAAGATACCATTGCTGGTGTCTTATTACAAAAGAATAAGGAAGGTCACGAACAGCGTATTTCTTTAATGAGTAGAGCGCTTCAAAATTCTAAATTAAATTATACTACTATGGAAAAGCAAGCCTATGCCTTGGTTAAGTCTATTAAGCATTTTAGGACTTATGTACGTTACTCTAAAATCATTTCTTTTGTCCCACATTCTGCGATTAAGGATATCTTAACTCAAACTGATTGCTTAGGGACTCATGCCAGATGGGTTACTAAAATTCAAGAGTATGATTTAGAGATTAGGCCCACCAAGTTAGTCAAGGGTCAAGGCTTGGCTGAAATGATGACTGAAGGTAATGAGAAAGCTCTTGGTTTAATTTGTCTTAGGTGTGTTGATGAAGTTGAGTCCAAGAAGTTGATTTTTGAGTTTCTTTCAGAATTTTGTGGTGGTCATTATGTTGCTAGAACTACTGCCCACATAATTCTGAGAGTTGGTTATTATTGGCCTTCGATTTTTTCAAATGTGCATAAATTTGTCAGAAGTTGCCAAGCCTGTCAACTGCTCACTGGGAAGAAAAATCTCGCTGCCCTACCCCTACAACCTGTGGTTGTTGAGGCACCTTTTCAACATTGGTGTCTGGATTTCATCAGGAAATTCCATGAAAATTCTAGCAATGGCAAATCCTGGATCTTAACTGCAACTGATTATTTTACGAAATGGGTTGAAGCCATTCCTGCTAAGAATGCCAATGAAAAGGTCATTATGGACTTTATTGAAAATCAAATCATTACTAGATTTGGTGTCTCTGCCAAGATCACTACTAACAATGCCAAGGCTTTTAGTTCATTTTAATTTTCATCTTTTTGTTTTAAGTATGGCATTGTGTTACCTCATTCATCTAACTACTATCCTTAGGGTAATGGCCTAGTTGAGTCAAGTAATAAAAATCTTATAACCATTATCAAGAAGATAGTAGGAGATAATAAGCGATCTTGGGACAGCAAAATCATGTATGCTTTGTGGGCAGATAGAATTACTAAGAAGAAAGTTACTGGTAAAAGTCTTTTTGAATTAGTTTATGGCTTGGATGTAACTTTGCCTATGCACCTTAAATTACCAGCTTACCAACTCCTTCAACATTTTTCCACTGATAAAGATGTTGTTCAAAATAGAATTGATCAGATTGTGGAGTTGGATGAAACTCGTAGGAAAGCTTTAGATAATATGTGTAAGAATCAATCTAACATTAAGAAAAGCTTTGATAAATCATCTCAATCTAGATCTTTGCAGGTTGGAGACATGGTATTACTTTGGGATCGAAAAAATGAAAAGCCTGAAAAACACAAGAAATTTGACAGTTTGTGGCTGAGACCTTATATTATCAGAGACATTGCTGGACCAAACTCATTCCACTTGAGCACGTTGGAAGGCTAACCACTTCAGTTACCTGCGAGTGGCCAACTGCTCAAGTTGTTCTTCAGAGATGACATCTGATGCCATTGGGTATCCTTTGTATTGTATTTCTAACCTTACTCCTTGTCCTTTCAGCATTTCATTTTGTAGTTAGATTAGATTTACTTTTCATGTAGTAGAATAATAAATAATAAAGAGCTTCTATTTTTCATGTGCTTAATGTTATATGATGATATTTGGATGGACGCTACTTATGTAATTTTGTGTGTTGCTTGGATGCAGATTCTGAATTCTCACATTCCTTCAATGAAGCAACATGTCCTCAAGTAGAGCCGTGATAAGTTGACTATCTCCGTGAGAATGATGTAAACCCATTCTATATGTTTATGATGTAAATGATCTAAGTGAGACCACCATGTATGTAACAACCTAGGTAAGCCTAGTATTTTGGTGACGATTTCTATCCTAGGAGGTTTTTTGTCTCACTGATTCATGTGTTTCTCGACACAAGTGATCGGTAGAGTTTTCCCCTCCAGCCTCACCCCAAAGCTAGGGTGGATTTTGCCATCAAGATGCTAAGTGAGTCCTAGTGTTTTCTATCAAGTCTTTGTAAAATTAGTTTGGGAATAATCCTAGCTAATTGGCTAGATTATTTTATTACGAGCTACTTGGTCTACTAGATCATGTTTTGAGTCACAGAGTTGGGTAGCTATTTGAGAGTCTATTACGAATGGGTATTCCCCCTTTATGTGTCTAAATGTATTTATCTTATATAAAGAGGGTTGGAAAAATAATTAAATCCCCTTTCAGTCAATTAATTAAATTTTCTGGCCAAATTAAATTAAAAATCCTAAGCCAGAAATTTAATTAATTTTAAGTCTTGGATGATTTAAAATTCTTCAAAGGCAAAATTCATGGATCCCTGAAAAATAAATTTTTAAAGGTCCCGAGCCAAGGGAATACTAAGAATTTCGAGAAATTTTGAACCCTTAGACCTTGGTAGTTAAGTCAAAGTCAAAATTTTGAGGTAATTAACTCAAAAATATTATTTTTGAGTTAATTAAAAAGGAATTAAATGATAAATTCGAATTTCCTCAAAAATTTATAATTTCGACGGTCCAGATTGAAAGATAATTAAATCTTTTTCGACGGTCGAGATTACTTTGACAAGGATCAACCGAACTAGCCGTTGGAGATTTTATCTTATAAATTAGAAGTCTTTGTATGTCATTTGCATCCGATCTTTGAATCGTACAATTGTTCTCAGAAACTCTTGTAATTTTTGTTGATCAATAAAACAGAAAGACTTTGGGGTTACAAAATTTGGTATTCCTTTTCCAGATCTATCTGGTGATATTGTCTCTAAACTCTGCTACTTTTATCGGCATTTGATGGTTGATAGTCTTTATGGATTGATCTGCATACAGGTATCTTGTGCAGGTTTCTGGGTTTTCTTAAATTTCATTTCGATTTGACAGAAATATCAGATATCTATGTTTCTGAAAGGTCTTATGGTTATTTTTAAATCTCTATTAATCTAAAATTCAGATCTAAGTGTGCAAAGATCATTATTCAAGATTTGAGCGTTTGGGGAAATCTTCAATTAGATCAGCCGACTCTCAGATTTCAAAAAACCTGAAAAAGCCCATTGTTTCTTAATTTCTAAAGTTATCTTACGGATTTATTTTTTTTTGCAGGGTCTTCTTGGGCTTGTGCCTCTCTTAATTTCGCTTTTTTTTTTTAAATTGTGCAAAATGGTTTTAAATCTGGCCATGAGAGCTCTTGATCTGTAGAATAGCACTGTAAATTTCCAAATATCATTATTTTTAACTCGTCGGGGTTTTAAGGATTTTATTTCCTGTGCATATTTTTGGGTTTGGGTTCCTTGTTTCTAGTTTTTTGCAGGCTCTATTGGGAGATTCTCATAAAAAAATTTAGATTTGAGTCAAATCTAGGCCCTGAAGGGTAAGATCTGGGGTCAGAATCGATTTTCGTTACAGATCTAGACAGTGTCTCGTTTTAAGAATTAAATAATTGCAGGTGTATTTTAAATCAAATTAAATTTTGTTGGGTAAAAGGAAAAATTGGCGTGTGCCTGCGAATTTTTTCTATTGTTGCGTCTTCCAGTCTCTGTGCCACGTTGTTTGCTACTTTCCACTCCCTTACAACGTTTCTCCACATCCTTCCCTGCACGTGCTGCCTTTTCCTCACACATTTTCTGTCGATGACCAGTCTCTCTGCTCTTCCCTGCCTTAACTTTGCTCCGCATGCGTGTTGTTAGGGTCCCATGATTTGGCAGATTGGCAGACCAAATGACAAGGTAACATGGAAACAAGCTTTAGAGTCTGAGGACCTAGCCTTCCTGGACTCAGAGAGGGATCTCTCTATAAGGTGCAAAGGATGTGTTCTTTTTGCTCTAGGGTTTTGATTTTAGGCTAGTTATTAGGTGTAGGGTTTGTTGATTTGTTTTGGATGGTAAAGATGGTCAAATGTAATAAGAGGAGTGAGAGGATGTCAAAGCCATTGGGCTATGGAGTCAAGTGAAAGTCAAGAGTGTCTAAATGATGAAACAGAGTGAGTTGCAAGGTTGATTTAGCAAGGTGAATGGATGCTTAAGGTGATGTATGATGGTGTAATGAACATTACGTTGGGGAAACATTACGTTGGAGAAAAGACTAAGAGGTCTTACACCTATATAATCTGAAGCATAACTCATGAAGTAGGGCAAGCCATTGATCTCATTGAACAATACTCAAACTGATAAACATATAAGATGAACATTCCAGTGAAACATAGAATCATTAGAACTCATAACTTTAGAAATTCACCTTCAGATTTTGGGAAAACATACAAGATTTAAACAAATAACTTAATTTATGAAGAGGGAACTCCTAACATCATATTTCAAGCTATTGGGAACTCTAAAACAAGTTGACAAGCATGGAGAAAGGGCAAGATCGAACGAGACCTCTTTGACTTAACCTAATCAATCAATATTCCACAGAAAGGCTTCAAGATAGGGTTTTGAGAACTTCAAATAAGCAAGGCATACCATAAATCTTACTTGTAAGCTAACATACTAACCATGCATGAAACAAAAACAATTTTTGGTGGACCTAAGGAGCAGTAAAGAATTCCTTAAGATGGCCAAAAGAGAAAACATAAAGGCTATAATAAACAGGAGGACTGAGGTGTCTCAAAGAACATGTCTCAACCTATACTTTTCTGTCTAATAGCAGCTAAGAAGCATGAAACATATGATAACAAATAAAACAATAAACAAATTAGGAAAACATCACCATTCACCAAGCTATGGAATCCTGCAAACAAGCTTCTCCATCATCCAAGCAAACAAGCCATTCATCCACTTCACGAAACCAATTTCTTCTCCAAGCTCATGAAACCATGTATATTGCTCTTCAAGCTCATCAAATGCCAACAAAATACATAGGGGCCTCATGCTCTATTTATGGAGCAAATAAAGACTAAAACCCTAAATGTGATAGGAAAATGTCAAATATAGTCATAAATATCATTTATGTCCAAGATACCATGCAAGGCCCAAGGCACATAATATCCCAAGAAATAAATGCTAAAATAACTATTTGCACCTAATTCTAGCTTAATTTGCTTCAAAAAACTCAAAAATATCTATTTGCAATAAATGAGTGTGTTTTGTTGACTTTTGGTCCAAAACACACTAGGCAGCCTCTGTGCGTAGCGCCATTTCAGTAGAAAATGGGGTCTCTTGCAACTGAGTTTTGGACCCCTTCCCGACACCGGATTTGGCTCCGTGATGGCCCATTGGAAAGCTTGGTGAGTCTACTTTCCAGAAATGCTTGAGTTGTGCTGAGTGGATGCCATTTGCCTGTCCAAAAATCAAAGCTCCCAACACTGCTCTGTGCGCAGCACCTGGTCTGAAAATAAGGCAAAAAGGTCAATTTTTTGATGTTTTTTGACCTTTTGAGGGGGTAAAAATGCTCCAAATGATCTGAAAATTGGTGAATAGACTGTTGATGATGTGAGAAGTTCAAAAATGCAAACTTTGAGAGCTGAGGATGCACCAATTTTGTGCGTAGCGCCTAGGGTGTTGCGCTCCTAGGGGTCAAAATTTGGAAAAAACAAAAAGTTATCCAATTTGCCTCAAAATTTGTGGAGAGGTCCCTCAAGAGGTCTTGGACACCTGTTGAGAAGCCTCAGCCAAAATTCCAAGGCTATCCTGCACTTTGGCTCTTTTTAAGTTTTCAAGCTCAATGAGGGCCTTCTTCAGTTTGGCATATGCAAGCATGTTCTTCCTTGCATAATGCTTTGCCATTTTCTTTTGTAAGGCAAGGCCTCTCTTCACCTCCTTGAAATGCTTGTGCTCCTCTTTGTAATAGTGGATGACACATTGTGCCATCTCAAACTCTCTTTCCCACTCCTGAAGCTGAGCATCTTTCTCCAAGAGAAGCAAATTTGTGTTCATCTCCTTGTCTTCAGTATCACTGCCTAAATCAATAAATTGAGGCCCCTGAGAAGTCCTCTTGATCCTTTTGCTTCTTCTTACCTTGACTTGTTGCTCACCTTTGTCCATCTTTTCCTTGCTTTTGTCTTTTTGCTTGATAGCTCGAGGAGAGATGGCCCTTTGCCTTTTGAGGCAGCAAACACATCTCTTTTGCCTCTGTGGTAGGTGCATGTGAGAGGAGTGATGAGGGTGCCCTGATCCTTGATGAAGTCACAAGCCTTTTCATCTTTGTCATGGCTTTCATGAGTGACTTCATACTCCATTGGGTCACTGATTTCTTGACCTTCAACCTCATCCACATCCTTGCTTTCCTCACTGTTTTCTTCACTGATATCTTGGCTCTCAAACTGACCACTATCAGCCTCACTTGCCTCATCTTGGCTTTGTCCTTCACCAAGGCTTTCTTCTCTGCCACTTTCTGCACTGTCGCTTTGGATTCCTTGGTCACTTGGAGGTTGATTAGTGTCATGACTGTCATGACTATTTCCTTGCTTGTCACCGACTGTCTCATTTGTATCACTGTTTTGTTCAATGCCTTGATTTGCAAACTCTGTTTCAGCCTCATCAGTTATCTGCTCTTGGTCTTCAATTTCTTCATTTATTTCAGCACTTTTGTCACTTTGATTGGGTTCACTGTCATGTTCAAGACCATCATTATCTTGGTTGTCTTCTTCATCCTCCCGCTGACTGTCATCTTCATTTTTCTTTTCATAATCCCCTTGGCTGTCATCTTGCTCATCATTAACACTCTCTTCTGCATTTGATATTGTCTTATGAGTGTCATCACTGTCACTATTTTGCTCCTCTTCATCACTGTTTTTCTCTTCAGGGCTACTATGTTCAGCCTCTTCCTCTATGCCATCATCACTTTCTTCATCATTGGGCTATGTTTCTGCCCCATTGCTTTCTTCAATTTCCTCATCATTTTCTTGATTGGGCTTTGTGTTTGTGTCACTATTTTCTGCCCTTGTATCACTTTCATTTCCTTCTTCATTTCTGCTATCCTTACCTTCTTCACTCTTTTCTATGTTGTCATCATCCTTTTCCTCATCATTGTTGATGTCATTATATGTTTCTTTAGCACTGCTGTCTCCTTCTTTGTTTCCTTCATCTACCTCAGTTTCTATCTCATCTTCTACATTGTCATCTGTTTGCCCCTCATTAGGGCTACTATCAACTCTTTCACTTGATGCATTAGGAGAAGGGATAGGAAGTGAATTTCTTTGTGGAGAAGGCATATGTGGAGATGAAGGAGGAGTGGAGGTAGGTGGATGTAAAGTGGAGGGCAAATTTTGCAAAATGAAGGCTTGGGGATCGGCAAACACATCATGAGAGATAAAAACCTCCCAAGGGATCCCTTGTTGCTCCAATTGGTGTAAGACAATCATTTTGATCAAGGAATGGTGAAAAAGGATTTGCATTTGGTGGGCATAACTCCTCTTTTTAACCACTGAAGTCATTTTGTCAATGCTCCGGTATAGGTAGTATGGTAAGTTCAGTAACTTAACCCTGGTGAAGTGCATCAAAAGCCTTATGTGATAAGAGTAAACCCTGGAGTACCTCACCTCACAGGTGAAGTAATTGATAATTTGCCTCATTAACAAGGCATACCTCTCTAGCAAGTGGGAGAAGGGGAAGACAGCCATGCTGACAGCTAGGTTTGAGGTAAGGCTCATAATAGCTCAAGTCCAATTTCTTTTGTTTAAACCATCTCTCACCAACATCTGGAATTCCTGTGGCTTGAGCAATGGATTGAGATGAGAGTTCAAAGTTCACTCCTGCTAGGTTGACTTGGTGATTTTGCAAACTGAGGATGAACAACCTAGTTAGATCTGAATGGCTTTGGACTATCTTGACCTTCTCACAAAATTGATAACACCCAACATCTTGAAAACAGGTGAGTATCATCGGAGAAGAGGGGATCTTAATGGTGTCCAAGGGTTCAAACCTATTAACCCTTCCTCCCTTGTGCTTAGGCTTAGTAGGTCTTTGACTTTCATTACTGTTGGTATGAATCTCCTCTTCAGACATGGTGACTGTTTTTTAGCACAGAAAGCCTCTTTTAAACTTGTTTGAGGGTCTCTTAGGTCAAAGGATGGCAATGAGTGATGTGAGGACAACTTTGTGCAAATGAGGGTAAGATGAAGCCTTTGATGAGTGTGTTCAATTTTCTAGAGGTTGGTCTACGGTAACTGAGTGTATTTATACATATACAACCTTCCTCTTTGCAAACCCTAACCCAAGAGGTCAAAATTGACTTTTTAGGCAACTTAGGGTTTGATCTTTTTAGGTCTAAAATGCCTTTCTTGATTATGAGAAAATTACTTGGAAAGTGAGGGGAAAGAATGACCAACCTTTTTCTGATTAGTTGCAATAGAGTTGGAGGCAAAAGCACTGATTTTTTAACTCTTTTTAGCAAATTAGGGCAAACACAGGCTGTGCGTAGCGCCTGCCCGACAGCACATTCAAGTCAGGTCGGCCTGTCAAAGCGAAGCACCGAGTCGGAGGATGGGCCAGTCGGGCCAGTCGGAGCGCAGCGCCAGTCGATTTGGTGGGCAATCGGGCCTTTCTGGGCCTGTGCGTAGTGCTCGCCCAGGTGCATAGCGCCAGCCTCGGTGCGTAGCGCCTGTAGACTTCTTCGAATTTTGCTCAAAACCCTCCAAAATCGCTTTCAACAACTTGCTTTACTATTTTGAAACAACAATGAGATGTAGAAGGAGTTAAGGAGACTTTATAGTCTTTTTTGAAAGATGATTTGAAGCAAAAACCCACTTTTCTAAAGTTGATTTCTCTTTGCCTTTTCTCACTGTGTTTCAACCCTTTTTGGTCCTGTAGGGGATATTTTGGCAAAACAAGTTTCTTTTTTGTGCTGGGGTCCCTTTTGATGTCTCTCTTGTGTTAACACAACCTTTCAACCAAGTCTGAACTAGTGCCTTTAAACCATTTTGAACAGTGAACCTATTTATGATGCTTATCACTCATACACAGCAAATTTTGTCATATTTTGCCATTTCTTTCCTCTGATTTACATTCTGCTCTGTTTTTTTGTGTAGTAGTAAGGAGGAAAATCCTTTGGTGGGATAGAAACCCTAACAGTAAGTACAAACAGCAGCTTGGCTTTTTGAGATGTGTCACCTTTATTTGAAACATTCTTGCTTTGACTTTATCATTTTTTTCTGTAGGAAAACATTTTGGACAGTATTGTGAAGTGTCATTCATGTTCATCCACTTTTTGCCGAATAGTCATGTGATAAGGAGGCCCTTGTTGGGAGTTTCACTGCTCGGCTGCAAATTAGTGGCATATTTGTTCTTTAGACCTCTTTGACAATTATGTAGGTCTAGTGAGTGGGTAAGCTAGTTTAAACCCTTTCTCTGTACTTCATGGCCACTTTTGTGTATGCAGGTGCCTACACAATTTCTTTTAAATCACTGTCTCCTTTGAACTTAGACAGATCCTTTTATCAGTAATGATCCATGTTTGTCAGAGTTGCCTCCTTTGGTATTTTTCTTCCCTCATGCTCCCCTTCTTTGATAATTTTGAAACTGCTTCTGGTTGTTGCTTTGAGAACTCAGACCCTTGAATTGATATTTTTCATCCTTTTGTTGATACAATTCATCCTATTTCCTCCTTTGTTATAGTGGAGTTAATGCCTTTGTTTTCCAAATCCTAGAAGGTAGTTCGAAAACCTTTTGAAGCCATCTGTTGTGATGAAGGAGGCTTCTTTGTCACCATGTGACCATCTTTGTCCATTTTGCCAAACTGTTAGGTTTAAGGGCTGCTTAGGAAAAAGTATATAGTGTTGTCTTCTAAGTTCTTTGAAACTTCTCAAAACTCATTAATTATTCCTAAAGTCCTTCAATGTGCACTTGAAGGAGTAAATGAGGTCTTTGCCTTTGTAACCCTAGGACTGATTCCATGCTTGGTCAAAACTATTATAAACCCTGATTTTCACCAAACATATGCTTGCTGCTTTCTTCTTGCTATGAATGGCCTTCTTATGATGATTTTCTCTTTTATCTCACCTTATTGCTAATCTGATGGCTTTTTGACCCTCTTGCAGAAATGTAAGCAAAGGGCATCTGTCCCTTTGCAGATTCATGTCTTTTAGGCTAAAAACCTTCCTTGAATGATCTCTTTGGTGAAACTAGGACAAGATGACTTGTCTCCTTCTTTGAATGTATTTTCTTCATATAGGAAAACAGAGTTTATAGGGCACCAAATCCATCCTACGACTTTGTGAAACCCTAGGTGACCTAGTGGAGGCCTTCTGGGACTTGGTTTTTGGATTGAGACCTAGAACTTAGGTTTATCAAGTGCCAAATAGAGTTTTTAGGATAGACTGATGTATTGAAGATCTGAAATCTCATGCACTTGATTTATCTAAAGAGTTTACAGAGATAGTTTGAGACTATCAGTGTTTGAGAGTACTTTGAGAGACACCACAAGGCTGTTTGTCTAGTGGGTTTAAGTAGCAATGGGGGGTTTTTAGGCAAAACAAGACAGAGGCTTTGGGCCACAGGTGAAAGCATACAGACAGGGATAGTGACATAAGCCACTAATGGGTTTTCTGGGACTGGTAGACAATGCTACACATGGTGGAAAAGATGAAATAGTGAAAAATTGTCTTTAAGGATGATGAAGGCAGTGAGATTTCTAGAACTGACAATGTTCAAGAACTTTGTTTCTAGAAATCTAGGGAAAACATTTAGTCATCTATGCAGGCAAAAATTACTGATGACTAACACGTGTCATTCCCTCACTGCAAACCATTGATCCCTCCTTTGCCTGCATTTTCCCATTGCTGCCATTTCCTTGCATGTACGTTGCCCTCGAGCCTTTCATCTCCCCGTCCAGCCCGTCTGCCGACTGATTTCAACTCCATTTCCGACCTTCTATTTCCTTCATCGCATTTCTCCTGCTGTGTGCTCCACGCTCCTATCCACAGCTCCTCTTTCTCATTTTGCGTGAGCCATCTACTGCAGCTTTTCCCTCACGCCATCAACCTTCAAATCTATCTGCTGCCCTCACACTGCCATCGATCCCTTTCCTTTCCGGCGTGCTGCATTTCAAACCCACGATCCCATCCTTACTACCCATCTCCTGCGATTTCTTCCACGCTCCCTCCGTCGACCTGCAATACTTAACGCAAATCTAATTTTTTTTAATCTAACTTCACATTTTCGATTTTCATTTGTTTACTTAGCTTTAGTTTTAGTTTTAATATTTAGATTTTTCGATTTTTTTTTTTTTTTTGACGAGGTTAGTTTAGTTAACGTTTAATTTAATTTTTTAGGTTTGATTTTATTTAGTTTTACTTTTTTTAGATTTTAAAAACTTTAAAATCAAAAACAATTCAAATTTCCTAATTTTTAACCTCTTCTTTTTTTTAGAGTTTTTGTAGATTCGTTGACTTTAGATTTAAAAAAGAAAATTAAAAAAGGGCCAAAAACTTTAATGAAATTTTTAATTTCAAAAAAATAAAATAAAATAAAATTTAAATTTTCTTTTAAAAATTTTGGGTGCTAAAGATCTAAATTCTTGCATAGTCAAAGGTGAACTTTTAAATTTTTATCCAAAGTTTGACTATAGACTTAATTCAAATTTCTGGATTAGAATTACTGAGAATATCATTTTAATTCGGAATTGTTGGAAATATTTAGCATTCAAATTCGATGGTCCTTTCATGATAATATCTTTTCGGAATTTAAATTGTTTAAAGCTTGCACTTGGTTCGAAGTATTTATGCTTAGCAGGGATTGATGGTCGTTTAACTAGCTCTAATTGTGGTTTTAAATTCCTCGAAATTGATATTAATTGCCTTGTCAACGCTGAGAAAATTTCAAGTGATGATAAATTGTATGTCTTTATTTCCTAGATCGAACATTGTTGATGCATGATATTGGAAGGATTTGAAAGTGTTTTTGGTTCTCTCTGAATGCATTATGAGCTTACATCTAATCGAAGATTAAATCGCATTTGTGAAAAGGGCTTATCTTCCAGTTTGATAAATTGAGCATCTAATTGAAGAATTGAATATTGTTGTGGTGGATTGGTATTTTCATAGCAGGATAGTTGTCCTTTTTAGCAGCAGTTATCTATCAACTACTTGATCTTAATTTCGTAACGGGATATTTTGACTCCACAAGGCACTGGTCTTAAAACTTTTAATCTAAATTAATCTATAAAATCTCATTAAATCTTATCAAGTATTTGGTCGTTTGACTGTGTCTCCTGAATTGGTTGGTTTCCAATCAGTTCTCCTTCTTCATTTCGTTAGGGTCTACCCCCCTTAGTCTGCAAGGATACAACTTAAATAGAGAGATTGGGGATCAGGGTGACAGCCCCCGATCTGAGCCGTTGTCGCGGTGCCTAGACATTCTGTGCGACAACAAACATCAAATCAAAATTACCTTTTTAAGATGGTCTTTCGTCATGACATCAGCTTCTTGCAACATCAACATCTTGCACATGTATCATTCCATCTCCAAGACATTCAATATCAAGGGTCTCCTCCTTTTTCAGACTTTATCAAGGTCTTCATACCTTCTCAATGGAGATGTCATAGCTAATTCTTCTAGTTATCGGATGTTGATCACTTATCTTATCTTACGTGACTATAGTTTCATCTTTCACGAACTCTTCTTCCTTTCTTCACATATTGTTTTCCTCAAGATCTTCTTTACATGGTTCTTTCAACATAGGAACCATGATTGTCAACCACCTCATATTCCATATGAGGTCATATTATGTTGATTTCATCTTATCAATATGTAGAAGAGCTCAAGGCACATTGTCTACATGTCTTCATGCATCATTCTAATGGAAGAGATCCTTCTTCGATCATGTTCATGAGATGGAGCAATTCAACCAAGCTATCTGGAACTATATAATGACATGACCCTATTAGATATATACATACCTTTTCCTTCTTTTGGTCATCTAAACTTCCTTCTATAGCTTCCTTTTCTTGTTTGAAGAGGAAAGTACTTCAAACAACTTCAACATGTTGCACATCGTCATCATCATACCTTACTAGTGGATCCCACACAAGGTGGATCGTAGACTATCAACAAGACACTTGCTTCTTCCAAGTAGAGGTGAACCTTCTTATAAAGATTCTAGTGGAGGATCTAGATGATCCCTATTCTGAAAATGCTCCTTTCTAATGATGATGATGTGTGATGATTTCTTTATATTCTATCATGCTAGATGACTTTCTTTCAACCATATATACATATATCTACTTTGGTTGTCCTTATATGCTTCCAATGGAGATGCCATGAGCTACTTTCTATCATGATGACTGCTACAACCATGTAGACTTTTACTTTAGCTATCCTTCCAAGCTTTTATGATAATGTCATCTCTATTTCAACTCTAATGGATGTTGATGCTTGTCATGCTTTCCATCATGATTGTTATCTTCTACAAAATTGAAAAGAACTCAAGTATATTTTAGTCATAGTAGAGGTCTTTCACCTCTTCCTTCTTTGTCTTCTTTTCAAGTTCTTCCACTTCTTCGGTGACATGGGCTTCATTTATTTCTTTTCTCTTCTTGTAGTCCTTCTTGAGTTTGGGACAATTCCTTTTAAAATGCCCATCTTCATTACATTCATAGCATTATATCTTTGACATATTGATCTTTTTTCTTTTTCCGAGGATCAAACTTTCCAAATTTTCCTTTTCTCTTAGCCATGGCAGCATATGCTTGAACTTGTTCATTTGATCCAACATCGATTTTTTCTTTCAACCTAGTTTCTTCAATCTTACATAATGACCAAAGTTCATTGAATGGAGTGGCTTCCTTCTTTCCATAGATACTTGATACAAAGTTGCCCCATTCATCAAGTTAAGCACAATGGTGGTCATTTCTTTAACGGACATTATTTCTCCCAATTCTTGTAGTTGATCTCTTATTTGTGATACACTCATAACGTATGAGGCTACCCCTTCTTCCTTTGATACCTTCATTTTGTATAGTTTGATTCTCAATGATATAACTTCTCCTACAGTGCTTACGAAAAATAGTTCTACCAACTTATCATAGATTTTTTTTTAATCGATTTCTCCAACTTTGCTATAAAGGATGAGGGAATCCTTGACTGATCCTATGGATTGTTTGAGCCCTTACTTCCCCTTTAATATACTTCGATAGTGCTTGAGCTTCCTCTTGTGATGGTTTGGAGATTGAACCCTTAACATGTCCAAAAACTTCATTCTCTATGAGGATTGTTACCGCTCAAACTAGCAGGGGTCTTAGGAGGGGATCCTATAGAGCAAATACTAGGGCAAGGGCAATAATGGAGCGATAGCCCACTGCGACCTCAACTAAGGCTCCCTGCTCTTTACGTACTTTCACCAGTGGAGGAGACCAGATATAAGGGGAATCACTAGATGAATGGATCAAATACGAGAATAAGGAGTGATTCCAAAGGCCTATTCACAAGAGAGACTCAATTATATGGCTTTCTTGCTTGAAAAGCAAGGTGATATGCTCTCTAGGAAGGGCTAAGAGGATTCTTGAGGCTAGTGTTTGGGAATATATCTTGTCAAGAGGTTTCCTAGACTCGAAAATCCTTATGGAGAATTTGCCTTTACGTGATCTTTGTAGAATTGAAGTTGTGAAGTTGCAAGACCACACAGGACGAAGTGGACCCAAAATTAGGTCAAGGGTATGGAGTTGATCAACCAAGGAGGGGCTTGACCTAATTAGGGAAGAGAAGAGGATCAAAGGACAAATTTCCTTCCGAGATTTGGATGCAATGATCCTGATGAGGTGACTAACTCAAAATCAACCTAGGGTAAGAAATGGCCTTGTGGATAGGGCTTGCTATATCTCAGAATTCCAACATCGGAATTGCTTGAAATTTGGAGGACCTTTTGAGCAAGCTACAGTGCAGTAGTCAACCAATTTTCAAGGATTTTGGATGGCTACAAATAATTTTGTGTGATGCCTTGGGAGACCTTCTGGGTTAGGCCCAAAATTGGAAGAAATGAAGAAAAGAAATGTTATTTTGACCACCAAAGGGGTACGAGGATAAGGGACCTATTTCTTGGGCTTAATGAAGTCAAGATACACATAGATCATGGAATTTCGTGAGCTAAGGAGACAAAGTTTTGAGGTATTTAACCTAAGAGGTGCCTTGGGAACATTCGCCCAATCCCTCAAAGGTCAATGCATGCATTTAATCACTTAAGGTCTCGGAATAATTTTGCATTACATTTAACCCATACAAGAATAAAGATAACAACATACATGCAGTTAACCAATAAGATAACAAGAATAGCATCAAAATTCCAACTTACATGAGATAGAGAGTATATCCATTTATCAACTTTGCATTGGAGAAGCTCCAAAGACAATAGCGAAATCCAAACATCATAGTGCATCAAGAAAAGCTCCAAAAATTCATCCCAATAAAAAGTGTGAAAATCTCATAAGAGATACTAATCTAATCCAAGTGATGATGATGGAAATGAATCACCTCAAATCTATTTATACAATCCTTTAAGGGATTCGAATGGCTTAATTTGGACTAATAATGCCGCTAAAATAAAATAATGTGCGGCATAACAATACTTTTGGTGACAAGCCCACCAAAATAGCTCAATAAAACAAGAGTAAGCCTCTCAAGAGGGCAGAATGATCAATATAGTGAGTAGTTGGGCCTTTGAGGAGGCCTAATGAAGTCCAAGGGGTACCATGATGTAAAATTGGACTCCAAACATAGTGGGCAAGGGGTTGGCCCCTTTTTTCCAAGCAAGAACCTATGGTGCTCCCAAGTGGGTGTGGGAGCACAAGGACATCCTCATGGGTCTCCAAGTGGATTGAAAATGCCTGTAGACCATCTGTAAGGGCCAGGATGATGACATGATCCCTCCCTCTAGAGCAAGAGACATCCTCTAAACCATGGAACACCTGCCAAGTGTATGGTACATGTGAGGAACCAATTGGGCATGGATTACCATGTTGAGTAATCTAGGGGCAGCTAGATTAAGTGATTTCTCTTACTTTGACAATTGCTTTCAATGTATTTTTATTTAACTTGATTAGCTTCTTTCACTTGATTAAAATTAGTGTTCTTATCATCAAACAACTACCAAACAATAAAGAACAATGAGACAAGAGGAAACAAGATATAGGTTATCAATCAGGGCCAAAACCTCTCCTCTTGAGAGGAAAACCCACCATAATTCTTCTCTTCTTATAGAATGTTCAGATGACAAATTCCAAGACCTAAGACCCTTGTCAAAGACCCCTCCAAGACCAAGTCAAACTTCTTCTTAATGAACTTTTCTTTCAGCTACTTTTGACCTAGCAGCTTCCAACAACTTTGACAATTTTCAGCTACTTCGACTTGCCCACCAACTTTCCAATACTTTGACTTGCCCACCAACTTTCCAACAACTTCGACTTGCCCATCAACTTTCCAGCAACTCCACTTGCCCAACAACTTTAGAAACCCTAACGTAAGAGAGAGAGAGAGAGGCCCAAAAACTTCAATCTTGCTTTTCTTCTTTTTATCCTTGATTTTCGTCCTTTTCCAACTTCTTTCTTGAGGAGATCGAACTTGCTTCTTGTGTGTCCAAGTGAGGTCGAGTTGCTTCTTATATATAGGCTTTCCAAGGGTAGGAATTGCTTCTATGAGGCCGACTTCCTTGACAAGGGTCTTGGAGGGTCTTTATGACATTTTTTACTCTACAAAAAATTTCTTTACAAGATACAACATGCCCAAAGGGGTCTTGCAAGTATGACAATGACTCTTTTGACTTCATAATTCTATGACAAACCTAGAAGCACTCAATGGGTGCTTGACCTACAAATAAATTTACCTTGAGCATGAAACCCATGCATCAAGAATGAAAATAATAATAAAAAAATTATCTTTTCATCAAATACATAAAATCATGATTACAATAGACATTATGAAGACTGAACCTAATTACATATTTCAACAAGGGTATTGCCCGAAACGTCGGGTTCCTAGAAGTTTCGTGCAACATAGGGTCAATGGGACTAAAACAAAGGTACATTAAACAACAAGTTCAGTGCAAATGGCTACTCTGAAATTATAAAGTAAACTAACAAGCTAGCTATCCAAAAAAGTTAAATGGAAAAACTGGAGCAAGGAAAGTAAGAGAGAGAGAGAGAGAGAGAGAAAAGCATGTATAACAACAAGGCCCTAACTCTGAGGAAGATGTTTTATTTTGATGAGTGAACTAGATCTCAATGAGGCAGCAAGGGTGATGTGAAAGATTAAGAGAGTTTTTCAAACTAGTTTTTGGTCTAGAGCAGAAAAGATAGTCAAAGTTACAAGCCCCTTGTTAAGGTGTTGTGGATTGTGGACATGAAAAACTGGCCATGTGTTACATTTATGAGGCCATGGATCAAGCCAAAGAACAAATGAGCGCAGCATACAAGCATTAAATGCAGCCTATAAATGCATCTAGGTATTTCCTAAGCCCAAGAAATCAATACAAAGTCAAATTTCGAGACAATGAACTTGAAGAGGTCAAAGATAAATTATGCATTTATTTAGAGTGCATGTTCCTTAACCCCAAGAACCTGGCCAATTACTACCTAGCATATCCCTTGCAACAATATTTAATTATTATGCAAATCTACTGAATATAAAGCACAATTCGGATTTTAACACGTAAATGAAATAAACAGCATAAGCAAAACTAATACACCAATCCCATTCAGCCCTGAGGGTTAGCTCAATTGGTCAAGTTCCCGTTGTTAAAAGCACCTTGCTAATGGGAGGTCACGGGGTCAATTCTCCTCGATGCTCTCGGGGTTAGGCTCTGCTAATGAGCTCGCGGGAAGCGATCCCTTCGGCGGATCTTCCCAAATATTTCCCTGGACGTAGCAGCCACCCATCTCTGATGTACGTGAACCACACTAAAAAAAATACACCAATCCCATTCACATGCACACATCAGTTTTCTGCCCTTCAAATTTGTTCTTCATTCAAATAACAGAACTTACAAGGGCTCCCTTCCTAGGATAATGGCCCACTGAGGACAATACAAATACAACAAGAAACATGGAGTTATCCCAGTTGATCAAACCCCTATGCTAATGTGTCCTTCAATATTGTTGGTTGATCTAGATCTGTCTCCCTTACTGCCCCTTGCACTCTTCCTCAAACCTTACACACTTGAATGGAAATCATTCTGCTAAGATCTCACTCTCACTGTGTCTTGTGCTCAAAGATGTGTCCTTCTCCCTTAGCCTAGACTTCCTTTTATGTGTTTGAGTTATTAGTTCAGAATAGATCTCGACATCACTTTAGATCAATGGTTGAGATTCATCTAATTCACTAATGAAAATAACCTTTGCATTTCATTAGATTAACTCTTATTATCTTATAAAGGACAATTACCTTAATTATTGAAGGAATGGCTAAGGCTATGGGTAAATTAAGCGACTTCCACATGACTAGACACTTAGGCTTGTGTGCAAGTACTTTCTTAAGCTACAAACATCAACACTCCCTCTTAGCGAGGAAGGTACTTCCTAAAGAACCATCTGGAACTAAATGTCCCTCCAGTCCTGGCACAATGTCCCATGCATATTCCTTCACCATGGATTTGCTCCAACCTCGTGGTTTGTTGCCTCTTGAATGACACTACTCATCAGTTCCATGTACTTCAAAAACTTCTTCAAAGGCCTGTTCTCCTTGAATGTGCTTCTAGAAGTCTCCACATGCTCTTGAGCATCCCTCAATGTCTACTAAAACCACCTGGGTCTCCTAACAAAACTAGGAGGAGATATTGACTCCTCCCCATCTAAAGGGAGACTCCCTAAATTGGAAGCTTTGCATGTTATTCTACCTTCGAAGCCCCCTACTCCTTGTCCTTTGCCACTATAGGTAGCAACTCATGAGACTTCCTAGATGCCAAGTCCTCCTCGAACTTAACATCCCTACTCACAATTGTCTTCCTCTATGTTGGTATGAAGATTCTATAAGCTTTTCAGGTCTTACTATACCCAACAAATATGTCGTTTTGTCCTAAAGGCTCCAACTTTGTCCTCTTTTCCACCGACACATGGACGGAAATTGAACAACCAAAGATCCTCAAATGTCCTATCTTTGGCTTCACCCCTATGAATGTCGCCTTTGAAGTCTTGTACTCCAATATCTAGTGAGGACTCTCATTCTGCACATATATTGCAATGCTACACACCTTTACCCAAAGAAACATGGGCAGCTCATGGTCATGCAGCATAGCCTTTGGTAGAACCAATGATGGACCGATTATTTCTCTCTACAACCCCATTTTGTTGAGGGTTGTACGAGACTGACATCTCCCTCTTGATCCCTGCCTCCGTGCAAAAACCCTTGAAGTCGTTGAAGGTGTACTCTCCCCCATTAAAAGACCTCAAGACCTTGATCTCCTTCCCTGTCTAGCTCTCCACTTCGGCCTTGAACTCCTGAAATCGAATGAAAACATCATCCTTGGTCTTCATGAAGAAGTTCCAAGTTTTCCTAGAATAGTCATCAATGAACATGACATAGTATCATGTTGCCTGTAATGAGGCCAATGACATCAACCCACATACATATAAGTGAATGAGATCTGAGATCCCCTTGGAAATACTCTAGATAAAACTTAATGGTTCTAACACTCTTCATTGCATACACGACATCATTACCAAGCTCCACATGTAAATATGAGTCTTTCTCCGTCAGATTGCTAAACAGCTCCCATGCTTATGTCATATGGTGTGATGCGCCACTATCCAAGTATTAAACACTCCTTGTGATGGTGTTGGTAGATAAGACAGGATACAAATGAAAAGTCCTTGAACTTCATTGCAAACACATCTAGTTGAACCTTTGTTGATGTTGATATCTATTGTGACTTCCTCTTCCCCTTCTTCCTATCCGGCCACTATGATGCATAGTGCCCATTCTTGTGGCAAATGAAGCACTTAAGCTTTGCTCAAGTCCTTCTTCTTCCCTCGCTAAGAGGTTGCCCCCTCAATGTTACCCTTGGAAGTTGGAACCCTTTCCTTTACCTTCTTGGCAATACTAACTAGGCCCAAGTTATCTTCTCCATCTCCCTGCTTGTTGGCTTTAGACTCCTCCCGAGTCTCTTCATGGATGTAGTCATCCCAAAGGCTTTCCCAACTGGGAAGGTGTTCCTGAGTGCAAATCCCCTTGACAAATGGTTACCGTGACTTGGGAAAACCATTTTGTGCCACATTTACAAGCTCTACGTCCTCCACTTTCTCCCCAATAATTACAATTTTATCCCATGTTTAGGTGATCTTCATGAAGTAACCAATAAAGTTATCAAACCTTGACATCTAGATGGATATGAGCTTGTTTCCCAAGATCATCTTGTTCATGTTGTTATTTTTCAAAAGGTCCACTAGAGCTTTGAACATCTCCTTGATTGTCTTCTTTTCTGCCAAATGCGAGATCAAATGATCCTTTACGACATCCATGATAATCCTCTAGGCTTTGATGTCCTTCTTCACATGAGCTTCCTTATCTATTGGATCTGTCAATTTAAAAACCTCTTTTGCAACTCCCAAAGGTCATGTCCCCTCAACAGCAAGGTGACCCTTGAATTTGAGGGCAAAAAGTTAGATCCTCCATTCAACCTATCCTCAAAACTCAAACTGGTTGTTTCCATCTCTAGATTTGATATTTTTCCACCTTGTGCTAAGTCCTAGCACCTACAAAAAAAAAAAAAAATGTTTTGGTTTATAGATCCACTAAGATCTTCTCATGGAATTGCGTGTTGATCCTTTGAAACACCCACAAAAGTAAATTTTCTAATTTGTGCAGTCTCCCTCTCTCCCTTTGAAGGTTGACCTCCGTCAATCACTTATTGTTGGCTACACCAATATTATCCTTCATACCTCTAGTAGCTACAACTACCACATTGCCACTTAGTATGCACCCTTGTACGGTCTTTACACATTGCACTAATATGACTACAATGGTGTTGTCACATACACCTGAGATGTCTTGTATCTAATCGTGCTTCCATCAACCGTACGACCCCACACCTTTTTCCCATCGTCAATTTTTTTTGTTAGCGGCTATACAACAGTCGATTCCATGCATATAGCTGATTTATTTTCCTGTACGACAACCAATTCACCTATTGGTCTAGGGCATCTCAATCTATACAAACGGAAGCTCTTGCATGCGTCTTTTCCTAGAGACGCAGTTGCAACTATCTTTGCTCCCTGTTGGTTACCTTCTCTGACATCTGCTTTTTCTTGGCGCCACAATTCCACACCTATCTATGGTTGGGCCTTTTCCTGACAACTATGTTGATGGCTGACAAACTTGTCAACCCCTTCCTTTTTTTCCTTTATTTTATTACCTCAACTCTACCTCGCATGATTTTTGTGTACGACCACACAAAAATTGGTTTACTTTCTAGTTTGCAGTCAACTATGTGGAAATTTTTACAGTCAACCCTACTCCTTGCCGACCTTTGTTGTATACACCCCCCCCCCATGATTTTCCTATCGGTTACTACACTCTTCAAACACCACTATGTAGGGCTTGATCCATACAACATAGAGCCACTTCAGCCCTACAACCCTTGCTCTATGCAGCCATTGACCCAACTATATATGGCCCCCACAATTCTTGTACAATGGCTATACAATTCTTGGAGATCAATCTTCAGAGGACAAGCACTATTGCCATGTTAATTTTCCTTAACCCAAGCAACTTGGTCGATTACTACCTAGCAAATTCATTGCAATAATATTTAATTATTATGCAAATCTACTTAATATAAAGCACGGTTGGGATTTTAACACATAACAAATCTACTTAATACAAAGCACGATTGAGATTTTAACTCATAAACAAAATATAGAATGGAAGCAAAATCAACACACCAATCTAATACGCATGCACACATAAGATTTTTTCCCTTCAAATTAATTTGTCATTCAAATCACTATAGAACTTACAAGGGCTCCCTTCCTGGGATAATGGCCCACTGAGGAAAATAAAAATACAATAAGAAACCTGGAGTTATCCCAACTAATCAAACCCCTCTATCAATGTGTCCCTTGTTGCCCCTTGCACTCTTCCTTGAACCCTATTCATTTGAATAGAATTCCTTCTCCACCCAATCATTGAGATCCCACTCCCATTGTTTATTGTGCTCAAAGATGTGTCCTTCTCCCTTAACCTAGCCTTCCCTTTGTAAGTTTGAGATATTGACTAAATCCACAACCCTAATCTCCAAAGTGATTGACGGTTGAGATTAGATCTCCACATCACTTTAGATTAACGATTGAGATTCATCTAATTCACAAATGCAAATAATCTTTGCATTTCATAAGATTAACTCAATTTATCCTATAAAAGTCAATTACTTTAATTATTAAAGTAATGGCCAAGTTTAAGGGTCAATTAGGCGACTTCCACATGCTGAGACACTTGGGCATGTGCAGAAGTACCTGTCCAAGCTAAAAACATCAACACTTATTTGAAAGTCCAAGATGAAATACCTAAATAGATTGATGCTTTTAGTCAAAGTAAAGGTACCTTTGGCAAACAAGTAGTTGTTTGTGCAAGAGATCAAGACGAACCAACTATACAATCCCAACACTTTCTAATTCAAGTAGTCATTGTTTTATCTTTGAGTGCATTCACACAAATAAGAGAACTATTTGGAACAACAGTTAAATGATCTTGTCTCTATGCAATACAACCTTCAATTGAGATGCAACCAACTGCATAAAAAACACTTGATATATATCCCACTCTATTGGAGGATATTGATCCCTTCCCGAAATGGAAGACTCAACTAACAAAATTTGAATGTGATGACTTGGGGTGAATGGACTTCGATCCACAATTAGCACAGATCATTAGTAAATGTCCTTGGAGGAATGAAACAAAGTCAAGAGGTGGAGACAAAGTCGAACACTGATGATGAGGATCTAAGTATAAGGATGATTTTAATAATGTGTGAGTTTATTGGAGCATGATATTTTTGGACACTAAAGACCATTTAAAGACCCAATGTTTACATATTTAATTTCATATATGTATCACACATTCAACCTTACATGTTATATCTTTTTTTCCCAAGGAAAAATCATAATTTTCATTATATGTGAAAATTACATGTTGTATATGCATTTGCATATGCATATTTTGTGACTGTGGTCACATCGTATTGTTCTATCAAAATCCCCCAAGGGGTGTACAGATATGGCAGTCAAAATATATACAATAAATACAATAATTTAAATTCGGTCATATAGTTCATCAAATTCTGTCAAAATTGAGCTGATATCCCTTTGTCATATGTTTGGTTGGTCGATGAAGGGACGATGGTAATAGCTGTAGTGTTGTAGGTCCTTCTACTCTTCTATGTGCCATAGCCCCCGATGCTGGACCGCTGACCTTACATGTTATATCAATGGGTAAAAATTGCATATTTGGTGTCTAACAGTTTAAATTTCCATTGACATACAGGAATATATGTATATATTTATGTGTGTATACAGAGAGAGAGACAGACAAAGAGAGAGGTGGGTTAGCTCGACTAATTGAGAATAGTGAATTACAAGCATGACATCACAAAGTCAAGTCCCCAAGTTGGTTATCTCTGTGGATATTACTGGGCCTCAATCAATCTCCCTATTGAGTTAGGTTGCTAGAACCAATGTTGCAAAAATTGTGATCGGGATTAAATCGGCGAGGGGAAAAAATCAGAAAAAAAATTGTAAAAATCGGGAAAAAATCGGTAAAAATCGGCACATACAAAAATATGCATTTTTTTTTCAATTTTTTTAATATCTAAAGCATCCACAACATAAAATAAATACATTGACACATAAATATGAAAAAAAAAACTAATATATAAGATGTGTAATATCATGTCTAGTGCTACATCACACATAACAGTGAATCATGTCCTGAATACTAAGTCCTGAGTCTCAACTCAACCTCAAAATATCAACAAAAAATATAATAATGTATCTCATATCATGAGTCATAATGTCATATACAAAGGAATGCACCAAATAACCTATACTATTGATTTCCTCTGCCCCTCTTGCAAGAAAATGTAACAGCTTTCCCTCTAGATGAAGAAGTTGGCGGTGTTGGCAATGGACTCTGTTGTGCTCTAGAACCTAAAGCACCAGAACCTGAAGCACCAAGAGCTAAAGGAGGTAGACCACATCCTCTACCGATAGCAAGGGTAGGTGGTGTCACCTCCTCCTCCTCCTCCTCCTCCTCCTCCCACTCCACTACCTCCTGCTCTATCCAATCAAAAGCTAACTCCATGATAGGCCTCTCAGCCTCAACCCTCCATGCAGCAGTGGTGTCAATCGCATCTAAAGAGATGGCCTCCATATCAGGTGTCCTCTCAAGTTGTCTTGGGTTGCTAAATTCCTTCACTTTTCTCCTCTCTTTCCCTTGTAGATGACTTCTCCTCCTCCTTAGCTCTCTTTCTTGCCCTCTATCTGCAAAAATAAAGAAAAAAAAAATCGAATTTGCATGTTATTGGGTCGCTATTTAACGGGCCCACGATTTTTGCCCGTCGAATCGCGATTTTTTCACAATTTTTTCAAAATAAAAAAATCGCCGAAAAAATCGGCGATTAAATCGTCCGGGCGAAAAAATAAAAAAAATCGCAATTTTATCGCGATGTTCGCTTCACTAGCTAGAACTACACCCAGTCGGCTTACCAAGGTGCCATCCTCCAAATGACAAAAAATGCTTGTAGGGTTTCCTTAGGATGTGCATTCCATCGAACAAAAGTTAGATAGATAGATAAAATTAAATTTTGCATATGTTATGCTTTTTTAGCAGATGAAATCTTCAACTTGATTCTTCAACCAATTCCAATCCAATCTCATCAGACCCTTAGTCAGTTATGATCTTGATCCTAGCCTTATCTCGTTTGACCCTCAGCCATATTTTATACTAACTATGCCTTTGATAACTTTGCATTCATCCAATTAAATTTATTCTTTTCTTGCTTAATGAACTAGATCTTTAAATTTATACTACTCAATTAAGAGACAATCAATATTTGCTCAATTCTATAGATTTTCCACCTTAAATAAAAATCATAAAGAGTCCATGAAAAAACATATTACAATGAATATTGCATAAGACACAACCAAAAAAAGAAGCTAGGGCTTTGTAGAAATTTTTTGCAACACTGACAGTGTTGGAAGCACAATTTGTGGCAAATTCTAAAGAGGGATCCCAAGAGGTCCAGATGTAAAGCAGTGACTGGGGTGGAGGGTGGATGGTAGCTTCCTAGCCATTTCTCGTCGGTGTCTTCCACCCTATCCAGAATTCTCACAATAGCTATGCCCAAAGGGCACAGTTTCAAATGTACAGTGTTGATAGGCGTTATCTAGATACAAAGTTGTTAATCAGGAATAAAAGAAAGGAAATCAGAGGAGTCTAGACCAGGCAAGTGAGAAATCTCAAGAATTGTTAATCATATAAACCTTCCAAACATCTATATCACAAGGACAGTTCACCAAGAATAACAGAAGAAGTAAACAGCAGATCATAGCATAGAGTTTGGATAGATGCCTAGTAAAGGATACAGTTCTAGTGTTTTACCAATCAGTGTTTCGCTCTTAAAGGAGCTAATTCAGATCATTGGCTAATACTTTTAAATATTTCTGAAAAATGAAAACCTACATAATGCTCCCTTTTGCTTAGAGAACATGTGGCCATCCCACCCAGACATCAGAGAAAATAGAGTTGGCAGAATTAGAAACAACCCGGAAGGGGATATAAAATGTTTATTTTGGAGCAAAAACTAAATTTAAAAAAATTGACTTTCCCATGTGAAAATACTCCTGAAGATGGATGGACCAAGCTAATACAGTCCGAAACGTCCAGAGAAAAACAAATATTTACACAGGGTCCTTCCATAAAATCTCTTTGTGTTCAAAACAAGTGATTTAAGGAAAAAATAGAGAAGGTCCAGTCTACCATTTTAAAAGAGGAAGTGACTACAGAAATGACGCTAAAAGAAAAATACCGACTTCAAAAGCTCGATGAACAGGAAAAAAGAGGAAACATTACGGAGCTATAAGTAGTTAACGTGAGTGAATGCAATTAATAAAGATGGTACATCAGTTTGTGACCATATGTTGCTGGTCCTTGCATGAAACAAGAGCTCAAATATAAACGGGTAAGGAATGAACCTAAACCCTGCCCATTGCAAATTTCCATTTTTTTCCTTTTTTGTTTACTTTTGTTTATAGATTAAAAAACATTTAGAAACCCTTAAAAAAAACGTTTGGTGTGAAACCGGCAAAATTCTGTTTTATAGACTACATTACCCATTTCGCGTTTCTGATAACTTGGTCTCCCAATTGTTATCCCGCATAACCCTCAAGTACTCTTTTTCATTCATTTTCCCCTTACTCGTTCCTTACAATGAACCGAACTGCCAGCAACTCCAAGACCAAACCTGACCTGGAGTATGTGGCAGCAATATCCCTGGACTCTGAATTTTTAAATGGTGAACAAAATAAAATTTGAGATCATTGTATATACTTGTGTTTTGGGGGGTATAACGAACTGGCTATGATTATGAGTATCTACAGCAGTGCAAGTATTACACTTGTGCTTCGAAGAAAAATATGCTATTTCGCATAAGCTGGACAAATGCCACTCAATGGAATGAAAGAACACAGCTAATTTCACGGTCAGAGTTCAATTAGATAATCAAAACTCTTTTATTTAGAATGCTACAAGGATAAAGAAAACATACTGGGAAGACTTAGCGGAGGCTCCAGGATCATGCGAGTCGAAAGCCGTCAAGTTCCCTAGATCGATCTGGTAAAGGCTGGTTTCTTCAGCAGCAACCATCGCCATACTAGGGTTTCGATTTGAGTGCAATTGTGGCTCTGTACCTGAAAATGGCCGCTGTATATTTAGTGTCTCTTCTTATGAAGAAGCGAAAAATTGTTTGCAGCGTCCAGAGAGAGATGTTAATCGTTCTGCGGTTTCTTTTTAGTGTTGGTTGATCAACCACGCTTATGCTTTTGACCTAGCTTTCTATTTCGCAATGTAGCCCTATTTTTGCCTTTGTTGTTAATTAAATTAAACGATGGAGTGCTCTAACGTATAGTTATCTGGTGGATGATGTGTGGTGTGTACATGGTTAACATGCAATAGAAAAAATTCAATTATTAGTGGTGTCTCGAAGTTGCCTTCGATGATTATTGGCCTCTTCATTGTCTAAATGTTTAAAGGAAACATGCATCATTAAGGTGCTTCCAATTAGAGCTTATATTATTATGAAGTGTTTTCGCTTATAATTCTCTCTTTATCAATCTCATTATTTATATGAACAAGTTAACATATGAAACTTAACTCGCTTAATACATGGTATTGTTTATGGGGCATGGTTTAACTTATAAGTGAAATAGACTTTTTCACAAGAATCTAGTAAAATAATTAAAAGAAAGAATGTGATTTTTTGTTGTTTAAAATGCATTTTTGAATGCATAAATGGATTCAGCGTCCTAAAAAATCATTTGGGGCACTCGAAATCTACAAATTAAACAACTTACACTAGAGTTTTTAAAAATCTCTATCGAATTTTGGTTACAATTAACCAGAAAATTTGTCGTGAAAAAGGTCATTTCGTCTATAAGTTAGACTATGCCTTGCTTATGGGCACCACCTTCTTACTTATGGGTATCACCTTCTTGGGTATTGCCTTATTGGAGAAAATTACCTTTTTTTGGCATGCTCTTTGTAGGTATAATAATATGTTAGTAGTGCATTAGAGGAGATTATTAATTTATATGTTATATAGAGTTGATTACTCTAAATAAATAAAAAATGTTGTGTTTTCATGTTTAGTCAATAACCCTTGAACTGCAATTTTGAGACTCGTTTCGAGATTATAACTTTGTAATTTCAAAGTGCTTAATTTTATGTATGTTAGGTTTCATAATTTTAGGGTCTTCATTAATTTGCTTTATGCTTAGTATTTCATTGTTTATATGTTCAATTCTTTTATCCATTCCTTATCCAATTTTGACGAGTCACTTTTGCAATTGACATTTATAAGCCTTATTAGTCTCTACCATATGCAAGGTATTATACCATTTGGTTCAAATTTGATCTGATTGTCAACGTGATTGGATGATCCCTTGTGATAAAGACCAATTAGTGCCTTGTTAGAGATGGTTTAGAAATTTCCTAAAGGCTTAATTCTTAGAGTTTTCAACACTGAAATTTGGTGTTGGAGACACATGGAAGGTTTGTGGAGCTTTGCTAGGATTTACTTCTGTTGGCATGAAAATATGTTCTCGTGCAATTTGTTCATTGATACATGTCCTTTTAACATTCACTACTCACTAATTGGGAATTATTGTGTAATGACCCTTGGTGGCCTTTCCACACTCCACAAGGCATGAGGGGGCTCATTATGATCAACCCTTAACTTAAAACTCTAGTTGATGAATAGGTGATTTGAAAATTTTGATAAACCTATACAATAGAAGATATGTTAATGAAATCTTAAAACAGAAGAAATTGTGGCACACATGCATAACACACAAGAGGTTTACTTTAGAAGCCCTTAACAAGAAAACCAACAAATTCAAAGCTCTCTCTCTCTCTCTCTCTCTCTCTCTCTCTCATTGTGATTTATTCTTAAGTAAACCATTTGTAATACTACATTTAGGCATTTTCCATCATCAATTAACCTTGATCCTCTAATTGGGAATATATTACAATTATAATCTCTTAACCGATATCATATTACAATGAGTCAAAACGATTGGTCAAAAAGCACAAAGATGAACCAAACACTAACAAAAAGCAAACCAAAAAATAATAATCAGGGGTAAGTCCTTGAAACCCCCATAAGTCAGGTCAAGATGCACAATGTACTTACAAAGAATACAACACATGTCCAACATCAATGTTGGAGCAATGGTGAGTATCAAAAAAATTAATATTGCTCATAACTCCCAATGCTTCTCACAAGGTTGTCCTTGTGCTATTCCACAAGGTAATGGCATCCCTAAAAATGAAGTTTATCATTGATATTGGCCTTGACTAATATTATAGTGTTTATGATAAGTTTAAATGATTTATTTATTGGGTTACAATCTAGGTTGGATTACCCCTAATTTTATCATAAAGGAGGTTTATAAGCCCTATGGACGACAAGATCCAATAACCCATAACTTAATAGATGGGTTTTTTTTCTTGTACTATGCCACTATTCTTTATTGGGTCTTTGGGATATGTTGAGTACCCTAGCAATGTTATCTTCGTGTGAGGAAAGTTTTTACATTGATTAGACTATGTAGTTATCCTACTATGTTTGGGTCAGGTTTTTTGGGCTCCTAGTGCAATTTTTGGGACTTCCTAAAGTGGATCTGTGAGCCCTTTAGGGGTTTCATTTGTTATGAGCTAACTGAGCTCTTTAATATTGGGCTATAGCATAGAATATATTTTAGGGTTAACTCATGTTGAAATTTGCAACAAGAAATAGTTAAATTTGCAACCAGAGAGGACAAAAATTGCACACACACTGGTGTGGGATTCCAGTCACACATTGGTGAGGAATTCAGTTACACATTAGTGCTAAATGTGGGCATCTAATTTATTTTTCCCTTTAATAAATTGGAAAATAAAATTTAATTTCATCTCATAACAACTTGTATTAGTTAACTAAGTCATGAAGATTGAGTTAGCTCAATAAATTCGAGTTGAGGGTCCAAGATGAGGCATGTAGAATGATTCTAATATTTTGGGGATCCACTTGCAGTTGTAGCACTAGTGTGGTGTGAGTGTAATCAGTTAACTCAAATTAATTGAGTTAAAATCAATTTAACTAGTTCTAACTTAGTGATGAACTTGATCCGGATTTATGCAGGAACGCAACAAAATACGGAAATAACCATAAACATATAGATGCAGTGGAAATAAGGCTTCATTTAATTAATATCAAATAACATAAATGTGCTTACAAACATAATGGAAATAAAATAGCTAGGGTGCTGGTAGCGAATCTCTGAGAAGAGATGTGGCGGCTACAGACCTCTGAACTGTGTTACAATGAGGCTCAAGGGCCTATTTATTATGGAGAAACAATGGAGAACTTTAAACGTCCAAAAACCTAACCCTAGGAGATGAAGCGCCAAAACTATGGGCCCTGTTTGGGTAAATTGGTGTTCCAACTTCCCGAGGGCGTAACTTCGGCATACTATCTCCGTTTGACGCACATGATACATCATTAGAAAGATCTATCCGAGGACTACAAATGTCGCCACAAATATCAATTCTGAAATGGAATCATATTTGTTGGAAAAACGATGCCCAAAAAGCATCGTTTAGGGCCTCAAAATGGCTCCAAAAGTTCAGGACCCGAAAAATTGCTAAAAATAGTAAGTTTTGCCGAAACTGAAAAAACTGAAAGAGACAATGGTGGGGCCCCAAGTGGAATAGGTGGGTGACCACCAATATCCACCTGGATCACAACTATTAAGGGCTCAAGTGAATTAAATTAGATTTAATTCACAAGTAGTGGTCTATCAGATAACTGATGATTCATTATTATTAGTTGCATGCATGTCAATTATGATGACGACTTAGTTGAGACAAAGGTTAAATGGAAGTTAACTATCAGTTGTATTATTAGTGAATTGATCGGGCACAATTATAAAGTCAGAGGAAGGCTCATGAAGGATTGTGCTGCCAAGGAAGGTTGATTATCCTATTTAATAGGGATTATTTGCCTAGGGATTGTGTGAGCAAGGCTAGGCTATGCAGGGGCTAAGAATTGGCTAAGTATTGGTCAATTTTGCCTAAGAATTTCTAGTCAATTTTGAGCAAGATCAGGGTGAGACGATTAGTAGAGTGTGGGATTTTCTCGGTGTGAGAAAGCATTATATTGTTTCATGATTCTTTAACTATGTACAATATATGATAAAGGGGTTTTGAGCAGGTGCTTTCCCCAAGAACATCTTGTGTTGTGTGATTGATAATTTCCTTTCTCTTAGTTACATGTGATTGAGTGATCACATTTTATATTCCGCAAATATAGTAGAAGGATTCAGTATCTTGTTTTAGTACATTACATGATCGAATTGAATCCATTGGTATATAGAATTTCTATATAATTTCTACATGGTATCAGAGCTTCTATTTATTTTGTACGTGGTATCAGAGCGCAAGGAATCACAATAGAAGAGAAGAAATCAATTTTTTTCTTGAACAGGTTCAAATTTGCAGATTTATTCTTCAGGATCCAGCAACAGATCAAGATGTCTTTCAATGGCTTGAGACTTGAATTTGCACTTGAGGGAAATTTGAATTATATTGCATGGAAGGACAGGATGGAGGCAGTGTTGGAGGACAACTGGTTGAAGGAATTCATAGATTTTGATATTACCAAGCTCACAACTACAGATGCCCAACTTCTTGATGCATGGTAGAAGAAGGTAGCAAAGGCGAGAAGGATCTCGTTAGAGGGAGTTCGAGATCATATTGTCTCGAGTCTCCATGGGAAGGCGACTCCATATGCTATGTGGAAGGCCTTGATAGATCTGTTTCATAACAACATTGACCAAAGGAAGTTGGCGCTAAAGGACAAGCTCAGAAAGATCAAGAAGGAGGAGGGTGAGAAGGTACCAACATACTTGGTGAAGTTCACTCAATGTCAAGATGAGCTTGGAAGTGTTGGTGTGACCATAGTCGATGATGACTTGGTGAGCCTAACACTTCTAGGCCTTCCCAAGAGCTGGCATAGTTACCAGGACTCTGTGAATCAGAGGAAGTTACCAGATTGTGAGTGTTTGTGGTCTGACTTGGTAATAGAAGAGATAAGGCGAAGCACCAAAGACGGGACCTCCAACACCAACAAAGAAGAAGATTGTGCATTAGTGGGAAAACAAAAGAAATCCAAGGGAAATAAGTCCCAATGCAAAGAGGGCAAGAGAGACTTGTCCAATATCATATTTTTTCATTGTGACAAGCATGGGCACTATGCTTCGGATTGTCCACAGAAGAAGGCAAGCAAGAAGGAGGATGCACTTACAGCGGGTGAAGCATTGGCTTCACAGTTAGAGCTTGATTTTACTCTCAGTGCATGCATGGCCAACACTGTAATGGGATGCATGTGGTATCTAGACAGCGGTGCCTCGTTCCATATGACGTGGAATAGAGATCTCTTCAATGACTTGGAGGAGAAGGACCTCTAGCAGAACATAGAGTTTGGAGATGACGGGAGGTATAGTGTGACTGACATAGGTATAGTTACCTTTCAGAGGGAGTTTGGCTCCCCTCTTAGACTAGCAGATGTTTTGTATGTTCTAGGCCTAAGGAAGAATCTTGTCTTTGTAGCGGTATTGGAAGACCATGGTTATGAGGTGATGTTTAGAAAAGGAAAGGTGTTCCTTAAACACATAGCCATGAGACAGGTGAAGCAGATTGGTTCAAGAGTCAAGAACTTGTATGCTCTCAAGGTTGAGGATGCATGCAAGGCTTTGAGGAGCAAATCAGTGGTTAATGACTTGGTGGTTGAGAGGGAGAAATTATCTCTCAACATGCAGCCTCAGAAGCAGTCTCAGAAGGTTGTGGAGCAGCAGAAATTGGAGAAGTAGAGATGAGATCGAGTGGAAGAATCTACTCAAGCAGAGACCTCCAGGAGGGGGGAATTTCGAGCCAGAAAGGCAGAGGAAGTACATGCAGTTATACCTCCATGTGTGAGGTGGGGCGATGTGCATAATTAATCCCAAGAATAAATTTGGGCAGGGTCCATTGAGATGGTGTCTCATGGATCGAACATGGCTATGAGGAGCCCACAATATAGTAGTAGCAGGAAGGATCAGTTAGATTGATGTAGTCAGATGTCAAGAAGAGAGAAATTAGAGTGACAGATGTCGGATGCTGGAGCGCAGATCAGAGTTGGCAACAATGTAGAGTGCATGGATGCAGATGTTGGCAACAACATAGAGAGTCCAATAGACATATGCAATAGCTAGCAGCAGTCAGAAGACTCTGATGACAGATGCATTATACTGATCAGTTGTTCGGAGGCTATTCAGTTTCAGGAGAGTTTCATGTGAAAACAACATTAGATAAGTGTTGGATGCAAAACATTCCAAAGGTACTAGATCGGGATAGATCGATTCCTTTCTTGTTGAGAGGGAGTGTTGAAATTTGCAACAAGAAACAATGAAATTGGCAACCAGAAAGGACAAAAATTGCACACACACTGGTGTGGGATTCAAGTAATACATTAGTGAGGAATTCAGTTACACATTAGTGCTAAATCTGGGCGTCTAAATTATTTTTCCCTTAAATAAATTGGAAAATAAATGGTAATTTCATCTCATAACAACTTGTATCAGTTAACTAAGTCATGAAGACTGAGTTAGCTCAATAATTTCGAGTTGAGGGTCTAAGATGAGGCATGTAGAGTGATTCTAATATTTAGGGGGTCCACTTGCAGTTGTAGCAGTAGTGTGATGTGAGTGTAATCAGTTAACTCAAATTAATTGAGTTAAAATCAGTTTAACTAGTTCTAACTTAGTGATGAGCTAGTGACAGGTTAAGTGAATTAAATTAGATTTAATTCAGAAGTAGTGATCTATCAGATAAATGATGATTCGTTATTATTAGCTGCATGCATGTCAATTCTGATGATGACCCAGTTGAGACAGAGGTTCAAGGGAAGTTAACTATCAGTTGTATTATTATCGAATTACTCGGGCTCAATTATAAAGTCAGAGGAAGGCTCATGAAAGATTGCGCAGTCAAGGAAGGTTGATTATCCTATTTAATAGGGATTGCATGAGCAAGTCTGGGCTAACCAGGGGCTGAGAATTGGCTAAGTGTTGGTCAATTTTGCCTAAGAATTGCTAGTCTACTTTGAGCAGGATCGGGGTGAGACGATCGGTAGAGTGCAGGATTTTCTCGGTATGAGAAAGCATTCTATTGTTTCATGATTCTTTGACTATGTAAAATATATGATAGAGGGGTTTTGAGCAGGTTCTTTCCCCAAGAACATTTTGTGTTGTGTGATTGGTCATTTCCTTTCACTTATTTGCATGTGATTGAGCGATCGTGTTTTATATTCCGCAAATATTTTAGAAGGATTCAGTATCTTGTTTTAGTACATTACATGATCGGATTGAATCCATTGGTATATAAAATTTCTATATAATTTCTACAACTCATTAAAGGATCTCAAGATATTTGTTTATATTACGGTATTTGTTTTTGTTTGGAATTCTAGTGGTTGGTTTAATATCTTTGCAAATCAGGTGCAACAATGGCTTTCTAGACACGGGAATTTTAAACTACTTACACCATGTCCTTTGATGGCTCTTCAACCATTGTTATTGCCTCATGCAAAGGCTCCCTTGTTTCCTTGTTCTTTCCTTTCGAAGATTTCATCAGTTATTTACTTAAAGTCCTTCTTGGCAACATATTTTCTACATAACACATAAGAAAGAATTACTTTGGTATCCCCTACAAAAGCATTAATTTGTAATCCCTTCCCCATATTCATAGGAAGCTACGAAAAACATCGAACACTTGTTTGCTCAAGACATTTACTTATTTTGATTACCCACATCAAATAACAACACTTGATCCTAACACATAAAACTTAAGATTGGAATCTCACATAGTGTGATCTACCACACTAGTAATTAATCACATCATACACTCAAAACTCATGGCTCTACTCTAATTCAAGAATACAATGGAGAATTTGGCTAGCAAGGTTTTAATTTAACATGAAAGGGACCAAATCTAAGTGATATGATGACTTGATTTCTCATATTTCAATTGAAATCACCAAATATTTTGGTTTGAATGCAAATTGGACACTCTAGCCACCAAATCATAACATTAATGACTAGCATTGTTCTCTAGCGAGTTTGAAAAAAATTATTTAAACATTTTGGTGAGTTTCGAAATTGTGAATGAGTACTCTACCTTGAAAAATGTGTCCAATAGAACATTGAATGACTCTTTGATGAAGTCAAAAAAGTTAGCCAAGCAATATACCATTTTTGCATGCTTGAAAAGAAACCCCATCAACCCTTTTAGAGAAATCCATAAACATGTTCCTATGGGCTCAAAAATACATGTTTTAGCCTTGTATTAAAAATTCATAAAACAGTGCTTACACTGGAAAGTTGGAAAAAACATGTATCACTTAGTTGGGAAAAAGTGTTATTTCCCATCAAAGGTCTTCAAAAAAAATCATTTTTGGTGCTCTCAAAATAATACCTTTTCCATTCACATTTGAAAATTTATTTTGTTTTATTGACAATTTTGAAAAAAGTCATAACTATCAAAACTTTGCAAAACTCAACCCATGAATGCTTTCCAAAAAATTTATGTTTTTGGCACTTAAATTTTTTTTGTTAAACATACCAAAGGTTTCCCCCCAAAAAAAATTATATTGGAACTCTCTAAAAAGGTATTTTCGATGCTTTAAATAAAAATAGGGGCTCTTGATGCTTGCAAGAACTCATGCTCTCTTTCAACACTTCCCTAAAAAGTATCTACTGACAATTTCCTAAAAAGTACTTAGTCGATTGGGGATCAAGAAAAATTGTCTCTTGTTCCTTCCGAAGCTTTGGGAAAAATGTATTGAACTCTCATCATTTTCCAAAAAAATTTCCTTGTTGCATTGACGACCTATAAAACAATTAATCTAAAGAAATTTAGGCTTTACTGATGTTAGGAACATGTTTTTACAATGTTTTTACTTCTATAAATATTAAAAATAATAATAAAATTATATACATATTCTAAACTAAGAACTCAAGGGATTTTCTCTAAGGTTTAAACAAATGCAAAACAAAACAAGGCTTAAGACAATTAAAGATAAACTTTCCTTGTTGCACTGACGACCTACAAAACAATTAATCTAAAGAAATTTAGGGTTTGTTGATGTTAGGAACATGTTTTTACAATATTTTTACTTCTATAAATATTTAAAAACAAAAAACAAAACAAAACTTTTTTATATATACATATTCTAAACTAAGAACTCTTAGCATTTTCTCTAAGCTTTAAACAATTTCAAAACAAAACAAGGCTTGAGACAATTAAAGGAAAATGAATGATGTCGATAAAAGGAAAAAAACTGCTAAAAATACATGATAAAAACTATGAAATCAAAGAAAAAGTGGTGCCCAAAAATTAAAAATATTAGGGTGTGTTATGTACTCAACAATGGGTCGACCTTGATCAACAATGGAAGCACGTCTTTTAACTTTGATAACTTGTTTAACACAACAAGGTCAAGAAAAACAACTTAAGTGACCACTCACACAACCAAATCAAATTCATAACACCATTATGTTCATGAGGTTAAAACCCTCTAAGAGGGAAATAGCCCTAGCTAACATGGCCACTTGAAGCAATTTATTAATGTAAAAGAAACAAATATACACAAGGTGGTTTCTCACAATTGATCATTAAAAAATGACCCTCCATGCTCTTCAAATGATCCAGACTTATACATGAACGCAACAAAATACAAATATAAAAATAAACACAGAAATGAAACAAAAATAAAACTTGATTTCATTAATATCAAAGAACTTAAATTTGCTTACATGCAGAATGGAAATAAACTAGCTCAAGCGATGGTAGCTTATCTTTGAGAAGTGATGTGGTGGCCACGTGCCTCTGAATTGTGTTATAATGAGGCTCAAAGGCCTATTTATTATTGAGAAAATATGGAAAACCCTAAACATCCAAAATCCTAACCTTAAGAGATGAATCGCCAAAACGATGGGTAAAATGGTACATCAACTTCTCGGGGTCGTAACTTTGGCATACGATCTTGGTTTGATGGGAATGATACCTTGTTAGAAAGATATATTCGAGGACTACAAGTTGGGAATGATACCTCGTTAGAAAGATATATTTGAGGACTACAAGTTTCAATTGCAAATTGAAGTCAAAGTCTCGTGTTTGCTTGGACAAAAAAAAAAAAAAAAACAACCATCTCCGAAAGTTCAGGACCAGAAAAACTGCAAAAATAATAAGTATTACAATTCATGAAACTAAAAACTAAAAGAAACAATGGTTGGGTTCAAAATGGAATAGGCGGGTGGCCACCAATATCCACCTGGATCATTAAATAAAGATTGTGGACTAATCACCCCGATGGGGGTGAATGAGCAAGGAGAATTTTAATGGAGGAGGAGGGGAGGTGAGTCTCCCAAGGGATGTTCTGACAATTCATGATAGAAATTAAGGCCAAATGGTGGCAAGATAATTTTCCACCTGGAAAATTAGAGAGACAAGTGAGAGTCAAAGTCTGGACAGGGTTTTTCCTTCGACAATTTTTCTTCCTAGTTATGGGAGCGTTAGAGGGTGGTGAAATAGTCGTCCAGTATGCAAAGGTCACTAAAATGTGCATGCCCATTCTTACGAGTATCACAAATAGCATTAGGGATGATGGATGAAGGGGTGGTGACTTGGTTGTGTTCAAGGTGTTAGTTTTTGGGTTTGGGACCCTCGAGAGAGTCAACATGGCTAATTCCTTGGTGGTTGGTCAGACGTGGGGTGGAGCGAGACCTTGTGGAGTTGTTTCATTGTGGAGGTGCACTGGGTAAGGAAGATCTTCTTTGTGGACCTAGTAAGCGCCATATTTTCCCTCTATCCCCTTTGGCTCTATGCAATAATTGGAATCACTAGTGTGGTAGTAGTTTGTTTTGGGTGGGCTTTTCCTTTTAAATGCTTTGGGGATTCTTTCAGGGTAGTAACTATATCTTGTAACCCTAGTTGTATTTCGATGGTGAATGTTAGTTTTAATTTTGATTGTGGTTGTTGGTGGATTTGGTTTCATATTGTTTCCCCTGGTTTGTCTTGGTCTCTAGTGGTTTTAAGGGTTTTGTCTTGGTGGATATTTTAGTTATCGCGGGGAGAGTCATTCTCATTGGCACTAGGGCACTGCTCTGTTGGATTGAGGGTGGGAATTTTTACTCAACCCTATGGGGAGCCCGACTTGGGTACCAGGGCACTCACGAAGATAATTTTAAAGAATTTCGGTAGTTAGTATCAGTGTGAGGTGTGCTTAGATAGAGGGGTCATGCCAGGCATGGTGGGGCTCCCCGTGGATATTTATTGGTTCGTGATGGCAGGGTGGGTGTTGGGGAAGGCACAAGGGGGCCTGAAGGGGCCTCTGATGGAAAGTTGGCTCATGAGAACTCGCTATCACTCGACCCAGCAGATGCGTCGCAGTCATTGGAGTCTATTGACATGCATATACAAAATATCACAGTGCTCCTAGCAGAGTTACGACAACAGTGGCATGATGACAAGAATGAAGTGATTACCTTAACGAACGATTTACAATACAACCAGTGGGTGATTATAGATAGAATGGACTCGATTTGGAGGAGCCAAAGACGCATAATTAATAGGCTAGATCATATTAATGGCAAAATTAATTACTTAGAGTACCATGCTCGTGGGAGATTTGAGACCCCCTTAACCTTTAAAGGTGGGGTGAACCTCGACTCATTCGTGTAATATCTAATATGGGTTGGTTATGTATGTATTCTCATTATATTTTTGAGCTTATGTACTTTTGGGATATGGACATTGTTAATTTTGGGAAACTAGGTCCAAAATCCATGTTGTGCTGCTCAGATGATGATGCCAATATTTTTATTGGACCCCTCTTTCGAAGAGGTGCAAGATTGATCTAAATATCATCTTGATCGGATGAGCAAAAAATTTATTTTGAATTTAATCCACTTATGTGCAAGGTCGGCCAAAATTGTAATGTAGGCTTGGAACCCCAATAAATGTGTCACACACCCTCACAGATGGATATATATTAGACAGACATGGAGTTCATTTCATCATCCACTCATCACACACTTCTCTCTTGTGTCTGATTGGTTCGATCATATTTTGGAGGCATTTCATCTCACATGTGGGAAAACAACAGCTAGGGTTTTCGTTTAGATCTGTCTAGGGTTTCAGCACAGCTTTGACCAGCGTTGACTTTGGTCAACGCTTGGTCCATTTGACCTCAAACTCTCCCTAAATTCTGATTTCTGTAGTTCGCATTCTTTGGCACAAAAACCGAGGCTAGATGTTGACCTTTGACCTTTTGCATTGACTTTATATTGTTGTTGTTCTGTGTTGACCGTTAACTCGACAACGCTGACTTTCATTGACTTTGGGTTGACTTTTGTGGAGCTGTCTTGAGGGTTGTGTGACACTTCTCGTTGGTTCACTGTGAGGAGACTTTGTTGGTTGAAGCATCATGTTGACCGTCGTAACGCACCATAACACATATATTTTTTTGATCAAGATAAGTGTATTTTTGGCTTGGCTTTCCATCGATCTATTGGTATGTTCTATCAGCGTTTTACTTTCATGTTTAAGTGATTTCTATTTGGTATCAGGTTTAAAGTAAAGTTGCATCAATCATAGAACATCTTCGAAAATTTACATGGTATCAGAGCTAAGGTGAAGACAAAGCCCAAGTTTTTATTGAGAGCAATCACCGAAGAAGTAGCATTTTGAAAGGACCCATGGGTACCTCAAATTATAATGGCTTCAAAGCTGATGATAAGTTGATTGGCAAGTCCGACTATCATGCTTGGAAGATGTCTTTGGACTTGGAAGATCAAGATGTCATGGACTATGTGCAGGGAAAAATTTAAGAGCCTCCATCATCTGCACATGTTGCCACAAAATCGAAGTATAGAAAAGGAGAAATCAAAGCTAAGTTGATCATTCGAGATTCCATCCATAAAAGTCTGGTTGCTTACATATCTCTGAGCTGGGTACATCTAATGAGATGTATGATAAGTTGGTCAATATGTTCATGGCTAACAATGCAAATCAATTTATTTTCTTTAAGAACCAATTGGAGAATCTCAAGAAGGGTAGGAATGAATCCGTTCAATCCTATTTTCTGAAGTTGACTAAAATCAGGAATAATATTCTTGCCATCGGGGAAACAATAGTTGATCGAGAAATGGTTCTCACCGCACTTGGAGGTCTCCCCTCTGAATAGCATGTATTCATTACTACCAATCTCAATAATAATGTGATTCCTGATTTCGACGAAGTATTGTCGAGATGCACTCAAGAGGAAACAACAATGATGGAATATGAAAACGAAGGTAATGTTGCCTTCACCGCTCGTGTTAAGAAGAAGAACAATGGTGGTTCGAGGAACCATGGAAGAGCAGGGGTCAAAGGAAAGAAAGGAAGATGTTACAAATGTAACAAGTTTGGCCACTATGCTAGAGAATGCCCTAATAGAAGGGATTCTCCCAAGGATGATGACAACAACAACAACAACAGGGGGAATGACAATCAAAGGAACAACAGGTTCAAAGGAAAGCGGAAGGCTCCCTCTAGTCGAAATGGAAATGGGAAACCTTTCAAAAGGTCAAGAAATTCCAAGTATGAAGAATCTAATGTTGTTGACGATGAAAGAAATGAATTCATTCTTGTATCTGCCCTCTCTGCTACATCTCCACCCGACACCTTGGATGTCTGGTTGATTGATAGTGGTGCTTCAAGGCACCTCACTGGGTTTAAAGAAGCTCTCTCTGATTTGATTGAGAAGGATACTAACATGAAAATTATCCTTGGAGATAATGCCACCTATCCCGTGAAAGGGACAAGGACTATGACCCTCCATCTATCTCAAGGTCAAGTCCTCCATTTGCAAGATGTATTGTATGTACCTGATTTGAAGAAGAATCTTGTGTCTATTTCGGCCATGGAAGACAAAGGTTTCAAGGTGGAATTCGTCGATGGAAAGGTACACATCTAGAAGAAGAGTTTCAAGGAAGCTCTCACTACTGGCTTTAGTGTTGATACACTCTACCAGGTTGGAGGAAGTCCACTGGGGACTATGACATGTGATACAATTTTTCAAACCGAACTATGGCACCAGAGGTTTGGACACCTTCATTACAAAGCCCTTCCCGAAGCAAGGAAGGTGGTGAGAGGGATGCCTGAATTAAAAAATGATCATGAAGGTATATGTCCGGGTTGTGCCAAAAGTAGGTGGAGATATGCCACGATGTAACCTTAGATGAATATGCTTCCCTCAGGAAAGCGATAAACCTTCCAAGATCTGAGGAAGATCATGATGTAAGATTTGGAAATCGGGAAGAGACGAAGGATGAGATGATGCCTGATGTTGAAGGACTGATGGACCCCATTGATCCACCTCCTTCAATGAAGAGAAGACCCTCGTGGCTCCAAGATACTCTCGAAGATGTCGAGAGACACATGGCCCCAAGGGGGACATTCCGTGAAAGCAAGAAGCCGAATATATACCAAGGGTATCTAGCAGCCATGAGTACAATTGTACAATCTGAGCCTAGATATTTTGAAGAAGTCATAAAGCATCAAGTCTGGAAGGATTCTGTGCACGAAGAGTACGAGTCCATTATGAAGAGTGATGTCTGGGACGTGGTCCCCGAGACTGGAGGACAAAGCTGTTGTCACCTCGAAATGGCTCTATAAGATCAAGCATAGATCTGATGGTAGTGCTGAAAAATTCAAGGCAAGATTTGTTGTTGAGGATTCTCTCAAAAGGAAGGCGTAGACTATGATTATATATTTGCACCTGTGACCCGATATACCACCATTCGAACTATTATTGCCCTTGTTGCTACGCAAGGATGGAATCTTCATCACATGGATGTGAAGATCGCTTTTCAACATGGTTCTATAAAGGAAGAGGTGTATGTGGAGCAACCTCTATGATTCGAATTCCGAGACAGAGACACCCATGTATGCAGGTTTAAGAAAGCCCTCTATGGGTTGAAGCAAGCCCCTAGGGCTTGCTACGAGAGGATAGATATCTACTTTATAAAACTGGGCTTCACTCAAAGTAATACTGATCTGAACCTTTACTTCAAGGTTGATAGAGAAAATCCTCCCATTCTGGTTCTCTATGTGAACGATCTCTTCCTGACAGATTCTGACCCTCTCATTCATCAGTGTAAGAGGGAGCTTGCTTCTAAGTTCGAGATGAAATACCTAGGAATGATACATTACTTCCTAGGCTTGGAGGTCTGGTAGAGACCTGACGAGATTTTCCTCTCTCAAGGAAAATATATTGTAAAGTTGCTGGAGAGATTTGGTATGGTGGATTGTAAGTCCGTGTCGACACCGATGGAGCTCAACTTTAAGAAGTTGAGTGGAAACGCTAATGGGCCCGTGCTAGCAAATCCTACCAAGAATCAACAACTCGTAGGGGCCCTGATGTTCTTAGTGAACATCCATCTGGATGTATGTTTTACAATGAACACTTTGAGTCAACACATGGTTTATCCTCATAACATTCACTATTGGTGTCAATAAACTCTTGAGATATCTCTGGGGCATGATAGACGATGGGCTGAGATACACTGTCGGGAGTTTGAGACTCCATGGATATACTGATGTCGATTGGGCTGACAGTGTGGTGGATCGCAAGAGCACATCTGGATGCTGCTTCACACTTGGTTATGCTTCGAGCAGGAAGAAAAAGTCGGCGGCTTTGAGCACTGCTGAGTCCGAATACATTGTAGCGTGTATATCCTGTTGTGAAGCTATTTGGTTGCAAAATATCTTCAGTGAGTTGATTAGGCATGTGCTAGATACCATCGTTATCCTTTGTGATAACCAGAGGGGGATTCGTTTGTCAGAGAATCCCGTGTTCCACGATCGATCCAAGCATATTGATATTTGGTACCATTTTATCCAGGATATGGTACAATGAGGCGTTGTAAGGCTCGATCATATAGGAATTGATGAGCAGGTCGTGAATATTCTCACAAAGCCCTTGGGGAATGTTGTGTAACCAGCTCCAAAAATAGAAGAAAAGAGATATCAATGCCTTAGAAATAAGCCACTTCGAGGGGGCAACCTCCAATACATTACATAAATGAAAAATTTTTGGATGATACAATTTACAAAACCTCCTTTCTATATATAGGAGTCCATGTGGCCATAATGTAATCCTAGTGGGCCACAATGTAATCCTAGCCGACCTAACAATAATAATTTAAGGGCACAATAATAACAAAATGGGGGTTACAAGGGTACAATAATAACAATAAGGGGGTTACACTAACAACAATAAGGGACTATACTAGCAATATAGGGACCTAACATGCCCCTCTCCTTCAAAAAAGTGTTGTCCTCAATGCTTGAGTAGCTCTGGGTGCTTCTGTATAAAATTCTCATCCTCTCATGTAGAATCTTCAGTGGGTAAGTTCTTCCACTTGATGAGATACTCTGAAATTGATCGATTCCGTAGTTGTCGAGTTCTTTTTTCCATGACTGCTTCAGGTTCCAATATGATTTTCCCTTCCCCATCAAGTTCTGGCAATACTGTTTGAACTGGAAGATTTTCACCTATAACCTTCTTTAAGCATGAAACATGGAAAACCGGATGTACTCGCGAAGAAGCAGGAAGCTCCAATTTGTATGCCATAGTACCAATCTTTTGCAACACCTTGTAAGGACCATAGTACTTTGGCGATAATTTATTATCCTTCTTAGCTTGCTTGAGGGACATTTTTTTGTATGGTTGTAGCCGTAAAAATACCCAATCTCCTACATCAAAACTTCTCTCACTGGGATGTTGATCTGCCTATTGTTTCATTTGATTTTGTGCCAAATTCAAGTTATCCTTTAAGAGTTGGAGAACTTCTTGCTGATGCTTGATGTGATCTTCCACTGCTTGAACCTTCGAATTTTTCCTTAAAAATGATGTGATGGATGGTGGATGATATACATAAAGCGCCATAAATGGGGTCATTTTTGCTGCAGTATGGAAGGAAGTGTTATACCACCATTCAGCGAGAGGTAACCACTTGACCCATTGTGTTTGTTTATCAGATACAAAACAACGAAGATATCCTTCCAAACATTTATTTACTATCTCAGTTTGACCATCAGATTGAGGATGATAAGATGAGCTATGAGCTAATCGAGTACCCAAACAAGAAAATAAATCCGTCCAAAAATTTCGAGTAAAAATGGGATCTCTGTCGCTCACAATAACCCTCGGGCTTCCATGTAGCTTTTGAATTTTGTCCATAAATGTAGTAGCAACTGTACTTGCTTTAAATGGATGAGATAATGCACAAAAGTGTGCATACTTGGTAAGTCTATCAACTACCACCATGATGACACTCTTTCCTTCGGACTTAGGTAAACCTGTGATAAAATCCATTGAAATCTCCTCCCCACGTTGACTTGGAATGGATAAAGGTTGTAGAAGTCCTGGGGTCTTAATTGTTTCCACTTTATTCTGCTGGCAAACCAAACATTCCGCCACAAACTTTCGAATATCAGATTTAAGGCCATCCCAAAAAAATTCTTCTTCACCCTGTGGTAAGTTTTTAAAAATCCTGAGTGTCCTCCTAAAGGAGAAGTGTGCAATTCCAGAAGAATCTTTTGTTTTAGTTGGGAATTCTTACAAAGATATAAACGATCTTTGTACCATAAGGAATCATTTTTCCAACTAAATGTATCAGATGTACTAGGATCTTGCTGCAACTTTTGAATGAGTATCCATACATCTTTGTCCTCCTTCCATTCATCTCTTGCTTCAGTTATCCAATCTGGTTGGATAATAGAAATGGCACAAAGCAATGCTTCCACCTCTTCATTCTTTCTTGAGAGTGCATCTGCAACAACATTAAGCTTTCCTTTTTTGTAGATTATTTCAAAGCCATAACCCAACATCTTTGTGACCCATTTTTACTGCTCTTCTGAAGATATTCTTTGCTCCAAAAAGTGTTTAAGACTAGCATGATCAGTTTTTACCTTGAAGTGTCTTCCCATTAGGTAAGTTCACCATTTCTTTAGTGCATGCAGTATTGCTAACATTTCCTTCTCATAAATAGGTTTATGTAAATACTTTCCTTTGATTAGACGACTTTCGAAAGAAATGGGTCTTCCTTCCTGCATTAAAACCGCACCAATTTCATTTCCTGAGGCATCACATTCCACAATAAATGTTTTTGTGAAGTCTGGCGTAGCTAAGACCGGTGCTAGGCACATTGCCTCTTTAACATGTTCAAAGGCCTTAGTTTCTTCAGGAGTCCATGAAAATGTATCTTTCTTCAATAATGTTGTTAGAGGTGCTGCTATTCTCCCATAATTCTTAACAAACTTGCGATAATACCCTGTTAACCCAAGAAATCCTCGCAACTGCTTTATGGTTGTGGGGACTTTCCATTCCTTAATGGTTTTAATTTTGTTAGGGTCTACTTTAACACCCTCGTGAGATACAATATGACCCAGATATTCCACCTCTTGTACTCCAAAGAAACATTTGGATGTTTTTGCATATAATTGTTTCTCCCGCAATAGTTTGAGCACCCTGTCAACATGTTCAACATGATCCTTCCAAGACCTGCTGTAGATTAGTATATCATCAAAAAATACTAGCAAAATTTTTCTAAGGAAGGGTTTGAAAATGGAATTCATCAACCCTTGAAATGTAGAAGGTGCATTGGTAAGGCAAAAAGGCATGACCAAAATTCATAATGACCCTCATGAGTTCGAAATGTTGTTTTTGGAATCTCTTTAGTCTTCATTCTAATTTGATGATATCCTGAACGAAGATCCAACTTGGTAAAATAAATTGCTCCATGTAATTCATCCAATAATTCATCAATCACAGAATGGGAAATTTATCTTTAATGGTGAGCTTATTGAGCTCCCTATAATCCGGACACATGCGCCATGATCCATCCTTCTTGTGTACCAATACTACAGGAGCAGAGAAAGAACTTTGACTAGGTTGAATTATACCCGCCTCTAACATTTCTGCAATCATACGTTCAATTTCACTCTTTTGGACGTAAGGATATCTATAAGGCCCGATGTTTGGAGGAACACTTCCTGGAATCAAATGAATAGCATGATCATGATCACGAATAGGTGGGAGTCCTTTGGGAGTTTCAAACACCTTTGAATGATTGTCCAAGACTTGTTGGAGATCTGCAGAAATAGATGATTTTGATGTTGGAACTTCTAGTGAGCATAATTGTGCAATTACGTCTCGTTGTTCTTTCTTTAGAAGCTTTGTCATGACATTAGAGCTTATTATCTTTCCTGGCTTCTCTGCAATACCCCGTAATTCGACTTCCTTTCCTTCTGAAAAAAATTTCAAGAAAAGTTCTTGAAAATTAAAAGCTACCGTCCCCAAAGATTGTAAACATTGTACTCCTAGTACAACATCAGCACCTCCCATAGGAATGGCAAGCATTGGACTAGTCAATACATATTCCCCCATGGTTAGCTTGATATTATGGCATTTTCCAGAGCAATTTATAGTTCCTCCATTTGCAACCATCACTTGAGATTCTGGTGCTGGGTATAGGAAACAATTTAATTCCTTGGCTACCTTACAATGAATAAAATAATGGGTGCTACCTGAATCAATCAACACTATTACCTTTTTCTTCTTGATTTGTCCTTTTATCTTGAGAGTTTGAGGAGTGGTAATTCCTGCCAGTGCATTACACGATATGGTTTGATTCATTTCTTCCTCTTCTGGGGCTGGTTCCTGGTGTATATCCTCTTCTTGTTCATTTTCTTCTTCCTCTTCACAATCTATGTAAAATAATTTCTTCTCAGCACACTTATGACCTTTAGTGTATTTGCTATCACAACTGTAGCAAAGCCCTTTGCTCTTTTTTCTTCCAATTGTTGTGGTGTCAACCTTGTAGGTTGTGGAAATCTAGGCGTAGCAACACTTCCTTCTTTATAGAATTGAGTGGTAGGCTTCCTTGTCGCCATAATTTTACATTCAACTTTTCTTGCCAACCTGAATGCCTTCTTCAATGAATCAGGTTCCAAAACGCGAACTTCATGTTGGATGTTATCCTTTAAAGTGCCTATGAAGAGATCAATCCTGTGTTCCTCTGGAATATTAGTTACCCTTATATTCAATTTTTGGAAGTCCTCAATGTGCTGCCCCACTAAACCCTTTTGTTTGAGATTTATCAATTGGCTAAAGAAGGTGTTGCTCTTTGTATCCTCATAATGTGCTATCATTTCTTCCATAAAAATTGACCAAGTGACAATTTTTTTACGGGAGCAAAGCCATCGATACCATACAAATGTATTTTGTTCTAAATGTAAAGTTGCAATGCGTACCTTTGTGTGTTTTGCACATTATGGAGATCAAAATATTGCTCCATCTGTAGTATCCATGTTACAGGATCCTTTCCATCAAACTTCCTCATATCCATTTTTGGAATATGGTGGTTCTTCCCGCCAACATTAGAGTTTATGAAATCGCGATTAACATTTATTTTGTTCTCATCATGAGGTTCTTCTACTATATTTTCACCATTAGGAAACATTTCTTGTATCAACTTGGTCAAACCTTCGATGTCTGCTTTTAGATCATTCTTCATGTTTTTCATGTTGTTTTCCATTTTGTCTTTCATGTCATCCATCTTAGCTTCCATGCCAGCTTCCATGCCATCCATCTTAGCTTCCATGCCTTTCTTCAAAACTTCCATTTCATTTTTTGTTGCTCTTTGCGAGAGTGAAATTTGTTGCACTTGCTCATGTAATTTTGATAGATCATGTTGCAATTCTTCATCTTCATGAGTCATAGTAGACCCTTCTGAAGGCTTAATGGGTGTTGAATTATTTTTACGGGGAATCTTTTAGAACCCAATATTGATATCTATTCTACAATATGCCCTTGGAATCAATTCAAATTGATTCTTCAAACAAGACTTATGCAATTCGGAAAAAAAATACACACCTTTTTCTTGCTTTTGAGGAGCTCGATATTGAAATTGGATTATCTCTATGATTGTAGCACTTCAACATCTCAATTTCGGTACCAACGTAGCCCTCTGAATTATCTTTCAAATGCCACAGGTCTGACTTGATTTGGATTCTCCAAGACAAAGTTGTGTCCAATCTCCCACAATGACCTAATTATGGACTGGTTCAAGAGAGGCTAACTTGTACGACTTGCCACGGTCACCTGCTTCATCCTTTTGTCTCTAAAATTGATAGCCAAGAACTACTGTACTTGCAACCACTTTTACGCACTCCAATCCGATGCCCAGAGAGAGATTTATTGAAATTTTCCCACGATCACCTCTTTGAGATGAAATTTAGGAGCCTGAAAACGCACTACCTTCCACAGATCATATCTCCAAAAATATTGCGAACCAAGCTCTGAAATTTTTTGACGAATTTCCTCAGGATTTCAGCTTCACACCATACAAATTTTAAATTCTGAACCTTCGTAGAAAAAAAATTATAGCACAAATGCCACGATCACCTGTTTAGGAGCTTGAAAAAATACCTAACTTCCATAGATCATATCTCCGAAAATATTGCAAACCAAGCTCTGAAATTTTTAGATAATCTTCCTCAGGATTTCGGCTTCGCACCCTAAAAATTTCAGCTTCTGAAACTTCGTAGAAAAAAAGTTATAGCGAAAATTCCACGATGACCTATTTGGAGCAGCGAAACCCTAGAATCCAAAGCTCTGATACCAAATGTTGTGTAACCAGCTCCAAAAATAGAAGAAAGAGATATCAATGCCTTAGAAATAAGCCACTTTGAGGGGGAAACCTCCAATACATTACATAAATGAACAATTATTGGATGATACAATTTACAAAACCTCCTTTCTATATATAGGAGTCCATGGGGCCATAATTTAATCCTAGTGGGCCACAATGTAATCCTAGCCGACCTAACAATAATAATTTAAGGGTACAATAATAACAAAATGGGGGCTACAAGGGTACAATAATAACAATAAGGGGGTTACACTAACAACAATAAGGGAAGGTTCTACATTCTACAACATTTTACTTTCATGTTAAGTGATTGCTATTTGGTATCAGGTTTAAAGTAAAGTCCACCAAGCATAGAACATCTTCGAAAATTTACAGTCACACTATATTTTTTGGCATTTTGCTCTTAGTTTTTTTTAATCTCTCCTAACCAAAAAATCCAGTCAAAGTGAGGGTGGGAGAGCAGTGCATCCACTGCAAGTCCTATGTAATTTTTTGATCAACTAATGAAATCAGTTTGAATGACAAAAAAAATCTTTGACCAACCAGGTACTAATCCATGGATAAATAGTTGTTAGTATCGAGGATAATATGAGTTGACAAATCACTCTATGTCTAAAACATATCATGACAATCAATCCACATAACTACAAATCCATATTAATGAATACTATAGAAACACATTAAAGATATGCACTTTTACCCAAAGTCACATTAGACCCAGTTGATCTTAACTAACTCCTAAGTGTCTAGAGATTATAACATGAGCATGGCTACCCCAATCTATTGTAGTGTTAACAACATTATTTATCATAGACCATTAGTAAAGAAGGTTTGTGTGTGCATTGTGACTTTAATTATCGAAGTTACGAGCATGCAAAATAAATCACTTTAAGGATAAATACTAAGCAGATTAAAAATGAATAGAGTTGAATAAATAAATTCTTCAATCTTGATAAGCTATGTTAGCTCTTCGTAATTTCCCTAGGTTGAGGATAGATATTCAGAGGTAACCGCAAAACCACTTTTATGCTCGAATCTATCCCTTCTATCCTTGGAGAGGGATCTCTCTGTTAGGATGTTCAACTTCTATGATGTTAAGCTAGGTATAGTGCTTAATAAGGTCTGATTTTCAAAGATTGGCTGGTAAGAAAGGAGACAGATCCATTGGGCATGGTGCCATGTCAAATTGATTATTTTTCTAGTGATAGGATGAAAAGAGAAGGGTATTCTACAGGAGCAAGGTAGGAAGTCTTGGTGATGAAATCAAGTTAAATCGTTGCAGGAGGGTGAGTGTAAGAAAAGTGTAAACAACACATAAAGCATCAAAATTGTAGATGAATTGTAAATGTTGTTTTAAGAAGAAAACATAGATTGCTTTGTAAAATAAACCAGAACACCTTTTAAATGAATTATGAACTAAGTTCCGATTCATCCAAACATGAAGACATACATCTAACATAAGGCAAACTTATAACATGAGAGAAGCACAACATCATCAAGATCTGACATAGGAATCCCTGCAAATCACCTTATGTCTTTCATTCACTAGTAAATATTTAGAAAAATAAAAATAAAAATACAACACACACAAGTCTCTTCCTCTCCAATTTGACAAACTCTTTTTTCATTACATTCACATCATAAAATAGACTCAAACGAGTCTTTTTCCACCTCTATGGGTCGAATTCCTCATTAGGAATGTTGTTTCTAACTTCTGCAATGAAAATAGAACTAACTGCTAAAGATTAGAGACTACTTAACTGTTGAGAATTTGAAGGGTTGTAGGTTAATACAAATTCTCTTCTATATAATTACTTGTGAACGTACTTGAGGTGCTTATGTCTTCTCTTATTTTAGTTAAGTCAATCTTTCATCAAGTCAATTATCAAAGCACAAAAACCACAAAGATTAGGCTCACAGTCCTTAATTGTGTATATCAATCACTTGCTATTACAAACTGTTATTGACCATCAGCATACTGTCTTATTCCTTCAATTCCACATTCATAGATTAGCCTTCATCTGCATTTATTTATTTCCCTAGATCTCTGTTCTTGTCCGCACTTAATTACTGTGGGGCATTCGCAAATTTTGATGCGGTTGATCATGCTTGTCTACAACTTCTGTAGAATCCGCACTATATATATATATATGATGTTCCTGTTGTGGTATCCACACTCTCTTGGTATATAGATACGCTTTCTCTGCTGTGGTATCGCACTATCTTCGTATATATATACTTTGTTTCTACTGTGGTAACCGCAAGTCCCTTTTGTGTTAGATCCGTAAATACTTCCTGCAATGGTGGCTCAAAATTATCCGCAATCCACAAAGGAATTTGCATTCAATTGTCCTTTTGTCTGCATGATATGTTATCACTTATCCACATTGTCTTTTTGGAAAAATGTCCGATTTGCTTTCTTACTTTATGACCGCATTACATGTGAATATATATAGGGCACTTCCCTTTAAACAAGCCAACTATACAACTAAGAGTTAGGCCGACTACTTCATGGTGAATTATGGCCGACTACATAAGTTCTATTCCAACGTTGATAAGGTTCTTCTTTTCTGCCTTTAAAGCTTGTCTTTTATCAATTCATTGAGGGTTGTTTGTGAGCGTCTACCACAAGGGCTTGGAGCATAAATTACATTTTATTATCTTTGACATCTTCTTTATATAATTACATAGTCAACATGAAGACCAACCAAGTTACACTTTTCAACACTCCCTTTTAACTAGGGAGGTAATCATACAGGTACATGGTTACTTTCAAACTGAAGAATCTCATAAGAAGAGTCAGATTGGTAATCGAATCTGTATAACATCATATCAACCAACATTGTCCCAGTGAAAGGCCTTGACTAACAACCCCATCTCTTCAACGAGACAATGGACTACAATGCTGGCGAGACACATGGATAATAGACACCATAGTCATTGTCTCTCCAAGGTACATACCCCACCTAGGTTTTCCCAGAGTATGACCTTCTTGGACAATTCTTCTCTTAGGTAGCCAGCCCTCAAAGAATATCGGTCCATGACTACTCTTATCTTGAATGCCCTGTATCATTATCAAAGAGTATCTAATGCCAAATGATTACCCAATCCTCCATTCTGTCTTCTAGGTGAAGACCAGAATGATGTGTCTATCCATTCTCTTCACATGGCCTTCACTAAGACTTACGGTTGTTAGTCCTGGTCTAGTGCATGACACATGTAATAGAGAATCATATACGTCACTCCCTCTTAACATAGGGAGGACATATTTCAAGTTTCTTCCAAGCAAGAAACTTACCACCAGACTCCTCATCAACCAGAGTCCTGCAGCAGCAATCAGGCTACTCATGAAGAGTTCCTCCCCTTGATGTCATGGATTTTGATATTGATGAATCTTCAACTTTTGGCTTCATAGGGCGCATATCATCCATCACTTTTAGTCATGAGTCATGTCCACTATCATAAAGTGATTCATCAATATTTCTCATCTGGTCCACCATTATGCCATGCTGCTTTCCTTCGAATCATCCCCAACGATCATGAATCCTTTCTTATGATTAGCAGCCCTGCATAAATTCATCCAGATAAACATATACATATGAACAAAAGTTACCTTAGTGATGATCTTTCACCATGACCTCTTCTTGTAGGCATCAACATCCTTTACACAGATTGACACATCTCCTAATGATATGTTTTGTCAAGGGTTTTCTTATTTTCCAGACTTCTGTCAAAGTCTACATATCTTCCCAGGATATCTCCAAGTCACATCTTCTGGGCTTTCAGATGATAACTACCTCTTGACATGGTTTAATTTCATGATCTCTTCCTTTCTGCACATTCTCCATTCCCAGGAACTTAAAACCTTTCTATTTTCTCATTCATATACAACCACCTCATATTCCATGAGGACATATTATGTTGATTTCATATGTCCATGCACTGAGAGATACTCCTCCATAGATCATACTTCTAAATATAGAAGTTCATTACCTGCAACCATATGACATGACTTCATAGCATCCAATGTTTAGCATATAAATATATACATACCTCATACCCTTTTTCCCTTGAGTCATCCTGTAGCAATTTCTTAGGAATGAAGAGTTTCATTCTCTTGGTATGCTCCATCAATGTCCCAGAAAATCTGTTTCCATGATGACCCTTGCTCTTGATGATTGCTTTTCATCAGTAATTTTATCAGAGAGGTTTTCCCGAAGCTAATTCACCAAGAGCTCCTTCCATGCTTTCATCGGGGTGCTACACTACTTCCCATCATATAACCAACATAAATCACTTAAAGAAGATGATCTCAATCGTAGTGTATATCCATTGCTTCTTCTTTCTTTAGATTTGCTTTGAATCGGGTTCTTCCTTTTTCTTCAAATGATTGAGTCCTACAAAACTATTGCCTTCAACTTGTCTTCTTCCATGGAAACCTTAGATTAACGAGTGAGGTAACTTACTTATCCCATGATTTCGTTACCCTCATGATCATATGAGTTCTTGTTTCTTATGCTTCCATGATGTCACTTTGCATCAAATATTAAGTAGGATATAGGAGACATAAAGAGACTTATTATGAGGGAGACTGGTCTTAATGACCTCTTACTCCCTCTTTCCATCCACTCCTTCCATCCTTTTTGGTGACATGAACTTTATTGTACTGTTCATAATTCTTCTTTCAACTTCTTTTGTGTCTCCAATATTGTTCATGTGAGAGAACCTTAAGATTTCCTTTCCATGAATTCAAAGGAGACCCTTATCTATGACTTCGATTATCTATGAGGACCATGACTATCCTCCTTGTTTTATGCAAGGATCTTCGGTAATACAACCACCTTATATATCTCCTTGCAAATCGAAGTCATTTAACCAAAATGAAAATGAAAATGAAAGATACTTACTTGGCAAGTGAAGAGGAGATCTACACCTTGTTCTTCTTTGAATGATCTTCTTCTTAGACTGTTCTAGACTTGAGATCTCATGTCTTCCATTCGTGTAGCTGATATTTCAGACTGTATTCTTCCAAGGCGAATTATGATAGTTTCATAGATCTAATACTATGGTAGCACTAATGACAGGAGTCTTTATCCCTTCCCATCTATATTACGCACTATGTAATTCACACTATGTCATCCGCACTGCGAAACTTTAGACTTCAACGCATTCCATTAGGTAATATGTCTATGTCCCTTCTATGCATCAATCATAGACTTGATCTTGCTTTTATTGCAGGTGTGTATCATCGAGTTTGTCTCATAATTGTTCCCATTCTCTTCTTAGTATATAACCATGTTCCTTGTTCTGCAATCCGTTGTCTCTTATCACATAAACCTCATTGAAAAACTCAGAGAAAGTCGAGGTTTTGTCCATCTTTTTCTACGCAGTATATGGGGAATATATAGTTGAACCCGACTGCTATTTGTTGAGAATTTCACTTGTAATCACTTGTAATTTGCTCACTGATATCTTTCTATACGTGAAACTGTGTTATCCGAGTTCTGCTTCCTTTTTCAAACTTATATACCATCGAGAATCTCAGATTGAGTTTGAACTGTGGGGATGTATGTATGTCGAGACTATGTTTAGGATGACTGTGTAATATTTGTGCTATAAGCGCTGCAATGTAACCAAGCTGAGATTGTAACCTCCAAACTGAAGTGGATTTGTATCACTGATATCCATTTCTTGTAACCAAAGCTCTGATACCATGTTGAGAATTTGAAGGGTTGTAGGTTAATACAAATTCTCTTCTAGATAATTACTTCTGAACATACTTGAGGTACTTATGTCTTCTCTTCTTTTAGTTAAGTCAATATTTCATCAAGTCAATTATCAAAACACAAAAACCACAAATATTAGGCTCATAGTCCTTAATTATGTATATCAATCACTTGCTATTACAAACTGTTATTGACCATCCGCATACTGTCTTCTTCCTTCACTTCCGCATTCATAGATTAGCCTTTATTTGCATTTATTTATTTCCCTAAATCTCTGTTCTTGTCTGCACTTAATTACTGTGGCGCATCCGCAAATTTTTATGTGGTTGATCATGCTTGTCTGTGTTAAACACACACATGGTGGAGGAGAAGGTAAACACACACATAAGAGAAAGATAAGCATGAGTTATTCATATTATTCACCATAGATGTATATTTATGTTACATTGGTGTGACCCTTGGATTCATCTTCCAAGGTCACTTGGAATCCTTTGTGATTGTTCGCCTTCCACACCTACCCATAGAGGATTAGGCGCCCAACATTCCCCCCCTTAATCCGAAGGGGTATGTGTGAGTCTAAGAAGAGAGTTGTAATACAAATCTGCAAAGTATGCATGGCAACACTTAGGCTAAATCAACTCTCTGAAATGTTGGCATAAAGAGGTGGTTTAAGGATGACCACCAACACTGGAACACAACGCTTATTGCAGTTCCCGGAACTCTTCCAAAACTGGCAAGAAGCTGAGGGCTTCTGCTAGAGGAAGTGTCCCTCATATTTGAAGAGGGAGACCTTCAACCTAAAAGAAGGGAAGTCTACAACCTGTGATGGTTTAAGGATGACTACCAACACTGGAATGCTTAATGCATTTCCTGGAACTCAACCAAAACTGGCAAGAAGCTGAAGTCTTCTACTAGAGGAAGTGTTCTGAAAGAGGAAGAATATCAACCTCACATAGATGGTTTAAGGGTTGTCCACCAACCAAAGGCATGCTCATGGGCATCTGTGTCTCTTACTACAACTGTGAATCTGGAATGACGAATTGTGGCTCAGGCTCGCTTGAACTGCTATGTCTCTAGCTACAACTCTGAATCTGGAATGAGAGATTGTGGCTCAGGCTTGCTTGATGTGGCTTCGAAGCTTATAGATGACCACCATTTTCCCCCCTGTCAGGTACAAGGTGAGATGATGGCGAAAACTCAACTGCAAGTTTGTTCAATATTCTAGAACAAGTTCTGACATGTGACTTAAACATCTTCTTGGTTGTTGATGCCCATTGCCAAGAAGCGATCCATCCAAGATGAATATTTGTTCTTGCAGGAGGCTTGTTTCTGAAGCATCTGTGTGAAGAATGGGTGTTCCAACCACAATGCTTGGATGGGTGAAGATCAAAACAGTGATCTTTCATATGGCCAACTCGATCACGGTGTTGGCATTTTTCAATTTGTTGTTGCTGCTGTGGAAGAGAAGCAGGATTTGGAATAGTTGAAAGTGAACTGTCATACAGAAATCCAACACTTCTACTTTGAAATTTTATGGCCTTTGAGTAGTCCAGAATATGAAAGGACAATTCCTTGTCATATCCAAGACCAATTCTGTGCTTGTTATGGACAAGCTCTTATGATGATGGGCTTGGGAAGTGCAGACTGAATTGCTGCATATGCATGTAAATCTGCTCTTGTACAAGGAACTGAATGTGAATCAACTGCAACTTTATATTCTTGATGCTAATGGGAGTCTCTTTCAATGTTCTGAATAGAAACAAGTTCAGAATGATGACTCCACTTTTGTAATTATTCTTGCTGAAGCTGAGATTCAAGCTGCAAAAAATCAATCTTTTCCTGTGTATTCTGTAGACATGTATGAATGTCAAAGAGAGTGGCTTCGCTGATATGTACCATCCCATCAATAGTGGAATTAATGAGGGTGTTCATTAACTCTAATAATTCAATGATTCTAGTCATTTTGTCAACAACTCAGTTCAATAAATGAAAGGTGTCAGGAATGTCTAATCTCTCCTCCACAAAAGACTACTTTTAATTTTCAACTCTTTTATTTATTTATTTTTTAATTTTTTTTTGTGCAAAGGCCAAAATATAGATTTTATTAGATTGATGAGAATATTTACAAGACACCAATAGCCTTTTTAACCCGACTTATGGATTTGGCAAATCAATATATCAATGTCGGTTTGTAAGAGGACTGATCTCGGCACAAATAGAGACTTTGGGATATTCAACAAACAACCTTCAGAAATTGATAAAATCATCCCTCTTAAACAATTCGGCTCTTCTGAGATTAAATTGGCCTCTTCAAAATATGACTAATCCTTGGTGAACTTGACCCTTCAGTAGATAAATTCATCCTCAAACGATTCTGGAAAAGATAGACAAATTTCGTACCCCAACCTTTACGATCTCGGCCTCTCAACAAGTATTGTCGGTTGTCCAAGAAAGTGTCCTCTTCCTTCAAGGAGATAGGCTCTCGACCCCTTCAGAAAACACAGGTATGATCTATCAGTATGGATGGAATACGGCCTCCGACAGAAGATTAATTTCGACCTCCTTGGCGCCTAATTCTTCAACAATCTTGGTCCCTCTTTGGATTGCGCATACAACCTCAGGAATCGTTAGCCTGGCAGAAAGAAATGGATCTCTGGATAGAGTGTTAACTCGGGAATTCCGTCCTCTTGTTACAGGGCAGTGGTATAACCTCCAGATGATGAAAACTATGACAAAAATATTTTCCAAGTGCTACAGGTTAATGGTATAACCTCCAGATGATGAAAGCGATGCAAGAAATCTATTCCAAGTGTTGGCCACCAAATGTATAATTCAGCCCTCAATCAATGAGATTGTCCACCTGAAAACAATAATGAGTTTCTATCCTGCCAAAGATGATGAACCAGATGTAACAAAAAGAAACTTGGCCTGCTAAGCCAAATGGAATTCGGACTCCAAAAACAGAAGGGAATTTGGCCTCCAGACACAAGCAATTTGGCCCTTAAAACTAGTGCAACTCGGTCCCCAAAAAAACCATTGCAAGGTTTTATGTGAAAAGCTTTAACTGTAAAGATATTTCATCGGCCTTACAACTCACAGTTGCCCAAATTTTCATTCAAAGCTTATAAATTCTTTCTCATATTACCTCTATGCACGACAAAGTGCTACAAATATGCCGCACAAATTTCAAACCAAAGGTTTTCAAAGATTCTATACATTTTATAAGTTATACAAATATCTCTGTAAAATTTCATGAGTTCCTATATAAAGATTTTATGTACAGAGTTTAAGATGTCGCATGCATTGCCCGTCTTTACAAATATATACGAGCAAATATCACAAATTTATATGCCTAAACAACCCGTTGAGGTTCGAAGCCCGTTTTGCACAGTATTTTGAGCTTAATCAAAAATTAAAAGCAATCTCCACCAGAGAATATTCACAGACCTTTATATCACGAAAAACAACCTTACCTCTTTGAAGAGTTGCAGCCAAATTACTCAAACGCTGGAACTTAGCATTATCATTTCTCAAATTCTAACGTCTTTCCGTCAATTGCTTGACCAGGGACAAAAGAACACATAAAATGCACTATTGTTCACTGAGAGATGCACCGTTTCTCACCCTGATACTCTGATTTCTATGAATCGGCTGCCGTTTTGAATATATTCTAGGCTTCTTGCACGATCTTGAGCTCAAACAACAACACTTTAGTTGAATTCGATTTTATCGCAGTTTTTTCCACATAAAAGGTCCCAGGAATCGGTCCTTATAGTTGAGGGTTTTGTAGCTCAATGGCTCGTATCGCATCCCGTGACAACAACATAAAAAGAGCATCAAGGAGGAGCTTAGTGCAGTTTGGGCGCAGAGAAAATCTTAGGTGCAGTTCTGACAATCAGAGTATATTCCTCTTTGCAGGGCTTGCAAGGATGGTATTCTCACAACAAGAATGCCAAAAAATAGAGCAACATTTTAGAAATGCAGGTGGGGGGGCGTTAAAACTAGAGCAGATGTGTCAGTCTGCAAAGACGCTAAATAGAGGCAGAACTGATATGCTTAAAAATGCCTAGGGCTTGCAGGTTTACACAAGCCACAAGACCAAGTGGCTTACACTTGAGAAGGGCAGGAGATTGCCCGCTCTGATACCATGTTAAACACACACATGTTGGAGGAGAAGGTAAACACACACATAAGAGAAAGATAAGCATGAGTTATTCATATTAATCACCATAGATATCTATTTATGTTACATTGGTGTGACCCTTGGATTCATCTTTCAAGGTCACTTGGACTCCTTTGTGACTGTTCGCCTTCCACACCTACCCATAGAGGATTAGGTGTCCAACGGTCTGCAACTTTTGTAGAATGCTCACTATCTTTTATATATATGTGCGTGTGTGTGTGTGTGTGTGTGTGTTGTTCCTGTTTTGGTATCCGCACTCTCTTGGTATATGGATACGCTGTCTCTGTTGTGGTATCGCACTGTCTTCGTATATATATACTATGTCTCTGTTGTGGTAACCGCAAGTCCCTTTTGTGTTAGATCCGTAAATACTTCCTGCAATGGTGGCTCAGACTTATCCACAATCTACAAAGGAATCCGCATTCAATTATCCTTTTGTTCGCATGATATGTTATCGCTTATCTGCACTGTCTTTTTGGGAAAATGTTTGAATTGATTTCTTACTTTATGACTGCATTACATGTGAATATATATAGGGCACTTCCCTTTAAACAAGCCGACTATACAGCTGAGAGTTAGGCCGACTACTTCATGGTGAATTATGGCCGACTACATAAGGTTTATTCCAACGTTGATAAGGTGCTTCTTTTCTACCTTTAAAGCTTGTCTTTTATCAATTCATTGAGGGTTGTTTGTGAGCGTCTACCACAAGGGCTTAGAGCATAAATTACATTTTATTATCTTTGACATCTTCTTTATATAATTACATAGTCAACATGAAGACCGACCTAGTTACACTTTTCAACATTAACCAGATCTTTTCTAAGCATTTTTCATTAACTTTTTAGCCTCAAATCAAGATTGTGAGCCACTAAATGTTTTATTAAAATTACTAATACATTAAAAATAAATTACAACAGGTTTTAACTAAGTTAACTCACTCAAAAATAAGTTTTTTTTTTTTGGAAGTGCAATGCCTGGCACTGCGCCACTGCCTAATTCTCAAGAAATGAAAAAACGCAACAAGGAAACACAACGCTCCATGGTTATAATATCTCTACTTTATTTCTAAGTTTCTTGGTGACTTCAATGTGTATGAATAAGCCTGAACATGGATATTCCCCCCCTTAGAATATATCCTTTACCACATAAAGTGACGGCAACAGAACTGAAGGCCGGCCCCCTAAGGAGAGCTGCTCTGCTTCTGTAACTCTGTCAGCATTTTGCCCGTAATTAACTTAATTCTTCGCCGCGTGGTCTTCCCAACTTCTTTGCGTTTTATTTATCAAATTCGAGGAATTTGATAAATAAACATAATCAACAAACTTTGTAATTTAAAATATCTCCCGAGCTTTTATTTCATCGCCAACCTTATAACAAATGTTTAACCTTTCAAGACTTCGTATTAATACCCGACGCTTTCTTTTTAAACAAACGACTTTGTAATAAAACTTTCGCTCCGGGCCCCACATGTATATATCAATAGCCAATCAAATGCACACCGTACCCGGTTATCCTTTGCGCATCTCCATCAAACGATCACCGTTCGATGACATCCCCCCAGATCGACGGTGTCTGGCGATATCGCTCCGCCTCCTGGTGCGAACTTTAATGTGCGATGGCGCTCGGAAAAGCGGTTTTCGCGGTCCCACCGTGTGCTATGTGTCCACCATTCAATGGAATCGCTCCCCAACCAGGAAATACCACTCAACCCGCAAAAGCGGTGCGATATGGACATAGTGGTTTAACAACTCCACTCGCGGTTTTGAAACAGTGCTTGACCAAGGTTTAAGTCGGGCTACACTATCCTTTGACTCTTCAACTCAGGGTCTGACTCCGGTTAGGAATTTCAATTAACAATAAAAACAAAGTTATCTCTTTATTTAGCGAGATTTCCACCATTGAACAGAGTCCAACGACCATGCTTTTCTATACAGACTTCACCTGCACTTGGGTTTTAATTCACATAGTTCGTTCGGATAATTCACGAGAGAACAATAACCGGAGAACTGCGGTAATTATGCTACAACCCTGTTCACGATTTCACACAGACCAGTGTTCAATCGCCTCACAGTTAAACAATCACAAATAACGATTCAATACAGTTGGATAATCAATGGGAACTGAAATTCATTTAACTGGAAGCAATTGTTGGATACACAGATTTTATTGCAGAAATCTCTTCTTTCCTCCTCCTTCTCTTCTCCTCCCTCAATACATCTAAGGAATACACTTTATATACATTACAGGGTGACTCTTCGGTTCCTCTGCGAGGACCGGTTTAGAAAATCAACAGCCTAATTACAATAATTCAACTAACTAAAATATGACAGATAGACTAACTAAACTATTCGACTTCTACCACTCTAACTAATCTAAATGAAACAGTCAGCTGAGGTATTGATACCTAGCTGTTACAATTCAAATGATTTTGAACCCTCCTAGCCACAACATGTGGACAAAACCTCCTACATTGCTGGCTAGTGTCTAATGCCCCTGCATCAGACACCCGAGGGCAATTTTCTTCATGGACTCCTGTTTATGAGCTCGTCCGCTGATCTACCTATCTTCTGCAACATTCCTTCAGTCATCCAAGTGGCATCTTCCTCTGGCTTATCATTCCATTTGATTAAGTACTTAAAGTACTCTTGTCCTCTGGTCTTCCTGAACACTCTTTTGCCCAATATATTTTCTGGTTGCAATGGCTGTGCTGGAGGTAGCTGCTCCTTCCACTCAATTTGTTCCTTGTCTGCTGATCTTTCTTCTGCACTATCATCCTCATACTTGTACAAATCTGCAACATTAAAAATGGGAGATATTCCAACATCAGGAGGTAATTCAATCTCATAAGCATTTGCAGAAAACTTTCTAAGTATCTTGCATGGCCCAATCTTTTTGAACTTCAATTTGTTTTACTGCTTCTTTGGGAATCTCTCCTTTCTCAAGTGTGCCAAAACCTGATCTCCTACTTCAAAATGAACTTATTTTCTGCTCAAGTTTGCTCTGCTTTTGTATCTGATGCTGCTGCCTTGTAATTGCTGTTTCACCTATTCGTGTATGGCCTGGATTTCTGAAGCAAATTCCTCACCATCTGCACTCCTTAGCTCTGCCTTTCCCATATTTCTTAACTCTGATATTCCTCTGGGGTGAATTCCATAAACAATATGGAATGGACTCCGCCTTGTGCTCCTGTTTGGTGAGTCATTATATGCATATTCTGCCTGGGGAAAAATATGATCCCACTGCTTGGGATGCTCTCCTGCAAGACTTCTCAACAAATTTCCCAGACTCCTATTCACTACCTCAGTTTGTCCATCAGTCTGAGGATGATAAGATGAGCTGAAACTTAGTTTGGTACCAAGTTTCTTCCACAGTGTCCTCCAAAAATGACCCACAAATCTGGTATCTCTGTCTGAAACAATACTCTTGGGCAACCCATGCAATCTAACAACTTCCTTGAAGAACAAGTTAGCAACATGGGTGGCATCACTAGTTTTATAGCATGGAATAAAATGTGCCATTTTGGAGAATCTATCCACCACAACAAAGACTGCATCATTCCCTCTCTGAGTCTTGGGAAATCCTAGAACAAAATCCATACTCACCATGTCCCAAGGCCTGTCTGGAATAGGCAAGGGAGTGTACAATCCTGCATTCTGGCTCCTTCCTTTGACATATTGATAGATTTTGCAATTCTTCACAAACTTGTCCACTTCTGCTCTCATCTTAGGCCAATAATAGAAGTGACTCAGCTGCTCATAAGTTTTATCAGTACCAAAGTGCCCAGCAAGTCCACCACCATGCTTCTCCTGTATCAAATTTTCTCTCATGGAAAATTTTGGTACACACAGTTGGTTTCTCCTGAATAGTAAGTCCTCCTGCAAGAAATAATCCAGCCACTGGCTTCTATCTGTTAGAACAGGGTTACAACATGCTTCAAATTCTTCCTTAAAATATGAATCTGTTTTATACAATTCTTTGAGAAAATCAAATCCTACAACTTCAAAATTGGTTTCTTGAACAAGCATGTGCCTCCTACTCAAAGCATCAGCTACTTTATTTGCTTGGCCACTTATATGTTTCAAAACAAAGTTAAAACCTTGGAGATACTCAACCCATTTGGAATTCTTATGATTCAACTTGGGTTGCTGTACAATGTACTAAAAAGCATGATTATCAGAATATAACACAAATTCTTTGGACATCAAATAATGCCTCCACTTTTTCAGTGCCTGAACAACTACATAGAATTCCTTCTCATAAGAGGAATACTTCCTTCTAGTGTCATTTATCTTTTCACTGAAATAGGCTACAGGCCTATCATCCTGACTCAACACATCTCCAATGGCTTCTCCACTAGCATCACACTTCGCTTGAAATGGTTTGGAAAAATCAGGCAGAATCAAAACAGGTTTTTCAGTTATCTTTTGCTTCAAAAGTTTAAAGTTTATTTTTGCTTCAGCAGTCCATTTAAATGGTTGTTTTCTCTTTCTTATTGTCTCAATGATGGGTGCATTAATCTTACTGAAGTTTCTTATAAATTTCCTGTAAAAACTGGCAAGTCCATGGAAACTTCTTACCTCAAAAACATTTCTGGGTGAAGGCCACTCCACAATTGCCTTAACCTTTTCTGGGTCCATCTTCAATCCTTCTGCAGAAACAACAAAACCCAAATACACCAACTCTTCTTTCATGAATGAGCATTTATTCAAATTTATCAGCAGTTTCTCTTGGTGCAGCTTCTTCAAGACATGATTAAGATGCCTTAAATGTTCTTCTTTAGTTCTGCTGAAAACTAATATATCATCCAAATATACTATCACAAATTTACCAATGAATTCCTTCAATACTTCATTCATAAGTCTCATAAAAGTGCTAGGTGCATTTGACAACCCAAAAGGCATTACCATCCATTCATACAGTCCTTCATTTGTTTTAAAAGCAATTTTCCACTCATCACCCTCTCTAATTCTAATCTGATGGTATCCACTCTTTAAATCTATCTTTGAGAAGTATTTAGCACCACTCAAACAGTCCATCAAATCCTCAATTCTAGGCAAAGGGAATCTGTACCTGATTGTGATCTTATTGATTGCTCTGGAATCAGTACACATCCTCCAGCCTCCATCTTTCTTTGGGCTCAATACTGCTGGTACTGCACATGGACTCAAACTTTCTCTAATCAGCCCCTTGTCCACCAACTCCTGTACTTGTCTCCTGATTTCCTCATTTTCTTTGGGAGTCATTCTGTAGGCTGCCTTATTTGGCAGATTTGAACCAGGGATAAAATATATCTGATGGCTGATCTTTCTCATAGGTGGCAGCTCATCAGGTAAATCATCCACAATAATGTCACAATAATCATCTAACATTTCTTGGATTTCTATTGGCAAATCAGAAATCTTTGTAGAAGTAAGAACTACTTTAGGTTTGCAAACTAAAGAAAAACTTACCTCTTCTTCTTCTATCTACTGCAGATATTCCTTCCCGCTCAGCAACAAGGTCTTTGGATCAATCACTCTGTTGGATGGCTCTCCTTCTTCCATGGGTATCAATGTATGATGTACCCCATCCTTGAAGAACTTGTAAGTGTTCTTCTTGCCATCATGCACTGCTGCTCTGTCAAACTACCAAGGTCTACCCAGCAGTATGTGACACACATCCATGGGCATTACATCACACGGGACCTTATCTTTGTATTTTCCCATTTGCAGCTCTATCTCACACTGTTCTTTTACAACCAGTTGGTGCCCTTTATGCAGCCAGGACACCCTGTAGGGAGTTGGATGCTCCCTTGTCTTCAACTTCAACTTCTCTATCACCTCAGTGGAAACTAGATTGTCTGTGCTGCCACTATCAATGACTAGCTGGCAGCATTTCCCTTGGACTTTGCATATGCTCCTAAACAAATTCTTCCTTTGTGCAGGCTCAGTGACCTCTTTGGCTTGCTTCAACAGGACCTTATTTACCACCAAGGATTCTCCCCTCTCTGGAAGAATTTCTTCTTCAATTTCTGCCTCTTCTCCAGCTTGGGCAACAACAACATTTCTTGGACCAGCACCCACATTCTCTGGACACTCATAGTGCTTATGTCCCACTTGCTAACATCTATAACACCTCAACTCTCTACCTCTGCCTCTGTCTCTGCCTCCTCTTCCTTTTCCTCTGTAAGAACCCCTTCTACCCCTTGCATCATCCTCTGCAGATGCATTCTGAGGTAAGATATTGTTAGCTCCATCTTTGGGTGTAGTAGGCTTTCCTCTACGACCCTGACTACCCTTTCCAAGGAAAGTACCTCTCTTCTTGGCAGACTGTTTCCTCAGGAGTTTCTCCTCTGCTTTCAAGGCCATCTGGTAGGCCTCCTCCACTGTCTTAGGAGACAGAAGACCAATCTCATCTTGGATCTCCAGCTTGAGACCATTCACATATCTGGCAGTCTTCTCTAGTGTTTCCTGAAATTGCCCAGCTCTTATGCTTACTCTGTAGAATTCCTCTGTGTATTCTTTTACTGTCAGCAACCTCTGTCTCAGGTTCTGCATTTGCCTATACAATGTCAGTTGATAATCACTAGGCAAGAATTTACCTTTTAATTTAGCCATCATTCTGGTCCAGCTTTTGATAGGTTGCTAGCCAACTCTCCTCCTTTCTGCCTGCACTCCATCCCACCAAAGTGCAGCATGTCCTTTCAGCTTTGTCACTGCAAACTTGACCTTTTTATCTTCGCTTATTTCTTCATAGTCGAAGCACTTGTTCATTTCATTAATCAGGTCCATCGGTTCCTCTAGATTCGGTCCCCTTGCATAGCTTGGCGCACTTCAGTGGAAGCCGTGCGGACCTGAGAATGGTTCTGAGGAGCCTCAAGTCAGGAGGAATCTCAGCATTTTCTTCAGCTTCTTCTATTTCAGGTGCACTGATGTCTTCAGGATCTTCGGGCTGTCTTCGCTCCATGGCATCCATTCTTGCCCCGAACCTCTGCAAAATCTCCAACACCTCTGCGTTGGCAACAGGTCTCCTTCTACCAACACCTCTACCAACTCGGATTGCCATGTCAGCTCTCTTCAAAAACAACTCAAAAACGCTCTGATACCACAAATGACGGCAACAAAACTGAAAGTCGGCCCCTAAGGAGAAATGGTCTCTTCTCGTGGCTCTGTCAACACTTTCCCCGTAATTAACTTAATTCTTTGCCAATGGTCTTCCCAGCAACTTCTTTGCGTTTTATTTATCAAATTCGAGGAATTTGATAAATAAACATAATCAACAAACTTTGTAATTTAAAATATCTCTCGAGCTTTTATTTCATCGCCAACCTTATAACAAATGTTTAACCTTTCAAGACTTCGTATTAATACCCGATGCTTTCTTTTTAAACAAACGACTTTGTAATAAAACTTTCACTTCAGGCCCCACATGTATATATCAATAGCCAATCAAATGCACACTATACCCAGTTATCCTTCGTGCATCTCCATCAAACGATCACCATCCGATGACATCCCCCCAGATCGACGGTGTCCGGCGATATCGCTCTGCCTCCTGGTACGAACATTAACGTGCGATGGTGCTCGGAAAAGCGGTTTTCGCGGTCCCACCATGTGCTACGTGTCCACCATTCAATGGAATTGCTCCCCAACCAGGAAATACCACTCAACCCGCAAAAGCGGTGCGATATGGGCAGGGTGGTTTAACAACTCCACTCGCGGTTTTGAAACAGTGCTTGACCAAGGTTTAATTCGGGCTACGCTATCCTTTGACTCTTCAACTCAGGGTCTGACTCCGGTTAGGAATTTCAATTAACAATAAAACAAAGTTATCTCTTTATTTAGCGGGATTTCCACCATTGAACAGAGTCCAACGACCATGATTTTCTATACAGACTTCGCCTGCACTTGGGTTTTAATTCACAGAGTTCGTTTGGATAATTCACGAGAGAACAATAACCGGAGAACTGCGGTAATTATGCTACAACCCTGTTCACGATTTCACATAGACCAGTGTTCAATCGCCTCACAGTTAAACAATCACAAATAACGATTCAATACAATTGGATAATCAACGAGAACTGAAATTCATTTAACTGGAAGCAATTGTTGGATACACAGATTTTATTGCAG
>CM076573.1:817490317-817563200 GCA_034641835.2 Pinus albicaulis | reverse complement strand
AAATATCTTCTTTCCTCCTCCTTCTCTTCTCCTCCCTCAATACATCCGAGGAATACACTTTATATACATTACAAGGTGACTCTTAGGTTCCTCTGCGAGGACCGGTTTAGAAAATCAACAACCTAATTACAATAATTCAACTAACTGAAATATGACAGATAGACTAATTGAATTATTTGACTTCTACGACTCTAACTACTCTAAATGAAATAGTCAGCTGAGGTATTGACACCTAGTTGTTACAATTCAAATGATTTCGAACCCTCCTAGCCACAAAATGTGGACAAAACCTCCTACATTGCTGGTTAGTGTCTAATGCCCCTGCATCACAAAGCCTCAAACTTCGACATTCTTATCCATAACAAAAAATGCAGTAGAGAAGCACAACGACTGATATTTTTTAATATCTCCTACACGTTAATTACGATTGAGATTATTTTTTGATAGAATGTTAATATCATCATAATCCTTCTTTACAAACAATTTGAGCCAAATCGGACTCACGGATATCGACAAAATCCAAAAATGGTCGTAGATGACGGTGTCTCGTTTCTCGAAAACCGTGAAGCATTTTGACATGAAATTAAGTGGGCTTATTAATCTCACCCTTATGCATCTAGTGTAAAATTTCATGGCAAACGGGTACAGGGTTTAATAGATATGGTGAAAATACGATGACTATGTGAAAGCACAACGCTTCAAGCTTATACTATCTTCGACGATCATCTGACATGTTGAGGGTACTAGGATGGCATGGAATGGTCCATAAAATGTTTCAAACCCATGAGATAAATTTTAGGCCGTACACAAACATTCAAACCCCAAACCTTCTTTTTGCAGCAGAATCTCAATGCAAACGCGCAACACACCTCCATCCTCGTGACTTTACCAAACACTTACATTCTAATTGAGAAAAATGTCTTGGGATGATCTTAATATTCACAATAACCTATTTATGTCTTCATTCATTTACAAAATGCTAAAACCTTAATTTCCTCATCAAAATTGGTTGCCTTGGTAAAAGCGCAACACCCTAAATTTCTTATGCTTCTGATCATCCTCTGAACTTCTGAAAGTACTAGGCAGATGGAAAATTATTCACACAACATTGTAAACCTATCAGAAGACTTATACTCCAACCATAGACCTCCATTATTCAAAATTACTCCTCACAGCAAAAGCGTAGTGCCTCCCCTACCCCTTTGTGCTGCAACCAAAAATGACCACACAACAAACTTCCGATGGGAATAAATAAGAGATGAGAGATCTTGTATGAAGACAAACATGCAAACATACTCCCATGGTGGCTAAGAGCGGATTTGATGGAGATGATTATGGTTTGAACTTGAAAGACCAAAGTGAAACACTTGGAAAAAGTGCAATAATTGTTCTCTTGACCGTTGTATTGTTATTGATGTATGACAAATCATGATTTGACATGTAAAATAACTCAAGACACCTACAAATTTGTGCCCATGATGACAAAGAATGGCGACACAATCTTTCTCATGATTATTTGATGTAACTTGACCCCTAGACCTATTTAACTTGACCCCTTGGGATATAAAATACCATCTTTGTGACTCTTGACACCCTTTGACACATTTACAATGAATAATAAAATATGTATTCCAATCTAAGACCTAAAACTTGATCTTCCAAAAGATCATAGCCACACTTTTATGCCTTTGTCAAAAAAAATTGAAAGACAAAACTTGTTTTCTGACTACTATGACTATAGGATATTAACATTGGCTCCAATGGGGATGGCATCCTCCCTGTGAGGTGCCAAGAACTCCGTAGATCATGTGCCTAACCATTGGGCTTATTGACTCCTTAGCTTGACTCAAACTGATGGAAAATTGACTAAAAACTTACTGAACTTATTACATTATGAAAAATGGCAGTAGGTTACCAAAATCCCATGGCCTTCCCTTCGGGCTTCAAATTCTAGTAGCGGCTACCCACACCTATACTACTGAAAAATAATACCAACTTGCCGAAACAAATTGTTGGAAACTAGCACTAAAAAATATGCTGAAACCATTGAGCTTATTCACACACCTACTCACTCTTAATTGATCCACAAGATGTTTGATTAAGTGAAATCAAAGATCCAGTGAAGCCAATCAAGTAGTTTCTCACATAATTTGACTGCTTGATTGTACTTCAACAAGATAAAAAATGGAACATTAAATGGCAGAAGCAACTCAAACTCCAAATTGAATCCAATCTCCGCACTTGTGAACAAAACAAGGTCTACCTTGACTGACGATTCCAACAGGCTTTTAAAAGGATCTTGAAAATTAGGGATGATTGCCTTTTCTTGATAATGAAGAAATAGACCAGCATCTCCTTCATAGTTAAATGCAAACTGCTCTGTATGATGGAGTTGGTTATCCCCAAATAGAATGGCATCAAGGTGTTCTTTCCTGTAATTAAGCTTAGGGGCAATAGTTGTGTGTTCTTGTGAATTTTCATTTGAGGCAACCACATCTTGAATAATAAAAATGTTTACAAATGACCCTTCATGTATATCAACAAGAGTCTCATCTTTCCTTTTAAGTTTTTTGGATATGTCAATTCAAGATATGTAAAATCATGAATAGATTCTACACCATCCAAGGGGTCTAAAACAACCTTCTCTTCTTCGTTATTTTCTTGCAACTCTGGTTAGTTATCACCATGAATGATTTCACGGCCTAAATTTTTTATGAATACAATTTCATAGATCTGATTTTCATAAGTTTCTTCATGAGACAAAAAGGAGAAAATGAATGGCATGAAGAACAAACTGATCTACTATCCTCCTCCCTTTCTTGGTAATTTGAAAACTTCTGAATATGTTCATCAAGCTGAAGAGAACAAACCTGCCATACATTAATATTGAACTTAGTGAATGAATCATGATTGTCTTCATCAGGATGTTGATCTACTTCATTTTCAGCCCTTGGAGAAACTATTGCCTTTTTTAAATCCATCTGAATATCATGGAAACTGTCCTATGATATTTCCTCTTAATGTTGAAAAGTATTATCACGAAAGGCCTCTATAATGTCATCATCCATAAACTCATCATATCCATAAAAAAATTCCAAATACTGAATGAAATTCTCAAAATGATCACAACAATTTTGAACTAGTAGCAGAGATGGATAAGATCCTTTATAATTTCCAAATAATACTGTATGAAAATGCTTTAAAGAACATAAACTAGCAGTTGGTAAATTTTCATACCAATACCTTGCTTTTCCCTCCAGAGTATCCATGAGCATCTTCACGAGAAAATCTTCATGCCATTCAAATTTAAGCCTCCATGAATGCATATGAAATTTGATATGATGTAAAACATCATCATCGCCATTCTCATCTTCGAACTTTAGGAAATATGTTTTCCAATCTATACAAGGCATACGATTTGGAAAACCAGGTATATTAGCATGATTCATAGGTGCATACTTCGCAGCTGAATTCATTTTCGGCCAATAGAGTTTCCAGTAAAATTTTGATTTATGGATCTTGCTGCCAATGGAGTCTTTGTATCAGGTTGAAACTTGATTGGCGTCGCCAGGTGAATGGTACAACCTTCATGTGTATGAATTTTGTCCACCATAAAAATTCATATATGAAACTTTGATGATCTTTCTCGAGGAAGATGGAACCTTTTTCTCCTCGACAATGATGCTAGAATGTTAGCTCTCTGTAATTTCCCTACACTGAGGAAATAAATTCAAAGGTAACCACAAAACCACTTTTATGCTAGAGTCTAGCCCTTATAGCCTTAGAGAGGGCTCTTTATGTTAGGATGTTCAACTAATATGATGTTAGGCTAGGTATAGTGCTCAATAAGTTCTTATTTTCAAATATTTGTTGGTAAGAAAGGAGACAGATCCATTGGGCATAGAGGCATGTCAAATTGATTATTTTTCCAGTGATAGGATGAAAAGAGAAGGGGTCTTCTATAGGGGAAAGGTAGGTAGTCTTGGTGATGAAATCAAGTTAAATCATTGTAGGAGGATAAGTATAATAAAGGTGGAAAAAACACATAGACCATCAAAATTGTAGATGAATTATAAATGTTGTTTTAAGAAGAAAACATAGATTTCTTGGTAAACTAAATCATAACACCTTTGAAATAAATTATGGATTAAGTTTTGGTTCATCCAAACACGAAGACATACATCTAATATATGAATATAACATAAGGCAAACTTACAACATGAGAGAAGCAAAACATCATCAAGGTTTGACACAGGAATCCCTGCAAATCATCTTATGTCTTTCATTCGTTGGTAAATATTCATAAAAAAATACAACATACACAAGTCTCTTCCTCTCCAATCTGACCAAATATTTTTTCATTACATTCACATGATAGAATAGACTCAAATGAGTCAGTTTCCATCTCTATGGGTCGAATTCATCATTAGGAATGTTGTTTCTAACTTCTGTATTTTAAATAGAACTAACTGCTAAAGACTAAGGATTGCGTAACCAAATATTTTCTAAGAATTTTTATTAATTTCCCAACCCCAAATCTATCTTGTGAGACACTAAATGTTTTATTACAATTACTAAAACCTTAAAAACATATTACAATAGGTTTTGACTAAGTTAATTCTCTCGAAAATAAGTTTGTCTGGAAGCGCAGCGCCTCGCATTGCGCAACTGCTTAATTCTACATAAATTAAAAAATGCAGCGAGGAAACGCAATGCTCCATGGTTATAATATCTTTGGTTGATTTCCGAGTTACTTGGTGGCTTCAGCGTGTATGAATAAGCCTAAACATGGATATTCCCCCTCTTAGAAGATTTCCTTTACCACACAAAGTCTCCAACTTCGACATTTTTATCCATAACAAAAAAACGCAACAGAGAAGAACAACGATTGGTAATTTTTTAATATCTCCTAAATGGTTAGCCAGATTGAGCTTAATTTTTGAAATCAAGTTAATATCATCATAACCCTTCTCCACAAAAAAATTGAGCCAAATCCGACTTACAAATATCGAGAAAATACAAAAATGGTTATAGATGATGGTGTCTCGTTTCTCTAAAACTGTGAAGCATTTTGACCTGAATTAAGTGGCCTTATTCATCTCACCCCCATGCATATACTATAAAAATTTCATGGAAAATGGGTACAGGGTTTAAGAGATATGGTGAAAATACGGTGATTGTGTGAAACCGCAACACTCCAAACTTATCCTATCTTCAGCCATCATCTGACATATTGAGGGTACTGGAATGGCATGGAATGTTCCATACAATGTTTCAAAACCATGAGATAAATTTTAGGTCATACATAAACCTTCAAACCCCAAACATTCTTCTTACAACATAAGCGCAACACATTGGCGCGACACACCTCCATCCTCATGACTTGGCCCAACACTAACATTATTATTGAGAAAAATGACGTGGAGATGATCTTAATATTAATAATAACTTACTTATATATTCATTCATTTACAAAATTCCAAAACCTTGATTTGTTCATCAAAATTGGTTGTCTTCGTAAAAGCGTAACACCCCAAAGTTCTTATGTTTTCGGTCATCCTCTGAACTTATGAAAGTATTGGGTAGGTGGAAAATGACTCACATAACATTGTAATCCTTTCAGAAGACTTCTACTCCAACCACATACCTCCATTATTCAAAATTACTCCTCACAACAAAAGTGCAGTGCCTCCCCTGCCTCCTTTATGCAACGACCAAAAATGACCACACAACAAAATTCTGATGGGAATAACGAAGAGTTGAGAGATCTTGTATGAAGACCAACATGCAAATAACCTCCCATGGTGGCTGAGAGCGGATTTTGATGGCGATGAATGTGGCTTGAACTTGAAAGACCAAAGCGCAACTGTTAGGTCCCTATATTACTAGTATAGTCCCTTATTGTTATTAGTGTAATCCCTTTATTATTATTATTTTACCCTTGTAACCCCCATTTTGTTATTATTGTGCCCTTAAAATTATTATTGTTAGGTCGGCTAGGATTACATTGTGGCCCACTAGGATTACATTATGGCCACATGGACTCCTATATATAGAAATGAGGTTTTGTAAATTGTATCATCCAAGATTTGTTCATTTATGTAATGTATTGGAGGTTTCCCCCTTGAAGTGGCTTATTTATAAGGCGTTGATATCTCTTCTCTTCTATTTTTGGAGATGGTTACACAACATTTGGTATCAGAGCTTTGGATTCTAGGGTTTCGCTGCTCCAAACAGGTCATCGTGGAATTTTCGCTATAACTTTTTTTCTATGAAGCCTCAAAAGCTGAAATTTTTAGGGTGCAAAGCCGAAATATTGAGGAACGTCATCAAAAAATTTCAGAGCTTGGTTCACAATATTTTTGGAGATATGATCTGTGGAAGTCAGGTCTTTTTTCAGGCTCTTAAACAGGTCATCATGGCATTTGTGCTATAAATTTTTTTCTACGAAGTCTCAGAAGCTGAAATTTTTAGGGTGAAAAGCCAACATCCTAAAGAAAATCTTCAAAAAATTTCAGAGCTTGGTTCGCAATATTGTCGGAGATATGATCTGTGGAAGGTAGTGCTTTTTCAGGCTCTTGAATTTCATCTCAAAGAGGTGATCATGGGAAAATCTTCATAACTCTCTCTTTGAGCATTGGATTGGAGTGCCGTAAAAAGTGGTCAAAAGTAAACGGACTGTAGTTTCTTGGCTATCAATTTCAGATCCAAAGGATGAAACAGTGACACGTGGCAAGTCGTACAAGTTCGCTCTACTGAACTAGTCCATAATTAGGTCATTGTGGGAGATTGGACACAACTTTGTCTTGGAGAATCCAAATCAGGTCAGACCTGTGGCATTCGAAAGATAATTCAGAGGGCTATGTTGATACTAAAATTCAAATATTGAAGTGCTACAATCACAGAGATAATCCAATTTCAAGATCGAGCTTCTCAAAAGCAAGAAAAAGGTGTGTATTTTTTTTTTTCCGAATTGCATAAGTCTTGAATTGATTTCAAGGGCATATTGTAGAATAGATATCAGTATTGGGTTCTAAAATATGCCCCGTAAAAATAATTCAACACCCATTAAGCCTTCAGAAGGCTCTACTATGACTCATGAAGATGAAGAATTGCAACATGATCTATCAAAATTACAAGAGCAAGTGCAACAAATTTCACTCTCGCAAAGAGCAATAAAAAATGAAATGGAAGTTTTGAAGAAAGGCGTGGAAGTGAAGATGGACGGTTTGAAGAAAGGCATGGAAGCTAAGATGGATGGCGTGGAAGTGAAGATGGACGGTTTGAAGAAAGGCGTGGAAGCTAAGATGGATGGCATGGAGGTTGGCATGGAATCTAAGATGGATGACATGGAAGCTAAGATCGATGAGAAAATGGAAAACATGAAGAATTTTCTAAAAGCAGACATGGAAGGTTTGACAAAGTTTATACAAGAAAGGTTTCCTAATGGTGAAAAGATAGTAGAAGAACCTCATGATGAGAACAAAATAAATGTTAATTGTGATTTCATAAACTCTAATGTTGGCGCGAAGAACCACCATATTCCAAAGATGGATATGAGGAAGTTTGATGGAAAGGATCCTGTAACATGGATACTACAGATGGAGCAATATTTTGATCTCCATAACGTGCAAAACACACAAAAGGTACGCATTGCAACTTTACATTTAGAACAAAATACATTTGTATGGTATCAATGGCTTTGCTCCCGTAAAAAAATTGTCACTTGGTCAATTTTACGGAGGAAATGATAGCACATTATGAGGATACAAAGAGCAACACCTTCTTTAGCCAATTGATAAATCTCAAACAAAAGGGTTTAGTGGGGCAGCACATTGAGGACTTCCAAAAATTGAATAGAAGGGTAACTGATATTCTAGAAGAACACAGGATCGATCTCTTCATAGGCACTTTAAAGAATAACATCCAACACGAAGTTCGCGTTTTGGAACCGGATTCATTGGAGAAGGCATTCGAGTTGGCAAGAAAAGTTGAATGTAAAATAATGGCGACAAGGAAGCCTACCACTCAATTCTATAAAGAAGGAAGTGTTGCTACGCCTAGATTTCCACAACCTACAAGGTTGACACCACAACAATTGGAAGAAAAAAAAGAAAAAGGGCTTTGCTACAGTTGTGATAGCAAATACACTAAAGGTCATAAGTGTGCTGAAAAGAAATTATTTTACATAGATTGTGAAGAAGAAGAAGAAAATGAACAAGAAGAAGATATACACCAGGAACCGGCCCTAGAAGAGGAAGAAATGAATCCGACCATATCATGTAATGCACTGGCAGGAATTACCACTCCTCAAACTCTCAAGATAGAAGGACGGATCAAGAAGAAAAAGGTAATAGTGTTGATTGATTCAGGTAGCACCCATAATTTTATTCATTGTAAGGTAGCCAAGGAATTAAATTGTTTCCTATACCCAGCACCAGAATGTCAAGTGATGGTTGCAAATGGAGGAACTATAAATTGCTTTGAAAAATGCCATAATATCAAGCTAACCATGGGGGAATATGTATTGACTAGTCCAATGCTTTCCATTCCTATGGGAGGTGCTGATGTTGTACTAGGAGTACAATGGTTACAATCTTTGGGGACGGTAGCTTTTAATTTTTAAGAACTTTTCTTGAAATTTTTTTCAGAAGGAAAGGAAGTCGAATTACGGGGTATTGCGGGGAAGCCGGGAAAGATAATAAGCTCTAATGTCATGAAAAAGCTTCTAAAGAAAGAACACCGAGGAGTAATTGCACAATTATGCTCATTAGAAGTTCCAACATCAAAATCATCTATTTCTGCAGATCTCCAACAAGTCTTGGACAATCATTCCAAGGTGTTTGAAACTCCCAAAGGACTCCCACCTAGTCGCGATCATGATCATGCTATTCATTTGATTCCAGGAAGTGTTCCTCCAAACATCAGGCCTTATAGATATCCTTACGTCCAAAAAAGCGAAATTGAACGCATGATTGCAGAAATGTTAGAGGCGGGTATAATTCAACCTAGTCAAAGTTCTTTCTCTGCTCCTGTAGTATTGGTACACAAGAAGGATGGATCATGGCGAATGTGTCCGGATTATAGGGAGCTCAATAAGCTCACCATTAAAGATAAATTTCCCATTGCTGTGATTGATGAATTATTGGATGAATTACATGGAGCAATTTATTTTACCAAGTTGGATCTTCGTTCAGGATATCATCAAATTAGAATGAAGACTGAAGATATTCCAAAAACAACATTTCGAACTCATGAGGGTCATTATGAATTTTTGGTCATGCCTTTTGGCCTTACCAATACACCTTCTACATTTCAAGGGTTGATGAATTCCATTTTCAAACCCTTCCTTAGAAAAGTTGTGCTAGTATTTTTTGATGATATACTAATCTACAGCAGGTCTTGGAAGGATCATGTTGAACATGTTGACAGGGTGCTCAAACTATTGCGGGAGAAACAATTATATGCAAAAACATCCAAATGTTTCTTTGGAGTACAAGAGGTGGAATATCTGGGTCATATTGTATCTCACGAGGGTGTTAAAGTAGAACCTAACAAAATTAAAGCCATTAAGGAATGGAAAGTCCCCACAACCATAAAGCAGTTGCGAGGATTTCTCGGGTTAACAGGGTATTATTGCAAGTTTGTTAAGAATTATGGGAGAATGGTAGCACCTATAACAACATTATTGAAGAAATATGCATTTTCATGGAATCCTGAAGCAACTAAGGCCTTTGAACATCTTAAAGAGACAATGTGCCTAACACCGGTCTTAGCTACGCCAGACTTCACAAAAACCTTTATTGTGGAATGTGATGCCTCAGGAAATGGAATTGGTGCTGTTTTAATGCAGGAAGGAAGACCCATTGCTTTTGAAAGTCGTCCAATAAAAGGAAAGTATTTACATAAACCTATTTATGAGAAGGAAATGTTAGCAATACTGCATGCACTAAAGAAATGGAGAACTTACCTAATGGGAAGACACTTCAAGGTAAAAACTGATCATGATAGTCTTAAACACTTTTTGGAACAAAGACTATCTTCAGAAGAGCGGCAAAAATGGGTCACAAAGATGTTGGGTTATGACTTTGAAATAATCTACAAAAAAAGAAAGCTTAATGTTGTTGCAGATGCACTCTCAAGAAAGAATGAAGAGGTGGAAGCATTGCTTTGTGCCATTTCTATTATCCAACCAGATTGGATAACTGAAGCAAGAGATGACTGGAAGAAGGACAAAGATATATGGACACTCATTCAAAAGTTGCAGCAAGATCCTAGTACATCTGATACATTTAGTTGGAAAAATGATTCCTTATGGTACAAAGATCGCTTATATCTTTGTAAGAATTCCAACTAAAACAAAAGATTCTTCTGGAATTGCACACTTCTCCTTTAGGAGGACACTCAGGATTTTTAAAAACTTACCACAGGGTGAAGAAAGATTTTTTTTTGGGATGGCCTTAAATCTGATATTCAAAAGTTTGTGGCGGAATGTTTGGTTTGCCAGCAGAATAAAGTGGAGACAATTAAGACCCCGGGACTTCTACAACCTTTATCTATTCCAAGTCAACGTTGGGAGGAGATTTCAATGGATTTTATCACAGGTTTACCTAAGTCCGAAGGAAAGAGTGTCATCATGGTGGTAGTTGATAGACTTACCAAGTATGCACACTTTTGTGCATTATCTCATCCATTTAAAGCAAGTACAGTTGCTACTACATTTATGGACGGAATTCAAAAGCTACATGGAAGCCCAAGGGTTATTGTGAGCGACAGAGATCCCATTTTTACTGGAAATTTTTGGACGGAGTTATTTTTTTGTTTGGGTACTCAATTAGCTCATAGCTCATCTTATCATCCTCAATCTGATGGTCAAACTGAGATAGTAAATAAATGTTTGGAAGGATATCTTCGTTGTTTTGTATTTGATAAACAAACACAATGGGTCAAGTGGTTACCTCTTGTTGAATGGTGGCATAACACTTCCTTCCATACTGCAGCAAAAATGACCCCATTTATGGCACTTTATGGATATCATCCACCATCCATCACATCATATTTAAGAGAAAATTCGAAGGTTCAAGCAGTGGAAGATCACATCGAGCATCGGCAAGAAGTTCTCCAACTCTTAAAGGATAACCTGAATTTGGCACAAAATCGAATGAAACAACAGGCATATCAACATCGCAGCGAGAGAAGTTTTGATGTAGGAGATTGGGTATTTTTACGGCTACAACCATACAAACAAATGTCCCTTATGCAAGCTAAGAAGGATAATAAATTATCGCCAAAGTACTATGGTCCTTACAAGGTGTTGCAAAAGATTGTTACTATGGCATACAAATTGGAGCTTCCTGCTTCTTCGCGAGTGCATCCAGTTTTCCATGTTTCATGCTTAAAGATGGTTATAGGTGAAAATCTTCGAGTTCAAACAATATTGCCAGAACTTGATGTGGAAGGAAAAATCATATTAGAACCTGAAGCGGTCACAGAAACAAGAACTCGATAGCTACGAAATCGATCAATTTCAGAGTATCTCATCAAGTGGAAGAAATTACCCATTGAAGATTCTACATGGGAGGATGAGAAGTTTATACAGAAGCACCCAGAGCTACTCAAGCATTGAGGACAACACTTTTTTGAAGGAGAGGGGCATGTTAGGTCCCTATATTACTAATATAGTCCCTTATTGTTATTAGTGTAATCCCTTTATTATTATTATTGTACCCTTGTAACCCCCATTTTGTTATTATTGTGCCCTTAAATTATTATTGTTAGGTTGGCTAAGATTACATTGTGGCCCACGAGGATTACATTATGGCCACATGGACTCCTATATATAGAAATGAGGTTTTGTAAATTGTATCATCCAAGATTTGTTCATTTATGTAATGTATTGGAGGTTGCCCCCTCGAAGGGGCTTATTTCTAAGGCGTTGATATCTCTTCTCTTCTATTTTTGGAGCTGGTTACACAACAACAACACTTGGAAAAAATGCAACAATTTTCCTCTTGACCGTTGTATTGTTACTGATGTCGTGGCCAATCATGATTTGACATGTAAACTGACTCAAGACACCTACAATTTTTTACCCATGATGACAAAGCATGGCAACAAAATATTTCTCATGATTATTTGATGTAACTTGACCACTATACCTATTTAACTTGACCCCTTGGGGATATAAAAGATCATCTTTGTCACTCTTGACACCCTTTGAGACATTTACAATGAATAATAAAAAAATTATTCTAACCTAGGACCTAAAAATCGATCTTCCACAAGATCATAGCCACACTTCTATGCTTTTTTCAAAAAACATTGAAAGTCAAAACTTGTTTTCTGACTACTATGACTATAGGATACTAATTGGCTCGAGATTGTCTTATGGAAGAGGTTACAGAACCCTCATAAGAATAGGTACATGAATATCCAAATCCCTTAAGATTTTTCGACTGATAGCTCTTCCTCATTAGAATATTCTTGCTCTAACTCTTCCTCCATGTGACTATTTAAATATTCTTATGTCTCTTTAACTGGTTCGTGTATAAGAGAGTTAGTTTTATCCATCCTATACCTTTGAGGAGGCAATTCCAAACTTTTTAGAGAAATACCTCTAGTCCATCTAGACTAGTGAAGTGGTGATTCAACCACTTTGAATCAAAAATTTGAAAGTGATGAGATAGGAACAACCTTATGCCATCTAATAATAAATCAATAAGCACCCAACCGAATATTCTTAGGACACATCAACAAGCAAGACTACTCTTCCATGGATCAAAATAGGGTGGGTAGGATATGGATCAAAATAACAATTTTTTTATTAAAGAGTCTTCCATAAGTCATCATGGAATGATTAAGGCCAAACACTAGCTAATGAAGGTGAGGGAGACAGAAGGTGCAAGTATCCTTGTGAATACAGGCACCCTTAATGGGAGCTGAGATGGAGATTATGCATTTATTTTAGCTAGCACGAACACTTCCCACTTGTAGTCACCCATGCAAATTTCCCTGTGAAAGCAACTATGGATACCACTTCATGATTGATAAATGAAGGGACCAACCATCGCTCAGGCTTCTATATATCGACAAGGAATGTATGACTGAGCCTTAGACTTGGAGCTCTAGAAAATGTGGTATCACCCTAAGGACTTGCCACTTCAATTGAAGCTCTCATGCATGTGTAACCCACTAGTCCAAGCACAAAATGATGATTTAAGCACTTGAAATAGCTTGATTTGGTGCTTAACACCTGCGTTAGAAGTGCTTTCCCAAAAAGTATCGCTCACTACTAATGGATTTTCCACTCATTAATCAATTCCTTATTTGTTATGTATCCTTAGAGAGTGTACTCTCTAATCCTACACCAAGGCTCTAACAACTAAACTATGTTGTTTTTTCTAGAAAGGAGAATGTTTAGTTGTTTTTAGGATTAAATGTTAGTTTTGAGGGTTGTTTCTTGTTCAAGGTAATGAAAGTGCAATTGCACATGTTTTGAGACTCTTACAATAAGAAACTTAAGAACATTGACAAATTAACTTGTTCACACTTGTTCACCAATGAAATAGGTTTTTATCAAGCATTAAGCATGAACAATTCTTTTCAAATATCCAATAAAGTATGTAATGCAAACACTACTTATTCATTTTGTTTCTTTTCAAAACTGTAACAATGTAATCCAACCAATCAAACAACTAAAAGGAGAATGGAATATTAGAATTTAAAATAAGAGCAATGTAACACATAAAATATTGCGGAAAAACAAACACATAAAAGCATACAACAAGAGAGACACAAATATACACGATTCACCCAATTTGGGTTATGTCCACAAAGAAATAACCAGTCCTTCCGAGATATAACTTACATCAAATTCTTTGTAATTTCCTCTTCGCTCTCACACAATCTCCTCTCTTTTTCTCACAGAGAATAATACACAGCCGCAATACAATTCCCTCATATAAACCTAAGGTTCCCTTCTAGGTCCAAAAACCCTAAATTAACATAACTTCTACTGTCAGATATTATGCCTAACGAACAACCAAGATTAACTACGAAATCAAAATATTTTATAAGGCAGTCTTTATCTAATTTTTACTTCGGGGGCACTAACACTACTATAATAACAAAAAAGAAGTAAAAGAGAGAAAAAAAAATGATGTTTTTTTCTCCTTTTCCTATAAATTAGCCCTAAATATACTTGAACAAGAACAAAACAAGGAGAATTCCCAACTCACTATAGATCCTAATCCTTCAATTTGCTAAAAGCCAACTAAAAAGGAGGTTAAAAACCTTAATGAGCAAAATTCAAGGAATTCTCCTTAGTGGAGTCATTAGTTCTATTATGGACAAAATTATCCTAATGGTTGTTGAGCCTTGTAATTGTTATATTTCTTCTAATCTAAACCACTTGAACTCTTGTCATAAATCCTTGTTCTTGTTGGATTTTATTTATATTCGTTGTTCAATATGGCTTAAACCTTGGTATAATCTATGTGCTTGCATGATTATGTTTTAATAAGGTAAACCAAATATTTTCTTTATAATTAAGTTAATAAATCGTTGGATGAGGCCATGTTAAAAATAGAATTGCAAAGATATTTGGAGGATAATCGTGTTAAAGAGCTCGTGGTTAATTCAGGCGAACTTGTTCCTAATTGAAGAATTGGTTATGAGGCAGATTTATTAGTTTATTCGTCAAAGATAGGAGAGATAGTTTAATTTAAGAAAAAAATTATGAGAATATTCGATTCATAGGAACGTTCCTTATTTTGTATATTTTCTATTATAACTCTCTTTTTTGTAATATAAAAACAAAGAAATTTTCCTCTGTTGGGGTTGTACTTTTTTATAAAAGAGACAAAACTAAGGACACAACTTTTTACTGTAATCATTTCTTTTTGAAGGATTATAATGCAAGGATTTCCTATTTGACTTTGGTGTTATAATTATCTTTTAATCTGAGTTTCTCTTGAGGCAGTCTGATTCCGGGCAGTTTGGGCCCGCTCCCTGGATGAAGCACTGTCTTGTTTGTGTAAAGTAAATTAGATTAGTATTTGTTCTTTCCTTTTTTCTGAAAAAGTATTTCTAATAATTAGTTGTCAAAGAGTTCTGTTTATTGTTTCAATAGTAGTAGAGTTCATAGTATTACTTCGTTTTGTTGTTTCCCAAACAAATTATAGTTCGCTTTTCAATATTTCATTGTTGTTTCATGGAGAAATGTCATTAAATTAGATCATTTCTGATATTTTTTCATGAATGGTTAAAAAAATAGAATTAAGATTACTTGTGTTGTTTCTTAGCTAACATGTTTACTCATTAGTTAGTTGCACACTTGAATTTCCCTTTTTGTAATGAGATTTGGTCTCATTAGGTAATTAGGATTAGTCTGTTTGTGTGTGAGAGATTTAGACTTCAAATTAGCTCATATATCACCAACATTAGTCCCTAGAAGCATCTTGCATAAAAACTTTCGTCTGCCTTGAGATAGAAATATAGATCCCTAGGTTGATAGATTAATGTTCAATACTTGATTATGTTTAAAAGTAATAAATAGTATCGACAATGGCTAGGGTTGAACTACAATAGAGCGATTCAAAGAAGAACATATTTATTTAAATTTAGACTTCAACTACTTGTTACAACTAGCTTTCAATTAGATATGTGACATCCTTTGTCATGGTGGTTACTTTGAGGTGAATCCGATGTGTTGATCCCACTCCACTTGTGCTCGATCCAAATAGGGTCTTGAAATATGCACACAAAGATATGTCAAAATTTCTCAGAGAAAATGGCTATAATAATGCAAGTATGGAGATAAGTAATTCGAATTAACTGATCATGAAATTCAGTTCCACAACCAAACATAGATTAAAGGCGGCTACTAAAGAAGATCATTTTATTTGGGAGAGGGAAAGAAGAGAGATCTTATTTTTATCAATGAAAACAACAATATATAGTTATACCTTATGTATTATTTTCAATGCATTTCATAACTACCATAAAGTTGCTCTTATATGGGGCCACTTAAGAGTACTTTTGGACTCCAAGTCTTCTGCAAGTGAGAGATTGAGGAAAACTAAGGAGTTTTAGGTCTCAACACCAAGAGAAGAAGGCATGCTAAAAAATACGTGTTTTTTATGGGCACAAAGTCACAAAAACTTGAGAAACAAATGCCTCCTAATTGCCTTTGCATGAGCATACTTGTATGGTAGCTCTGCCAATTATGTTAATTTGCCTCTCCTTCAATATCAAACCTATTTTTATAGCCTCATGAGTTAGTTGAGGTGGTTAGTAACATGTTTTACGAAGGTATAGGTGCATGAGTTCTATAAACCCTACTCGAGAGGACACGATTTTCAAGCATTTATTATTTTTAGTCCACTTTTTAAGGTGTACACACCTTTTGTGAATAGGTGTGTACACACTCCTTTTGTGAGGGAAAAGAGATTTTGGATTGAAAAAAGTGCTCTTTATGGATGCTTTAAATTGAGTAATTTGTTGGAAATGTTTTCATTGATGGCAAAGAGAGAAACAAGGCAACAGAGAGGTAGCAGAGGCAGCAGTGAATTGGAGCAGAGAGCTATTCAAGGTGCAGAGTAGTGAAGAAGAAGTTTTGCATTACATGAGTATGATGAGACTTTGTAATTGGGGGTCTAAATGGGTCTAAGATGTTGTGGTGTGCAATTATGTGGTGTGGTGTGAGTCGATAATTGAAGAAAATACATATCCTGTTCAGAGGCAGAGTTAGAGAAGGGATATTGATTTTGACTTGAAGATCTGGCCAGAATCAAGAGACTCTCTAAGTAAGTTCGCTGTATATATATGAAAGTATTGGTTGGAATCATGCGCACTAGTGGATTGGTTTAAGTATGGTTAAAATACGGTCCCAAGGGCTTGATATATGAACTATGTACATGAGGGATGCTTAGTTTCTGTGAAATGTATATTGGTTGATGGGTGCACTGTTGAAATATACTCTGTGTTGAATTGGGTGGAATTATATGCATTGAACCGGTAGGACCGTGTATGAGAATATGGGTAAAACCCTATGTTAAAGACTTAATATGTGAAACGTATGCTTGAGGACTGTTCTAAATCTCTGTGTGAATTTTATATGTATTCTTGATCTGATACTGGAGGAGGAATGTTTGAGTTATGTGGGCAAGTTGTGAACTCTGCGCTATTGGTTAAATTAGTGGTTCTGTGTGGAAAGAATTAACCTTTTAGGAATTCATTTGGTATAATTGTGAGACCTGGTAAGGAAATCTTGAAGAGTATCAATTTGGGAAAATATGTATCGATTTTATAGGGACTCATCATACATAATTTATTGGTTATTGGACGCGTTAATTGGTGTGGAGTCTACATTTTGTGCTTTGGAGGAAAGTGCTTCTGAAGAGCTTTATCCTATTAATTGAAGCCTAGTCTTTGGTTATTTAGAATATTTTAATTCCGCTCACAAGTCCATAAGAATCGAGCCTGTTCCTTTACTGAAATAATTAGAGTCGATTCATTTTATTGAGTTATGATAGCAGGCACCAGTCGAATATATGTTCTGGTGGTGAATTGCCTGCACGAATAATTTCATAAAATCCACGCATTTATCCTTGTGAACGGCAATTTGAGTCGAGGTGTCGAAGCGTTGTCAAATGGTAAGGTACCGTGGAGAAATTAAACTTTGCGTTACCCAAAACAAGCGAGAAGTTGGAGTTTAGAATGAAGTTAAGAAACAAAGCAGAACCTTAAAGGAGAGGCGGAACCGTGAGGAACAGTGAAAGCGGGATTCAGAACCAGCTTGTGGGTTTCGCGCAATTCATAAGCGGTAAGCTGATTTTGGAAAAAAAAAACGTGATATCACAAAGTGAATGACACATGGCCTCAGGCGATATTAGAAAACCATTCACGTCGCGTAAATTTTGAGAGTTAACTCACGGAGACTAAAATAACGCGATATGAGAGGTGTCCGTTCGATCGAATAGGCTGGGAGATCGACGACATTCACGCTTGCACGATGGAAAAACGTTAATGGCGAGGTATGGATTATAATGTTGAGTGGGCCCGAGGGTATTAACACTGGCATTGATTAAATATGTGCTGGGTTAATATAAGTCCATGGCTGTTAATGTTTGTAACATTGAAATGGGGAATATGTATACATGGCGGAATATATATATATCGTTTGATATGAGTTGAACGAATTCTTGCATTTGTTGCTGCTTCACACAAAGTCAAAGGTTTATTAATATTATGACGAACCCATATGCATGAGAGAATATGACGAGTAGTTGATAGTGCTGTGGTGGCATATATATATATATATATATATATATATATATATATATATATATATATATATATATATATATATATATATATATATATATGCCCATGTAATGTGCTAACCAAAGTTATGGTTTGGACTTACAATATAACATATGAAGGGTAAGCCTGGAGCATATACATATTGGGTTTTATAAAGTCCAAAAAATTGGGTCGAACTCCGTCAGGGTGAGAACCTTTGGTTTATCGAGTTATTAAAGGTTGATTTCATATATGTATGTTGGGTTGGTGTATAAAAAGCGAACGTTGATTCGAAAGGGAGGTCAAGCCGAAGTATGAAATGTCAATGGGTACTTATATGACAATCAAGTAATGAAATGACTTTCGTTAATAAAGTTATAGAGTGGGGTTTTCTCATATGGTTTTGACCACCGGCCTAATTGATGAAAAGCTTCCACATGTGAAGTTTTGGTGTTGGTTTTAAACCATTGGCAAACGCATATATTATAATGAACCGAAGTTTATAACTCAGACCTTTGAACGAAAGGGAACGATAAAGTATGGCATGAGGCTTGTTAATCCTCGCATTGGAAAACACATATATTATAATGAATCGAAGTTCATATTCCAAAATCTGGACCATTATAATGAATCGAAGTTTTATGTGAATTGCCCAGGTTGGAATTTGGATTGAGCGCGGATGTTTTATGCAAGAGAAATTAATTTAATATCTCAAATCTCAGATTTGAGATATTAAAGATTCCAGATATATGTTTGAAAATACCAGGTTGATAAATACTTTGAGTTTTCCCAGATTGTTTGAGATGTATTTGGGACTAATGTGGTAAAACAATTATATATATATATATATATATATATATATATATATACACAATTGCAGTTGAAAGGTGTACATGCATAGGTGCTCAGAGTTGCAGTAAACAGAGGTATGCAGGACAGTTACATGACAACAGCAGAAAAGACAAAACCAGCAAGCCAAGGGCCAGAAAAAGGGCTGAGTGAAACTGTTTTATGTAACTGAAATTGTGAATGTAAATGATTTAAAATTATTTTTATATTGTTTGTGATGCATTGGCAAGTCTCCGGAGGAAAACAAAAATCCCACTGTAATATTGAAATTAGTACATATTGTTATATATATATATATTTTTTTTTCTCTGAATGAGCTGGTAAAAGAAATGAGAAGGAAAAAGTCAAAGAGGCATGGCTGTCCATTTCAAATTCCCTGAGGGATGCTAACAGTCATAAGGAAATTTCTATAAATAATATCTCATAGATATGCATAGAGAGGTTAGAGAATGCGGAAATGATGCAGTGAGGCAGAGAAGAAGGAGGAGCTAATAGAAAAGAAGAGAATGCATAAATGAAGAAGTGAGGCAGAGAAGAAAGAGGAGTTGATAGAGAATCTGAGAAGATGTAGAGATGATACAGGGTAGATATGAGAACTGATGGACAACAGAGAAGATGGTACAGAACAGAGCTGATATCCAAGGTACATCAGCAAGTGTTTTCTTTTGAAAGGGTAAGGAAGTTGGAGCTTCCCTATCAAGTTGTAGCTTGATATATGTCAGTTGTAGCTGACAGAGGTAGGAGCCTCCTGTAGGTTGTAGCCTGCAGAAAATAGATGGGAGTTGGTGCTTCCACATCAAGTTGTAGCTTGATAAAATGTCAGTTGTAGCTGAATGAGGTTGGAGCCTCCTGTAGGTTGGTGCCTGTAGAAAATTGATGGGAGTTGGAGCTTACTTGCAAGTTGTAGCTTGTAGAATTGAGGTAGGAGCCTCCTGTAGGTTGGTGCCTACAGAAAATCAGTGGTGAGAGGGAGTTGGAGCTTGCCTAATAATAAGATGTGGTTTTCTCCCTTTATGGGTTTCCACTTATTTCTGGTGTTTCTGTGTGTTATTGCCTAAATCTACCTCAGGTTGAAAAAAGGCAGAGTTCAGGGTAACATCAAACCACGCTCAGTCTGGTAGCTAGCCCTACCAGAACAGGGGAGGGCTCTCTCCGAGTCAATCTTAGCAAAAATAATCAATAGGGCTTGAGTTGACTTGAAATAAAGGCTAATTTTAGGCTAGGTATATAAGTAAAGGAGTTTGATTTGATTTTGGGGGTTTTGTTGGAAACAAAGGGAAAGGCAGTTTTGGTTTCGGGGATGAGGCCTAGTTTTTGCAGAGTTCTGAATGGGGCAAGGAAGGCAATTGTCTTGATGCTTTGAATTGAATGAATGGACAGTTCAGACCGGTGAGGAGCTGAAGAGAGCAAGAGGCTTTCAAGAATCTTCTTCAAATAGATGAAAACATGGAAAATTAAACAAAACTGAAGGCAGAGCAAAGCAATCTAATGAATTCCACCTTTATCACGCATTTGTTTAATTTAAGAAGAAGGGAGAAGGGAAATGATACACATAAACATCAATGAACTTACAGTCACATAGAGAAACACACCATCAAAACACAGAGCCACATGGATCCCAAAGAATGCTGCAAACCCTGGTCTATTCCTTTGCCAAAATTGCAGAGATGAAATGTACAATGAAGTGCCAAGCAATCCCAAGTGTCCAACCCTGAAAATGAATGAAGAACTATAAAATATAGACTAGCCTAACTCATCCCCATGCCTCTAGGGGTCGAGCTCATCATTCTAGGAGCTGTTTCAACCATATCTAAACTAAGAACTGGAAAATAGGCAATGAAACAACTTGCCTCTATATGATAGGAAATTGATTCATTCACTTACATTTCACTTTTTGGTGAATGAATCTACTAAGATGAGTAAAAATGTGCCAAAATTACATCATGGTCATGAAATTACATCAAGGTACATCAAGAGTTACATGAAAAAGTCAAACTAGCCAAAACTAGGCGAAATTCTGAGCTGTTGAGTGAAAAATAGGCCAAATTTCCCTATGCGCCGCGCCTGAAATCTCTATGCGTAGCACAAGTTTGAGGCTGATTTTGAGGGCCTTCCCGAAGTCCAAATTGAGCACAAGATAGCTCGTTGGAAATCTCTTCCTGTCTACTTTCCAACCCAAGTGGAATTTCTGAATTTGGTTGCCATTTTCCCCTCCAAAAATCAAATCTCCCAACACTGCTTCCCGTGTGTCCAAAAAGTGGCAGAAAGGTCATTTTTAGGGTGTTTTTGACCCTTTAGGCAACCCAAAACTTGTCAAAATCCTTAGGTAATCCATAGGAATGCATAAATTTTGATGAAAAATATAGAAATGCAAAGTTTTCCTCCAGAAGAGCTGCCAATTATAAGCGCGCGCCAAGTGGCGCTACGCGTCGGGCAGGAAAATCTGTGTTTAGGCCCAAAAATTCAAAATTGACAAAATTTTTCCCAAATTTCTTGAAATTTGGGCTGAATTTCCACCATCAAGCACTATGCTAGGGCAAAGAAGCTTCAGCCAAAATTTAGAGTCTATCATGCCTTTTACGACGCTTTAGTGCCCTCCTTAGCCTTGCTTTCAGGATCTTGATCCTCGCTCTGCAAACATGATTTCATGCCCAATTGTGGTTCTTCATGTGCCTGAGCATGTTATTTTTCTTTTTTGCCTTCTCCAACAGCTTCTCAAGATGTATATTGACCATCTCAAGCCAAGTCTCTCTATCAGCCTCAATCTCCCGCTCAATGGGTGTCATCTCGGTTTGGCTTCTTCGGGCAGCTTGTCGGTTCTCACGGATGTTTTGCAACTCCATTATTGTTTGCTGATCCTCCAACTATTTGTTTCGCTGCTCCAAATAGTTTATGATCCATTGGGCTCTTTGCAATTTGACGGTCAATGTGTCGATCTTAGCTTTCTGCTCTTGAATAGTCTCTCTCAACTTTGAGCTTGGAGAGCTCAAATACTCATCAATCAATATGAAATCAATATCCTAGCCTCCTGAAGGGCCCTCATCCTGCATAGGCCTCTTTCCTCTGTCCTGTACCTATACCTGTGCTGCTGATGATGGCAACGAGACCCCTTCCACCCCGGGTGGAGATAGTACTCGTCGAGCTGCAGCAAATAATAGTCTGGTGCCTCTCTGATAAGTAACAAACACTGGCACACTGATAGGATCTGTCTCGTGACCTTCAGGCTGATGTGAAGGTTCACTTGCATCATGGAAAACCTCCGGAGGAACCTGAGGAACTGTGAAGAAATCACGGGAAATGAAATCCTCCCATGAAATGCCCTGCAATCCAAGCTGATGTACAACCACGATCTTGATGAGTGCATAGTGATAAATACTGTTGTACTGCTGCTCGGGAGTTTTCTTTTGCACAAGAGTGGTCATTCTCTCGATGTTTCGACACATGAAATAAGGTATGTTCATCATCCTCACTCTCGTGAAATGCATCAATAACCTGATGTGGTAGGCATAGAGGCGTGAGAACCAGCCCTCACAACTGAAGTATCTGATAATAAGTTTCATCAAAGGCGCATAGGATTTCTTTAGGAACCGGAATGGGAACACCCTGCTGAGCTGTCTCACATAGCTAGGCCTGATGTATGGTTCATAATGCACTCTGTCCACCTGCTGTCTTTTGTTCCACTGTTCACCCACATTCGGTATTCCTATTGCTTGAGAGATGGTTTCCGGTGTCAAAGTGAAATTTACACCAGCAAGAGTTACCTGACCATCATGTAAATGTAATACAAACAAACGAGCCAGCTCTTGATGATGATGAATCCTAGCAATCATCTCACAATACTGATAGCATGATTGCTCACAAAAACATGCCATGGCAAGTGGGCAAGCCTGCAATTGAGTCAATGATGTGGGCCCTTCTCTCACATGTTTTCCACCTTTACGAGGCCTTCTCGGTGCATGTAGGTCAGTGGTAGAATCACTATCTTTGTCATATGATGTATCAGTGTCTGTCTCCATGATGTCCATGCAAGGTATATGTTGGCTTGTATGAGATGAAAATGAGAATTTGATGCTTTTGTTTCAGTTGCCAAATATGTGTCAAAGGAGAGGGACTGTAGGAGATATAGGGCAGTGAGGACAATGGGGTTTAATCAAGTGATAATTTTCCTTTTGGAATTTTGACAAATGCAGGGACAATGGAAAACCACTTGACTGTTTGGGAAACTTGGGGTTTGGGAATTTTACAAGTGAAATGGGAAAGGGAGAATGAAAGTGAAATGAAATGACTTGGGATGGGGGAAATAGGGCTTTTAGGAGTGAATGACTTTTAGAGATGTAAGAGGATGGTGTATTGATGAGATAACAGTGACGGGAGAGAAACAACAAGGTGGGGAATGGAATATGTGGCACAAAACTATTTTAAAACACCAATTTCAAACCTTAAGAGAGCAATTTCTAACAAAATGAGAGGGTTTAAGTTTTTGGCATTCAAACTCTTATATTCCCTTTTCAAACAACACCAAACATTGTTTAATGGCAATTACAAGATCACTCGAACTTACATGGAGCAAATGGGACCGAGAAATTTGGAATTTTTTGGAGGCAATGACAAAATTTGGGTGTCGGCCCTGTGCGCCGCAACAGTAGCCCAGTGCGCCGCGACAGTTGTGTTCGCTGCGACCATTCAAATCTGCACTGTGGTGAGCGGCCTTGTGCACCGCGCTCGACCAGTGCACCGCGACCAACACTTCTCCACAGTTTCGGCCTTCAAACAATGTTTTGCTTCCTCCACGATTTGTCTTTGGTTCTCTGATGCCTTTGGTGTGCAAATGAAGTTTGGCATTTGGAAAGATCTTATATATACAAAGGATTTTGATTTTTGATTTGAAAAACCCACTTTGTAAAGTCTGAAAACTTTGGCACTTTTTACATAAACTCTGTTTTTGTTTCCTTTGATTTTTTGGACTGATGATGAGCTTCTTGTCTGTCTTTGCAGGGATAGCTGGCATGGGGTTTTGGCAAAGGTGACCAGGGCTGCACTTGAAGAACTTTACAACTGAAAAAACTTTGAAAATTACATTTCATTTATTACAAACGGATAAAATAGACATTTTTTCTTCAAAACAGGGTTTTGAAGAAAAATCATTATCAAGCATTATGAGGATGAAATTTTTGCAATGAAAACCTATTTCGAACCTCCCTCATGTGCCTGCTGACATTATTAGTCATTTTGAAGACTAAATTAATGAAACCCTAGACCTAATGAGACTAAAAACCCTAAAATGACTTTTTGCCAACTTTAAGACCAAACATGACTATAAATGATTTTAAAATGATTTTGATGAACAGACACGGACCAGCAGGTACATGACATGAGGGATATGAGTGACAAGACCCTTTCGTCAGATGATCCATGCTCCTAATGGAATGCAACTTACTGAACTGAATGAGACACCTAAAATGAAATGCAACAAGAGAAATTTTGATCTCTGACGGAGGGATGAAGATACTGACTCTAACATTGGCTCCAATGGGGATGGTAGCTCCTTGGAGGTGCCAAGAACTACAGATTTCTGGGAGAGTAGGCAGTGCCTTCATCCATTGGGCTATGGAGTCCATAACTTCAACAAATCGACACAAGACTCTTGACTCAATTTATTGGCTGAAACTTGACTTACACCGACTTAATTTTGAAACCAAAATGACTGAAACTTGACTCAATGCAAAAAGAAATGACTCATGACTGACTTAACTGAAACAAGTACTTACAAAGATTTTTAATGGCAGCAGTCCATCGAGATTTGAGGGCTTCGAATCATGATGACAACCAACTTCCTACTGATGAATATGTACAATCATGTGTAGTGAACCTTCCAATGTAACCAATCCAGCAGATGGCTACATACAAAAATTCTGCTCTCACTTTTCTCGAGCTGGTAGAACGATGTACATGTAGGCAACTCACAATAACCACTGAAAACAAGGCTTATGATAACGAAACAGGCAACATTTATCTTTTCTGATGCTTGCAAAAGAATGCTAAAGGGATCTCGAAAATCCTGAAGCACTAGTTTGTCTTGAGATCCAGCAACAAAAATACAACTACTCACTTCATTCTGATCTGAAAGAACAATTGATTTCCAAGTGACAGGAAGGAACAGAGAGGTATAAGCTTCTATCATCTGAGTGTCAAATGTAAGTTCCTTGACCATGAGAAATTCTGACATATTTTCTCTCTCAAGCTCATATTCCTCAACTTCATGGTCTCGTTCATTCTTAAACAGAAAACAATCTTCAAGATTATCAAACATGACAGCCTTATCATCTTCATGAAAGGAAATATTATCTGTTTGCTGATATATAAAACTAATTACAAGACCGTCATAATTTTCAAAAGAGGAAGAAGTTTCACCAACACTTTCTTGACCATGTGAACACTGCAAATCTACTTTAGCTTGGGCTGTAACATGACCTTTCAGGAGTTGATCTATCTCATCTTCAGACAAAGGAGATAATTCTTTTTGTTTTCTTTTGCTCATACAGTGATTGTTTTCATGAAATAACATTTTAAAACTTGAAAAACCTGAATGACAGTCCTTAATTCCTTGATCTTCTGAAATTTGAAAACATTGTTGATCATCTTCATATGACATGGCAATCAAATTATCATTTATCACTGAGTTATTAAGAGAAGATTTTTCACTTACTTGAACAAAGATCTCATCTTGTTTTTCATGAACTGACTGGATTACCTCCTCATGAAGGCTTTCTTCTTCATTCCAGATGATCTCAACAATAGAGCTCCCCTTCATGGGATTTAGCACAAGGTATTCTTGATCATCACGATCTGAATCTGGATCTGAAATAGCTGACTTGACTTTATCACATTCTGAAATTGAAACTTGACTTTCCTGCATATTGTCTTCTTCTATGGACAGATCTGAACAAAACCTTCTCTTTCATCATTTTCCATTATACCAAGATCTTGATCTTGCTGCAAAACTACCTGAGCATCTTGATGAGTATCCTCTAAGTTCACTTTATGCTGCTGAAATGGATTTTCGTATAGAGCCTCCATGATCTCATCGTCCATGAAGTCATCATCTTCATAAAAATTTTCAAGATTTTCAATAAAACTATGAACATGGCTACAACAGTTCTGAACTAAAGTTAAGGATGGATAAAATTCTTTATACCTTTCAAAGAACATGGTATGAAAATCCTTTAAACAGTAAATACAAGCAGGCAGAAAACTTTCATACCAAGATCGGGCTTCACCTTCTAGAGTGGCCATGAATATCTTCATCAAGCAATCTTCAGGAAAATCAACCTTCAACTTGCGAATATGTATGTGAAATCTAACCAGATGTAAAGCAGCATCCTTCCTATCATCATCTTTAAACGTAGGAAAATTCCTTTGCCAATCTACCTTAGGAATTTTATTTGGAAAACATGGAATGTGATCTCGGCTCATGGGAGCATACCTTCGATCCAGCGAAACCATTTTGATAACAATGAATTCACCAAGAAATTCCTCAGGCTACTGATTCTTGAAGAGTAGAGTCGCCATAAAAATTCTGAACCTTAGGATTCTTCGACACTGGAGTCACCAGGTGAATGATTTCAGCCTTGCTATTTCTGATTGTTTTCCACCATCAACAATTAGATCTAACTTGATACATGTACTGGGGAAATTTGCAAGTCAGATGTTACGTTTACAAACTAGACCGGAGATTGACTGAAGCAGCGTTTATCTACTTTCGCTAATGCAAAGCAAGAACGTTTCGAAGGCTACCTGGCATAACTTCAGGCTCCGTCTGTAGCTTATAAAACAAATAACACTAACAAGCAAACCATTTTGTCCCCAGTATGGTCGCCGCTATGTTATTTCCTAAATCTACCTCAGGCTGCAAGAAGGCAGAGTTCAGGGTAACATCAAACCACGCTCAGTCTGGCAACTAGCCCTACCAGAGCAGGAGAGGGCTCTCTCCGGGTCAATCTCAGCAAAAATAATCAATAGGGCTTGAAATGACTTGAAATAAAGGCTAATTTTAGGCTAGGTATATAAGTTAAGGAGTTTGATTTGATTTTGGGGGTTTTGTTGGAAACAAAGGGAAAGGAAGTTTTGGTTTCAGGGATGAGGCCTAGTTTTTGCAGAGTTCTAAATGGGGCAAGGAAGGCAATTGTCTTGATGCTTTGAATTGAATGAATGGATAGTTCAGATCGGTGAGGAGCTGAAGAGGGCAAGAGGATTTCAAGAATCCTCTTCAAACAGATGAAAACATGGAAAATTAAACAAAACTGAAGGCAGAGCAAAGCAACCTAGTGAATTCCACCTTTATCACTCATTTGTTTAATTTAAGAAGAAAGGAGAATGGAAATGATACACATAAACATCAATGAACTTACAGTCACATAGAGAAACACACCATCAAAACACAGAGCCACATGGATCCCAAAGAGTGCTGCAAACCCTGGTCTATTCCTTTGCCAAAATTGCAGAGATGAAATGTACAATGAAGTGCCAAGCAATCCCAAGTGTCCAACCCTGAAAATGACTGAAGAACTACAAAATATAGACCAACCTAACTCATCCTTATGCCTCTAGGGGTCGAGCTCATCATTCTAGGAGCTGTTTCAACCATATCTAAACTAAGAACTGGAAGATAGTCAATGAAACAACTTGCCTCTATATGATAGGAAACTGATTCATTCACTTACATTTCAATTTTTGGTGAATGAATCTACTAAGATGAGTAAAAATGTGCCAAAATTACATCATGGTCATGAAATTACATCAAGGTATATCAATATTTACATGAAAAAGTCAAACTAGCCAAAATTAGGCGAAATTCTGAGCTGCTGAGTGAAAAATAGGCCAAATTTCCCTATGCGTCGCGCCTGAAATCTCTATGCGTAGCACAAGTTTGAGGCTGATTTTGAGGGCCTTTCCGAAGTCCAAATTGAGCACAGGATAGCTCGTTGGAAACCTCTGCCTGTATACTTCCCAACCCAAGTGGAATTTCTAAATTTGGTTGCCATTTGACCCTCCAAAAATCAAATCTCCCAACACTGCTTCCTGTGTGTCCAAAAAGTGGTAGAAAGGTCATTTTTAGGGTGTTTTTGACCCTTTAGGCAACCCAAAACTTGTCAAAATCCTTAGGTAATCCTTAGGCATGCATAAATTTTGATGAAAAATCCAGAAATGCAAAGTTTTCCTCCAGAAGAGCTGCCAATTATAAGTGCGCGCCAAGTGGCGCTACACGTTGGGTAGGAAAATCTGTGTTTAGGCCCAAAAATTCAAAATTGACAAAATTTTTCATAAATTTCTTGAAATTTGGGTTGAATTTCCACCATCAAGCGCTATGCTGGGCCAAAGAAGCTTCGGCCAAAATTTGGATTCTATCATGCCTTTTACGACGCTTTAGTGCCCTCCTTAGCCTTGCTTTCAGGATCTTGATCCTCGCTCTGCAAACATGATTTCGTGCCCAATAGTGGTTCTTCATGTGCCTGAGCATGTTCTTTTCCTTGTTTTCCTTCTCCAACAGCTTCTCAAGATGTATATTGACCCTCTCAAGCCAAGTCTCTCTATCAGCCTCAATCTCCTGCTCAATGGGTGTCATCTCGGTTTGGCTTCTTTGGGCAGCTTGCCGATTCTCACGGATGTTTTGCAACTCCATGATTGTTTGCTGATCCTCCAACTGTTTGTTTCACTGCTCCAAATAGTTTATGATCCATTGGGCTCTTTGCAATTTGACGATCAATGTGTCGATCTCAGCTTTCTGCTCCTGAATAGTCTCTCTCAACTTTGAGCTTGGAGAGCTCAAATCCTCATCAATCAATATGAAATCAGTATCCTGGCCTCCTGAAGGGCCCTCATCCTGCATAGGCCTCTTCCTCTATCCTCGCACTGCATTCGTGCCGCTGATGACCGGCAACGAGACTCTTCCACCTCGGTGGAGATAGTACTGGCCGAGCTAAGCCGCAAGGCCAGTCTCAGCCTCTCGATAGTAACAAACACTCTATGACACTGATTAGCTCGTTTCAGACCTTCAAAGCCGATGTAGTTGCTCACCTGTTTGACAGAAAGTCTTCCGAGAACTGAGAATGAAGAAATCACGTGGAAATAGTCCTCCAGCAATGCCTTAACTAAGCTGTGGATGTACAACAATGATCTTGATGAGTGCATAGTGATAAATATTGTTGTGCTGCTGCTCGGGAGTCTTCTTCTGCACAAGATTAGTCATCCTCTCGATGTTGCAGTACATGAAATATGATATGTTCATCATCCTCACTCTCGTGAAATGCATCAATAATCTGATGTGGTATGCATAGAGGCGTGAGAACCGGCCCTCACAACTGAAGTATCTGATAATAAGTTTCATCAAAGGCGCATAGGATTCCTTTAGGAACCGGAATGGGAACACCCTGCTGAGCTGTCTCACATAGCTAGGCCTGATGTATGGTTCATAATGCACTCTGTCCACCTGCTGTCTTTTGTTCCACTGTTCACCCACATTCGGTATTCCTGTTGCTTGAGAGATGGTTTCCGGTGTCAAAGTGAAATTTACACCAGCTAGAGTTACCTGACCATCATGTAAATGTAATACAAACAAACGAGCCAGCTCCTGATGATGATGAATCCTAGCAATCATCTCACAATACTGATAGCATGACTGCTCACGAAAACATGCCATGGCAAGTGGGCAAGCCTGCAATTGAGTCAATGATGTGGGCCCTTCCTCACATGTTTGCCACCTTTATGAGGCCTTCTCGGTGCATGTAGGTCAGTGGTAGAATCACTATCCCTGTCATATGATGTATTAGTGTCTGTCTCCATGATGTCCATGCAAGGTATATGTTGGCTTGTAGGAGATGAAAATGAGAATTTGGTGCTTTTGTTTCAGTTGCCAAATATGTGTCAAAGGAGAGGGACTATAGGAGATATAGGGCAGTGAGGACAATGGGGTTTAATCAAGTGATAATTTTCCTTTTGGAATTTTGACAAATGCAGGGACAATGGACAACCACTTGGCTGTTTGGGAAACTTGGGGTTTGGGAATTTTACAAGTGAAATGGGAAAGGGAGAATGAAAGTGAAATGAAATAACTTGGGATGGGGGAAATAGGGCTTTTAGGAGTGAATGACTTTTAGAGATGTAAGAGGATGGTGTATTGATGAGATAACAGTGACGGGAGAGAAACAACAAGGTGGGGAATGGAATATGTGGCACAAAACTATTTTAAAACACCAATTTCAAACCCTAAGAGAGAAATTTCTAACAAAATGAGAGGGTTTAAGTTTTTGGCATTCAAACTCTTATATTCCCTTTTCAAACAACACCAAACATTGTTTAATGGAAATTACAAGATCACTCGAACTTACATGGAGCAAATGGGACCGAGAAATTTGGAATTTGTTGGAGGAATTGACAAAATTTGGGTGTCGGCCCTGTGCGCTGTGACAGTGGCCCAGTGCGCCATGACAGTTGTGTGCGCCGCGACCGTTCAAATCTGCATTGTGGTGAGCGGCCTTGTGCGCCGTGCTTGACCAGTGCGCTGCGACCAACACTTCTCCACAGTTTCGGCCTTCAAACACTGTTTTGCTTCCTCCACGATTTGTCTTTGGTTCTCTGATGCCTTTGGCGTGCAAATGAATTTTGGCATTTGGAAAGATCTTATATATACAAAGGATTTTGATTTTTGATTTGAAAAACCCACTTTGTAAAGTCTGAAAACTTTGGCATTTTTCACATAAACTTTGTTTTTGTTTCCTTTGATTTTTTGGACTGATGATGAGCTTCTTGTCTGTCTTTGCAGGGATAGCTGGCATGGGGTTTTGGCAAAGGTGACCAGGGCTGTGCCTGAATAACTTTACAACTGAAAAAACTTTGAAAATTATATTGCATTTATTACAAACGGATAAAATAGACAATTTTTCTTCAAAATAGGGTTTTGAAGAAAAATCATTATCAAGCATTATGACGATGAAATTTTTGCAATAAAAACCTATTTCAAACCTCCCTCATGTGCCTGCTGACATTATTAGTCATTTTGAAGACTAAATTAACGAAACCCTAGACCTAATGAGACTAAAAAACCTAAAATGACTTTTTGCCAACTTTAAGACCAAACATGACTGTAAATGATTTTGATGAACAAACACGGACCAGCAGGTACATGACATGAGGGATATGAGTGACAAGACCCTTCCGTCAGATAATCCATGCTCCTAATGGAATGCAGCTGACTGAACTGAATGAGACACCTAAAATGAAATGCAACAAGAGAAATTTTGATCTCTGACGGAGGGATGAAGATACTGACTCTAACAATGTGCATGATGTTTATGTGTTGATATGGTTTATCTCATCTGCTTAATACTTTCTGCTCTCATATTAAGTCTACTGTTACATTATATTAGTACTTGCTGCTCACATTCTAAGATTACTCACATATTAAGTTGAACATGAAATGAAGGTGTAAATAAGTTTTAATGAAAACTTTTAAAAGTCCATGAATGTGTTAAACTGATTCACCCCCCCCTCTCAGTTTAACTACAGGTTCAGCAATTGGTATCAAAGCGGGTTCCTTTGGTGTAAGCTTAATAGCTTGAAGAATATCTGGTTGAGTCATGGACTACCAAAATGTACCTGTGCTAAATACAACAAACTTTCCTGAATGGAAAGATAAGGTTAAAACAGGCTTAATGGCTTATGAACCTGAGGTATGGAAACTTGTATATGATGGTTACTTCACAGACTCTCCCTCGGTGCAAGAACAACAGAGGAATGCCAAGGAAAAATGTGTGATATACAACAATCTTCATAACAAGGATCCTGAGCTAATAATGGATTTAACCTCCGCAAAAGAAATCTGGGATAGATTGCATTTCATGCATGAAGCAGACACTAGTGACAACAATTTCAAGAAGGAGAAGAGAATTAAGAAGAAGAAAACTTCATGTAAAAAGGAAATTGTTCAATCAAATGAGCTACCTGCTAGTGTGAATGGAAGTAAGAACAATGAAGAAATTGCAGTTGAGGAAAAAGCTAAACTTGACACAGCCTTGACTGAAATAGAAAGATTGAAGAATGAAAACAAAGAACTTAAGACACTGGTGAAAATATGTGATGAGAAAGAATACGAAGATAAGAAAGAAATTGTTGGCCTGAAGACGCAACTTGAAGAAGCAAAGAAAGTAGAAGACACTCTGCTGCAACAAATGAGAGAGAAAAGTCTGGAATGTGAAAATTGGAACAAGAAATAATGTGCCTAAGAAAGAAATTAAAAAAATCCCAAAGAGAATTATTAATGAATACTCCTCTACTAAAAAGCTCTGGACAGTTGGACAAGATGCTAAATGCTCAAAGGTCACCTCTCATAAAGGCTGGGATAGGATATGAAGGAGAAACCAGTAAGTCCAAGGTTGAAGATAATAGGAACGTCATTTTTGTTAAAGTTGTAAAGAACAGTGAAGCAGCTCAACAGATTCCTACAGAAGTAGAAGCCAACAAGAACCTGATTTGCAGAGAAACAAACAGAAACAAGCAGCAACATGAAAGGATAGATAATGAAAGGATGAAACAATTAGCTGAAAAAGGCTCATACACTCATGAGGATGAATTGAACAAATTTGGAAGATGTCAAAGGAGTTTCTTTCCTCCTATGAAAATTATCACATGATTTTCTTGTCATAAACCAGGACATATTGCAGCACATTGTAAGACAAGGCATATCAACTTCAACCAGCAAAAGATGCAGCAAATGAGAAGAGTACCTCAAGCAAGCAAACGGAAAAGACAATCTTTCACCAGGTACACAAATCATTTCCATGGCTACTGTTATGCATGCAATAATTTTGGACATAAATATGTTGAATGTAAATTGTATTAAAAAATCGGAACAAAATATTACACATAAGCTCAAATGTATATTGGTCAAATAAGATGTTATGTATGCCTCAAGCGTGGTCACAAAGTGAAGGACTGTAATCTGCCATATACATTAAAGAACTCTAGACAGAGGATGGAATCTAATCAAATCAAACAAAGCTATGAATCAAATAGGAGTGCAGACATTATGAAGAACCCCAATAAAGTATGGAAGGAAAAGAGAAAGGGGGAGCCTATTATCTCAATAACATAATGAATGCATCATAGTCTCAAGGGGAGCTGCTCTAGGAAGCAAAGCAATTATCGAACCAGTGATAAATATGAAGCAACATCCCAGGGGGAGAGAAGTTCATAAATAGTCCCCTCAAAAGTAGTCTAAGAAGAGCTCCATAAATGAGAACAGCTATGAGATCAGGAAGGGAAAGGAAATTCCTCTAACAGAGAACTATAGAGGAAGAATATTATCTGAAGTTTTAAATAGCTGACAGATTGATGGAAGAAGAGAAGACAACAGGCAACCATGTTGGTAGAGAGGAAATCAACACATTAAGTGATGATCACATTATGCATCATACTGTTAGAATTAACAATGAATCACTTAAAGAAGAATGAGTAAGAAAAGATTCTATTATATTTATGTCAGTACATCATTCATCTATGAAAGGTCCCCTTGGAGGAATGAAGTTAAATAAGTGACAAATCTCTGAGTAATCAGCCCATGAAGATTCAGAATAGAGAAATTGAAGATGTCTACCCAAAGATCTTTTTGTTAGAACAGTTGAATTATACTTAAAGAAACAATGATTCTGGAGCAGTTTTAGAAAGGAAAATGTAGTGACATTCCTTTGAACAGAATGACAGAATAAGCAAAAGGTTAATAATGACAAGATCAGATTCAGTATTTTGATGATTATTGTTGAGAATAGTGGAAAGCTCATTTGTAGAAATTATGAAGGTTGTCTTAACTATGGGTTCATGTGTGAGCTGAAGTGAAAGTAGTATCAATGGATATTTAGTACAAGCATCATGCCTATCAACAGAATACCAGGTGTTATCAGTGGAGCAGCAGTATGGTACAGGTCCTCAGGATCAAAGGATTATGGCAAAAGTACATCAAGGTAGTATTCTCAACGTTATTTGCATTCAACATGAAAATGTCAGTAGCAGTACCAAAGGATAAGTATTTTGTTTACACTTGAAGCATTATATTAAGCATTGAAGCAGTATCTTTGTCTATATATAATTGAATGCCTTCCTGAAGTCAGCACATATATATCTTCAAGGCATCTTTCTTAGGATTATTCATAAACTGTGTGAAGTCTGTTGGATGAGATATCAATCAAAAAAATTGAAGATGCCTTTGTTGGAAATCATCATGACAGAATAGTTAAAGTATTGGAAGTATGAAATAATAGTTGTGTTAACCTAACAGTTGAAGCTCAAAAGTTTGTTATTGATTCATCTCAAGCATACTCCAGCAGAAAGGAATTACTGGTATTTCACCATTGAAAAGAGGTTGATCGCTGACATACATACCCCCTTATGTCATAAAGAAAGATGCATGGTTGATAAGTGAGACTGACTAATACATTGAAGGGTTTGTTTTGAAAGTACAGTGCGCAAGCAGTAAAGTCATTTGGTCTCTTAGATTGAAAGATATCATCTAATCTCATAATAAGTTGTAAACTCAGGCTTAATTCATTGATCACATCAGTAACAAGGACCTTTCAGCTATTAACTGTAATATCAGTATCAGCATCCTAGCTCATATCATCACCAACAGACAAGAAAAGTGAACCACAGCTATAAAAGACATATTGGCATCATCATCATAATTAAACAGGTGTTGTACTGTAGATGTGCATTGCAGAAAAAAGACTTATTTCATCTACAATCTTCCTCAACAGACATGGATTTCTGATGAAGATAATACTAGAGACTGAAGTATAATTGAAGCCTTCTCATTATTTTAGTTTTGATCCAATGATGCATCTCTGATTAGACAAGGCTGGTACAATGTGTTCTATGAAGTGTCATCATCTTCACTTTCAACTTTATACTAGTGAAAGGAGATTGTGCTTTGGGATTGTATCAACTTACAGTTTTTTTTAAGTTCAATGATCCTCATAAGTGTTCCCTCAACAACTCGTGTACACCAGTCTGGAGCAGTAAGGTACAAAGTCAGAAGAAAAGGCCTAAACACATCTCATAGAGAGGAAATGCAGAGATAGAATCTACACTGAGAGATGTGCAACCCTTTGCCATTGATGTCAAATGAGGAGGAAAAGCAGATAGGCAGAGGAAGCATTGGATTATTGGTGGATGTGTTTCCATCAATGCCAAAGGGGGAGACTGTTGGAAATGTTGTCATTGATGGCAAAGAGAGAAGCAAGGCAACAGAGAGGTAGCAGTGAATTGGAGCAGAGAGCTATTCAAGGTGCAGAGTAGTGAAGAAGAAGTTTTGAATTACATGAGTATGATGAGACTCTGTAATTGGGGGTCTAAATGGGTCTAAGATGCTGTGGTGTGCAATTGTGGTGTGAGTCGATAATTGAAGAAAATCCATATCTTGTTCAGAGGCAGAGTCAAAGAAGGGCTATTGATTTTGACTTGAAGATCTGACCAGAATCAAGAGACTCTGTAAGTAAGTTCGTTGTATATATATGAAAGTATTGGTTTGAATCATGCGCACTAGTGGATTGATTTAAGTATGGTTAAAATCCGGTCCCAAGGGCTTGATGTATGAACTGTGTACATGAGGGATGCTTAGTTTCTGTGAAATGTATATTGGTTGATGGGTGCATTGTTGAAATATACTCTGTGTTGAATTGGGCAGAATTATATGCGTTGAACCAGTAGGACTGTGTATGAGAATATGGGTAAAACCCTGTGTTAAAGACTTAATATGTGAAACATATACTTGAGGACTGTTCTAAATCTCTGTGTGAATTTTATATGTATTCTTGATCTGATACTGGAGGAGGAATGTTTGAGTTATGTGGGAAAGTTGTGAACTCTGCGCTATTGGTTAAATTAGTGGTTCTGTGTGGAAAGAATTAACCTTTTAGGAATTCATTTGGTATAATTGTGAGACCTGGTAAGGAAATATTCAAGAGTATCAATTTGGGCAAATATGTATCGATTTTATAGGGAGTCATCATACATAATTTATTGGTTATTGGACGCGTTAATTTGTGTGGAGTCTAAATTTTGTGCTTTGGAGGAAAGCGCTTCTGAAGAGCTTTATCCTGTTAATTGAAGCCTAGTCTTTGGTTATTTAGAATATTTTAATTCCGCTCACAAGTCCATAAGAATTGAGCCTGTTCCTTTACTGAAATAATTAGAGTCGATTCATTTTATTGAGTTATGACAGCAGGCACCAGTCGAATATATGTTCTGGTGGTGAATTTCCCCCACGAAGAATTTCATAGAATCCACGCATTTTAGGCGTCGGAGCGTTGTCAAATGGTAAGGTACCGTGGAGAAATTAAACTCTGCATTACCCAGAACAAGTGAGAAGTTGGAATTTAAAATGAAGTTAAGAAACAAAGTGGAGCCATAAAGGAGAGGCGGAACCGTGAGGAACAGTGAAAGCGAGATTCAGAACTAGCTTGTGGGTTTTGCGCAATTCATAAGTGGTAAGCTGATTTTGAAAAAAAAAATGCGATATCACAAAGTGAATGACACTTGGCCTCAGGCGGTATTGGAAAACCATTCACGTTGCATAAATTTTGAGAGTTAACTCACGGAGACTAAAATAACGCGATATGAGAGGTGTCCATTCGATCGAATAGGCTGGGAGATCAACGGCATTCACGCTCGCGCGGTGGACGAACGTTAATGGTGAGGTATGTATTATAATGTTGAGTGGGCCCGAGGGTATTAACGCTGGCATTGATTAAATATGTGCTGGGTTAATATAAGTCCACGACTGTTAGTGTTTGTAACATTGAAATGTGGAATATGTATATATGGCGACATATATATATATCATTTGATATGAGTTGAATGAATTCCTGCGTTTGTTGCTGCTTCACACAAAGTCAAAGGTTTATTAATATTATGACGAACCCATATGCATGAGAGAATATGACGAGTAGTTGATAGTGCTGTGGTGGCATATATATATATATATATATGCGCATGTAATGTGCTAACCAAAGTTGTGGTTTGGACTTACAATATAACATACAAAGGGTAAGCCTGGAGCATATACATATTGGGTTTTATAAAGTCCGAAAAATTGGGTCGAACTCAGTCAAGGTGAGAACCTTTGGTTTATCGAGTTATTAAGGGTTGATTTCTTATATGTATTTTGGGTTGGTGTATAAAAGGCGAACGTTGATTCGAAAGGGAGGTCAAGCCGAAGTATGAAATGTCAATGGGTACTTATATGACAATCAAGTAATGAAATGACTTCCGTTAATAAATTTATAGAGTGGGGTTTTCTCATATGGTTTTAACCACCGGCCTAATTGATGAAAAGCTTCCACATGTGAAGTTTTGGTGTTGGTTTTAAACCATTGGCAAACACATATATTATAATGAACCGAAGTTTGTAACTCAGACCTTTGAACGAAAGGGAACGATAAATTATGGCATGAGGCTTGTTAATCCTCGCATTGGCAAACACATATATTATAATGAATCGAAGTTTATATTCCAAGATGTGGACCATTATAATGAATCGAAGTTTTAAGTGAATTTCCCAGGTTGGAATTTGGATTGAGCGCAGATGTTTTATGCAAGAGAAATTAATTTAATATCTTAAATCTCATATTTGAGATATTAAAGATTCCAGATATATGTTTGAAAATACCAGGTTGATAAATACTTTGAGTTTGCCCATATTGTTTGAGATGTATTTGGGACTAATTTGGTAAAACAATAATATATATATAGCAGATACACAATTGCAGTTGACAGGTGTACATGCACAGGTGGTCAGAGTTGCAGTAAACAGAGGTATGCAGGACAGTTACATGACAGCAGCAGAAAAGACAAAACCAGCAAGCCAAGGGCCAGAAAAAGGGCTGAGTGAAACTGTTTTATGTAACAGAAATTGTGAATGTAAATGATTTAAAATTATTTTTATATTGTTTGTGATGCATTGGCAAGTCTCCGGAGGAAAACAAAAATGCCACTGTAATATTGAAATTAGTACATATTGTTATATTTTTTCTGAATGAGCTGGTAAAAGAAATGAGAAGGCAGAAGTCAAAGAGGCATGGCTGTCCATTTCAAATTCCCTAAGGAATGCTAACAGTCATAAGGAAATTTCTATAAATAATATCTCATAGATATGCATAGAGAGGTTAGAGAGGTTAGAGAATGCAGAAATGATGCAGTGAGGCAGAGAAGAAGGAGGATCTGATAGAAAAGCAAAGAATGCAGAAATGAAGCAGTGAGGCAGAGAAGAAAGAGGAGTTGATAGAGAATATGAGAAGATGCAGAGATGATACAGGGCAGATATGAGAACTGATGGACAACAGAGAAGATGGTACAGAATAGCGCTGATATCCAAGGTAAATCAGCAAGTGTTTTCTTTTGAAAGAGTAAGGAAGTTGGAGCTTCCCTATCAAGTTGTAGCTTGGTAGATGTTAGTTGTAGCTGACTGAGGTAGGAGCCTCATGTAGGTTGTAGCCTGCAGAAAATAGATGGGAGTTGGTGCTTCCACATCAAGTTGTAGCTTGATAAAATGTCAGTTGTAGCTGACTGAGGTTGGAGCCTCCTGTAGGTTGGTGCCTGTAGAAGATTGATGGGAGTTGGAGCTTCCTTGCAAGTTGTAGCTTGCAGAATTGAGGTAGGATCCTCTTGTAGGTTGGTGCCTACAGAAAATCAGTGGTGAGAGGGAGTTGGAGCTTTCCTTTACATCACACCAATAATAAGATGTGGTTTTCTCCCTTTATGGGTTTCCACTTATATCTAGTGTCTCTGTGCATGATGTTTATGTGTTGATATGGTTTATCTCATCTGCTTAATACTTGCTGCTCTCATATTAAGTCTGTTGTTACATTATATTAGTACTTTCTGCTCACATTCTAAGATTACTCACATATTAAGTTGAACATGAAATGAAGGTGTAAATAGGTTTTAATAAAAATTTTTAAAATTCCATGAATGTGTTAAACTGATTCACCCCCCACCCCCTCTCAGTTTAACTAAGGGTTCAACATAATCATAATAGATGATGGTTATAATAGTCATTTAAGAAATTTAGACACGATGGTGTCAAATGATGTTATAACAATAACTGAATCCAAGTACATAAATGCGGTTAATATCCAATTTGATATGAGCACATATGGAGGGAAAATATCACTTGAAAGGGTGTTAGATCATAACAACCAAATCCCTATTAAACAATGAAGGGCCTTAATATATGGAAAGAGCTTATGGAGAAGCTTGTCATAGGTAGCTTAAAGTAACTTATGAATAGAGCCAAATAGATATAGAGAATTGTAATTGAAGATACATGATATCGCTAAAGCATCCCAAACAACATAGGACACAATCTAATAAGGGATTCCTAGATATACTCAAAGCTATCTAAAAAGAGTCATACATGTACACAGTGTTCAATGAAACTAAGATATTGGAACCAAATCATATTGTATGATTTTTAATGATGTGTTGATGACCTAGAGTTAAGCATTTGAGAACCAACTAATTTAGGTAGTAATGATGATTATTCTTGTTGATGTCGAGGTGACCCATCAATGAGGAAAATGGGACCAAGGTACATAATTTCTATAGACCAATCCCCTATAATAATTATTTGAAGTCAATGAAGGAAAGTCTACTAAAAGAAAAGTATAAGGAAACCTTTACAGATCAACATGAGGTGTGATACAAGGATAACAAATGGGACCGATTGGGGATAAGATAGTAATTGATGAGTAAAGTAAAGAGTCAATGGGCCTAATACTTCCCTTGTTTAATAATAATGGAAAAGTTGCCAATGTAATAATTAGATAAATTAAAGGATAATAATTGACAATGGGAAATGGGAAAATGAGGTCAACTAGGAGGATGGATACAATTGATGACTAGGAAAGAGAAATTGAAATGAGTGGAACTCAATGAGATTTATGACCATGATCGATTTTGGATTACAAGTGAAACTGTAATACTCCAATGGTGACTTGTTATAGGATGCTTTGGAAAAATTCACCTAAAGATACAACTAAAATAGATCATATACATTGCAAATGCACTAGGAACACTTATATAGTTTCCAAAAGAATAAATGAGTTGGGATAGTGGTGCAAGCAAAGAGATAAGTTCCCTAAATATTACCACTTGATCCAATCATGAGAGAATTATGGTAAGTTAAAGAAATTGGGGTTTGGACACTAATGGTAATCTCCATGAGGGTAGATAAATGGTAGAATAATATCATAAATGGTCTTTGTTATATGGAGAGGGGGAGGGACATTGACATGCAACGAAATGTAGCGAAGAATGACAATGTAACTAAACCTCTCAAGATATTAGTGAATGTAGCTAGTAAGCATGGTGAGAATGACCTTGAAGCGAAACTATGAGATATGAACTACATGGACTCACAACCCTGAAGGGAAAAAAATTGCATGGGTGCCAATATGCAAGATAATGCTAATCCACAACAACCAATGTAGGTGAAGTATGACCATCGAGTAAGTGTAAATGAAAATATGGATAGGGTAAGTCACTAGTCAATTGAGTGTGGAATCTTTGGAAAATTCAAAGGGAAGTAGAGGGAAATATTGTACCTAAATGACTATGTATATAATATACCTAATGGGGTATCACCCATGATGTGTGAGAGATTGCACTATTAATAATTCCATATGCATATGCAAAGAAAACCTAGGTCGTAAAAAAATGCTTAAGGAAAAACATAAAATATACAAATATTATTTAATGGCTCAACTAGACTAGACAATGGGGTTTGTAATCAAGCGACATTAGGAAATACATGACATGAGAGGGTGTAATGGTGAATCCCACAAACAACACAATGTAGATCTAGGTTATGTTACAAATTCAACCGCATGGGACCAAGTTGGGGAGTATCATTGGCCCCACATTCTTAGATGTAAACAAACAAAATAATTCATAGTAGAGACTAAAGATATTAATCCAAAGGTATACAAAGAGGTAGTTGAAGGATAAGAATCATGTTGATGGGCTGGAATGTATCACCAACAACTAGGAGGTCTCCCCAGCGTGAATTCTCAATTAGACCTCACATTGTTTGGGATAGGAGCCCCATCTGGTATGTAGGTTGGGATGCCATCATGTTGGTTTTGCTCTTGGCTGTCAAATGAGGAGATGTTAGAGAAAGGACAGGAATGAAATGACTAGATAATTGAAATAAGGTCAACCCAAAATTGACAAATTGCAGAACGAGATATAAGAAAGCAACAACAACAACAAGTATGCCATGAGAAGGATCAGTAAGCTAAAACAATCTCATACTTACATGAATAGGAACATGGAAAAGGATATTTTTAAATCAATTCACGATAAGTTATTGCAATAGTGTGGAATTAGTAAGCAAAGATTCAAAGCAGACATGAAATCCATAAGCTAAGAATGAGTTCATTAACACGTGACCACATGATAGCACACATACAAACATGATGGAAATACAAAAAATCCAATATAAGGATCGTAAAGATGCACAAGAATCCATATTGAAATAAAATAACTTCTTATTAATGTTGTTGCAAATATAAGTACATGTCCTACAATCCATCAAATCCCAACAATGGAACATGGGCTGCTGATACCACTATCCAATGCAAAACCCTAGCCTCACCACAACTCACCCTACTAGCTACCAAGAGTTGAGTGCCTCTAAATCTTCATGAACATATCAAGTATCTAATGTTAGTCCTAGATCTTGTGCTAAAGTCCACTCAAATGACGCTTGAGGGTATATTTATAGAGGCGAGGTGATTGTTCACCTAACACGACCTTTCATCTACCCTCTTGACTCTTGAACTTCATCACTACTCCTTCATGTATGATGACTATTACATGCCCAATTGACCTTTACATAAATTTTGATATTCTTATAAGAAGTATTCATGCTATGAGAGAAGAGGAATTATGAGAAGATTAGAGAGGATTTTGAAAACCCTAGAATATTTTTCGCTAATGTCATTGCAATGTCACGAGACAAGGTCGTGTTGTATTGAATGACTATGTGCTTGCTATTATGCCTCATGTGCATGAAAGCAATCACTTAATCAAGATGGCGCGCCTTTGGTATTTCTAACTAGTTCTAGAAGCCTATATGGATTCGATTTTCCAACTTGTCAAAACCCTAGTTGCATAGCCTTTGTCAGAAACCCTAGCTTCCTTTGCATAGGCTACCATTCTCGTCCTTCTCTTCTATCTGCAAGAAAATTACAATGGTTATACATATTTATAAACAAAGAATAATATTAAAAACATAACCAAATGATTGAAAGAAAATACTAATTTGGACCCATGTACAATCCCTTTCTGCACCATAATTTAGTCAATGGGTGTGGTCCATGTAGGATCCTTTTGAGCTTCTTTGATCATGTTTTGAGAAGAGTTCGTAGCCACCATCACAACATATAACGGTAAGAGTAGATTCCAAAGAATACTTATATGCCACCTTGTTCACACATTAATCTTCTAGTTTAGGCATTTCTCAAGTCAACCTTATCCATCTTCATTTGACTGTAATGTATTTTCAGATTATAGGCACCCTACATCCTTTTAGGAAAAGACAACATACTTGCTCTTTGATTTTTATTTATTTTTGCAAGAATGAGTGCTTTTCCATAAAGTTTCCATGATGTCACCGAGTAAGGTGGGGGTCTGCTATTGGAACCCCGTTGTTTGATGACAATTGCAATCCACCATTTATTTATGCTAGCACCAATGCTCTTCGACGCTGAGCCACCTTACCATATGACCTAACCCTCGATGTTATACACTATGAGGGTTAAGCCCCTTCTGCCGAGGGCTATATCGCTCAACCGATCATAATAGGGCCATAATTCTTAATCCCATGAATAAGATTCAGTGCTTATCCCTTAGCCCCTCCTTCCAGATCACATGGTTCGACATGCGACCAAGTCTAACCGCTTGCGTGAGCACAACCTTGTTTTCACAATGCATCTGAAATGGCTTCTCGATTGTGTTTAATCCATAGGGGTAATCTTGTCATAGTTCGTTGGTCGTACTATAAACATGGAACCATCATATATGGAGGATTTGGGAGTGTGTTTGACACACCTATATTCAGTACATAATTCAACGCCATGCCTGTAGAATACCCTTGGGCTTGGAAATTGTATTCAACCTACTTTACAAATTCTCTCCATGTTTTATCTTTATAATATTGACCAAAAGTACGTACTTGCATCACCCTCCCAATATAATTCCCTGGCCTTATTACCACTGACTATAAATTCTATAGCCTTACAACAATATCAACCTTTACGTCTGTAGGTTGTAAACCTTCCCATAGGTTACCTACACATTATATTGATGCAACATACTAGATATAACCCTTACAGGGGAAGTTTATTTTCTGTTGATACCAACAAACTTGCATTTATTTGTACTTACTCAACTTGCTACTATATTTATGAGAGGGTTGGGTGTACTTTCACATTCTAAGCATTATAATATTTATAGATATAAGATTATAGGGACTATGGAGACTACTATAATACATGGAATTTTTCCAACAAGGTTTGTCTTCTAGATTTGCACATATGATGAGCTAATTATACTCCCTATGGGATCATTATCTAATATAAGTGTTCAAGAACAATTAGCAAACCAATCACACATATACATATTTCTACATCTACAACCAAGGATTATATATGTAGATCAAAATAATTCACTTAATAACTATAATGCATTACAATGGCACAAACTACTAGTGTTAGTTCGTATTTGTGATCACCATCTCTGTCTTCAAGCATCTCAAAATTTCATCACTTGCCCTGAATCTTAGGGTCCTACTCTACATAGTATGATACTCAAGCACGAAAGGAGATAGAGATTGTCCACACATATGTAAATTTAGGACTTATCTATGTGTTATATCCTTTATGCATGGATATATATACACGTGTAGAAGACAATTCATTCTAAGTTCTGCCTAATATAGCAATCATGTTAAATGCAAAAATTTGTCATAACAATTCAAGGTTAAGAACCATATATATAAACACTCATTCTCATAAGGATTTTGCATTATCTACTCAAGCCATACATGCACACAAGCCCTAAAATAATTATTGGTATTTAGTCTTCCCATGGATATTTTCCTATCGACATCTCTTTACCTTCAAGACAAAAAGCCACACCTCATTTTGGTGTTAACAAGAATCATGAGAATTCATATGGACAAGGTAGAGAAAATCACATATTCATGGACATATTGTAAATCTAGCAAGTGGAGTCTACTGAAATCCTTCTGCTTTCCATTATTAGCATCTTGGCAACATGAGAAATTGATTGAGTTGCAACAACAAAAACATTAGTAAAAATAACAACCTGGGAACTACCCACTAAATGTCAAACTGACCAGATAAAGAAAACCATGCTAAAACATTCAGGGAATGTTGCATTAAGCTCTTGATCATAACAATAAATCCATGGCATATGGTAAAAGGGTACATAGTGATATTGAAATATATGCTGGGCAATTGAGTTTGAGACTATGAGTCTCCACCCAAACTTAGATTGGTCAACACTGTGGTCTTTCTTGCATCCCAATCACCCTCGAGCTAGATTCCAGAGCTTGATGGAGAATTTGTTAAAGGGATTAAACTGATATTTATATTTGGAATAGGGACTCTAGATGTCCAATTACCTCCATCCACTAGCTAAACACCACAGTCATCTTATGCACAGGGACTTCTATCATTGAAGGTAATGTCCTTCTACCACTAATATAACAAGGCAATTTATTCTTTCGATCTCCACTCAACACTAGCTCCTATGCTATGCTTTCAATTCCTTCCAGTAGTTGGACCAACACAAACCCTCTAGAGCATAGTGTGCCAAGTTTTTTCATGATTTTCTAGTCAAATTCTCATGGTTGCATTAGTGTTGTTAAACATTGAGTAATTGTGCTCAAAATTTCTCCTGGTCACAGGTTATTCTTGCAATGTGTCAACCTTTCACAATGTGCTTCTTGCCTACCTTACTGTTGCATTCTTGAAGATATCCACTGAGTAAAGCTTGCTTAATTCCCCAATGATAGAGACACCGAGGAATTTTCCCTTGATGCTGCACACACTAGTAATGCTCGAGGGATGACTGCATGAGTTCTGTTGTGCTTCAGATCGTGCTCGTCTCAACCAGACTTCCTCAATACTTTTGAAAGCTCTCTACTTTTGTTGTTTTTGACCCAGATATCTGTCATCCTCCTCCTTTTTTTCTCTCTTATTTCATGCTCCTTCTCTTGTATTTTCCTATTGCATTCTCAGTGTTACCAGTAGGTTCAAGCTTGTTTAAATCTTCCCTAAACACACACGCAAAACTTATCCTTAATGTCAACCACACCAAAGATGCACAAAGTTATCTGTATAGGCCTTTGCTGATCTCTACTGCCCCAATTCATGTTCAGTTCAGCCAAATTTTCCCCAACTCTTTGCACTAACTCTTTTCGATGCTAGAATTTTGTCCCCACTTCCCAAATTCTTTCAGAAGCTTCTTCCTTTTTGCTGCACTGATGCTCCTTTTTCTCCCTTGATTTCAATGCCAGTCCTCTCCTCTAGTGCCCATTCTTGCATATTCCCACCAATCGTTATTTCTGTTTGGACAATATTTCTTCAACCCATCAAATCGTGATAGCTACTCCCTTGTCTATTGGATTTTTTGTCAGTTATCATGGGTGGCCAACAAGTTTGTGGGAACCTAGTCACGAATTGGTTCCCTGATGCGTGGCTAGATTCCCATAGCTTGTGTTGTTCTGCATTTTGTTACCCAGGCGCATACTCCTTATCTCATTATAATTGATATTTTTTCCACCAGTTTCTTATGAACACATGTAATCCTCCCATGCTTCCAGCCAACACATCAACATCCCTAAGCAATCCCTCCCCCTCCTCAGATTTGGAATATGTGTCGCTGAACTCAACCCATATTTATTTAAATAAATTTATAAAGAATGGGAAAATTAATCTGGGTTGTCACAAGAGGCTTCTTCATCCACTACACTTTCATGAACCAATGAATTCTTTATAATGGTGCATATTTTAAACAAGGTGGAGGATGGGATATGTGCTTTGAAATATTGATCCAAATAGAAGGTGATGGTTTGTCACAAATGGGGTAATCTTCCCCACTTTCCTTACAAGGAGAATATCTAGTGAACATAACGTCATTATAGATGAAAGGGGTGTGCCCCAATTATAGTTGATTGGATCACAATATTGAAATAAATATGGTTGGAAGGTGGGATACCAACTTGAGTGGTAATTGTTGAGCATGTTTTTTTACTGATGTTAAGGGAAATAGAGGGAAAGCTCTAGAGGAGTCACACATAGAACAAGACAATAGGGTTGAGAAGGTCGAGTGATCTAGGTGGCTCCATAAATGCTTAGAAGTCAAGGAGGGCTCAGGAAAAGCTTAAAAATAAAACTTCTTGGATTTCTATGAAACTAGGATCAGATTGAATATCTTGTCGTAAGCTTTCCAACGACGCAAACGACACCTCAACCTGAGTTCGTATGCAACAGTTATGGCCAACCAAAGTTTTGGTCAACTTGGCCCATTGGCTAAAGTTAGCAGGGTGCCAACTAAATTTTGAGGCTCGCAAAATCTAGAGGTGCGCCAAATTTGGCGGCCACTAACGAGGCAACAAATTGACACTTTGCGGCGATGGTTTCTGATGGTTGGAACTGGTGAAATTGTCAACTACTTAATTTTTCCGGTGGCCCCTAAAAACTGGCCGACGGTTTTTGAATTCTATATTAAAAATTAATTAAATAAAGCTAGAAGTTTCGGAAGGCTTGCAAAACTCCCCACTCATTATAGTATAAATGGCCAATGACCAAATATTATATTGCAGGACTGTCAGGGGTTGATCCTACCCTGCCCGATCGGTCAACCGCCAATGACAGCCCCATTACAAACCAAACAAAACACAACAAATATTTAAATACAACAATCCATCAGAGTTTAAAACAATTCCAACAAATGTGCCCAAAAGGGGGGTTCTGCAGGGTTTGACCCCGGAACCTCCCAACCACTTTTTTTTTTTTAAATAAACTTCGCCACCCACAACGCTAGCTAAGCTGGCTTTGGCATTAATACCCAAAAACATATTTAAAAACATTTCACCATTCGACTAGGAATAGAGAGCGGAGTGCCGAGCACGAAACCCTAAGAGGTCATGAAAATTGAGGAGCAGAACCGTGACATGAGGGAATATTCAAAGAATATAAAAGATTCCCTTGGGGCCTGATTTTTCAGTGTAAAAAATATGCCAAGTTTATACTCAAATTAATCAGTATTTTGCTAGGAGTCTGATGGTGCATACGGTTCTATGATATGAGAAACAGATATTCGAGAGACAAAATGTTGAGGGTGGAACCATGATGCAGGAATCTGCATGGAATTTAAAAGATTCCCTTAAGACCAATTTTTGAAGGTGGCATAAGTATGTCCACTTTATACTCTGTTTTCTCAGTTTTTCGCAAGGAGTCTGATGGTGTAATCATTTTCCTCATGTGAGCAACATAATTTTAGTCAACCTGCAAAAAACAATCTTTGTGGAATTTTGAGGAATCTTTAAGATTCCCTAGAGGCCCAAAACTAACAGTTTCAAAACCAAACTGACTTTATACTCATTTTTCTCGATTTTTCACAAGGAACGTGATGGTGAGATCAGCTTCTTCATATGAGCAGCCAAATTTTAGTCAGCCTGCAGAATAGAATCTTTGAGTAATCTCTGAGATTCTCGGGGAGCCCAAATTTGACCGAGTCAGAAAGGGGTCGAGTTTACAATCATATTTCACTATTTTTCTCTGGAAATTCAACCAGACAGTCCGTTTCTTCAGCGGGGCTGTGAATTTTCATGTCGTCCCTAGAAGTGGAGGTATAAGATGCATTGATGTCATGTCTTCTTTTGATTTTTATTGAGATGATGATTTGATTTTGAGATCCATGAATTCCACTTTGTGAGAGGATCCTTTTATGCCACTTTATTTGATAGTTTTGATATTTTGTCATGCTTAAGGCGAGATTATATGGGTAAGGGTTCTTAAAGAATAATGTCTCGTGGAGAGACATGCCACTCTAGTTAAGGGAGTTCTCCTTGTATTGATAGAGATTCCATATTGTAGCAATTAATGAAGCAACCTCCCCACTCTTAACATTAATATATTTCTTCATCTTCTTCACATCATTCAAATGAAGAAATAAATTAGAGCCTTCAATTAGCGAATGCTGAATTGAAGAGACTTATACAAGAATTAGAACAGGAGAAGCACAGATTGCATCTTTAATTACGAGCCACGGAAGAGGCTTTCGAAAAGTTGAAGTGCAACGAAAGCTCAACGAAGCCATCATCACCTACTTCAGAATAAACAATTGAGGTAAACGATGTTGGTAATTCTTCAATTTCATTTTTACATGATGTTATTTTTGTTGGAAGCCTTGAGGTACCCATTTCAGTAACTGGCATGAGAATCCTTACCAAGATGGGATATAAAGGAGGAGGACTTGGTGTTAATGGCCATGGAATGACACAACCATTGGAGGTTGTACAAAGATGTCAATTTGCAGGACTGGGGTACATTAAAGGAGAGTGCTCAAAGGTAGCAGAAGCTTCCAAGCCATTGTCGAAACCATTTATGAAAGAGGATGATGGGAACACATCACAATCTTCCCATGATAGTGCACATTGCAGAGGAAGAGCTAAGGAAAGCTCTCATCACTAGGATTGTATCAGAGACATCCAAGAGAGATATAAAAGTCTCAGTATGCTAATGTTCCTTTTGATTACAAGCAGACTGTTAATGATGAGCATAAATCATGGCATAGAAAATCATGTAGTTTTTGTGGCTTGTATAACCATGTTGTTTCCACGTGTTGGAAAAGAATGGAAACAAGAAAGAGGAAAATATGTGAAAATAATTCTCTAAATCAGGGAAGGAAGAAGGTTAAGTAGATTTGGAGGAAGAAGAATTTTTGTAGTCATTGCAACAAAGGTGGACATCAGAGAGCCACATGTTGGGACCTCCATCTAGAACAACGTCTCAAGAAAGGCAACACACCTGTGCAGGAACCAATCAATGAAGCTTTTCAATAAGAGAATCAACTACATAATGATGTCCATACCATTTGATGAGTGAGATATGGTTTCATTAGAGATATTAGCTTGTCATGGCCGCATTTTTGTAAATTGTATGTTGCGAAATGATTGTAGAAGTGATGATGTGTTTTCCATCACTTATGAAAATCAACATGATGACGTTTTTGACATTTTTGTTGATAATTGGGGTATTGATTTCTGTTATGATTCTGATGTAAACTCAACCAAAGAGTTTCTTATATGTAACACCCTCCTCCCCAATCTACCCAAGTAACCAACCAACTAGGTAAACATGTGACGAAGAGTTACTATGATATGATTCAACCTCCTAGGTGACCTTAAGGAAGTGGAATCGACAGAAAAACATCAAACATAACTTTCACATCAGCAACAAAACTCCCGCAAGCCATCCCAACCACTCATGTAACTAGCCCCTGGGTCCCACTGCATTTTTATTTCATTAAACCCCTAGAGGCTCCCTCGATATGGGCAAGTGTGTGTCTCGGAGGCTCTGGACGCTCCCACAACATGGGTGTGCATGCGTCTAGGGACTTTTTTCCTCAGACCTGTGCTTGCGTTCTCGGGTTTTGTGCCACTTTTTCAGGCCCAAAGCCCAGGTCACTGCCTAGAACTCAATGACAAGTTCAGAAATGAAATATAACAACGAAATAGTGATGTAAATGCAATCACTTTAACAAGGATTTGATTGGATCCCTACTAGCCATGACAAGAATTTTGTCAAACATATCACAAATATGTAATCTACAGGTTTAAAGAACAGATCTAAGCATAGGGGTCTCATACTTTAGATAAATGTATTTCAAAATAATCACATAATTAAGATTTGGTCGACGTTTCGAACCAACTAATGTGGTTCATCCTCACGATAAGGTGAAGAAGTTTACTGATCTTCATGAATAAATAGTATGGATGCATCATTGCCTGGAGATAGCCGTTAAAACTAGCCGTTAGAGAATTAGATAATTAGTTATTTAGTTATTAAAAATCAAATTAATTAATTTAATCTCATTAATTAATATTAAAGAATATTCAAATTTTAAATTTTATTTTATTTTATTATCAATAACATATACTTAAAGTATAAGAATATTAAAATATTGGTTATTTGAAAAATAAATATTAAAATAAAAATTATAATGGTAAGAGGGATCAAAATAAAATGATAAAAATTTAAAATAAAACAATGAAAATTTAGGGGATAATATTAAAAATAATTACAAAAATAAGAAAAAGGAAACTACAATGGCAATCAATATATATATATATATATATATATATATATATATATATATATATATATATATATATATATATATATATATATATATAAAGCGAGAAAAAGAAAATTAAGAGCCAAAACACAATAAGAATCCAAGCGAGATGGGAGGGAATCACATCGAGAGAGATGGAGCCCAATTAATGCTCAATTTCCAACCATCATCTCTGTTGAGATTCCTAGCATGTCTCTCAATCTCAATAGCATCTCTAAGTTTCCTATAGTGGAAATGATCAACCTTAGCAATGACCTTAGAGTCCTCAATACAAATATGGTGACAAGATTTTTCTGCATGTTCAGCTAGAGCCGAAGTGATGGAACGATTGTGCCTAATGTATGAAACACGTTCTTGGATTCTTTGCTTAATTGATCGACATGGAAAATTTTAAGAACCCCCCTAAAATTATATATATAATAAATGGGCGAATCCCCATGATACATAGGAAAAATGGAAGGCGATTTTATTAATAATATAATATGTATATATAATTTTTTGGCGAATCTCTCACGATATTATATTATCTTGTAAAGTCATGGCGAATCAATAGTAAAAATGGCGAATCAATACTACAAAATGGTGAATCGTTGTCCAGTGGAGTTCGAGGTGTTGGTTCCAATGAAGATATGGTAGTTGAACTAGGAGTTGAAGGAAGAAAACCACCGAGACCAAGCATGGCACATGGTGACTCGTGAGGGAAGTAGTTCTCGTGCAATTTGGAAAACGTGTTCTTCTAGTTCTGCTAAGCGTAGTGTTGTTGTTCATGCTACTACTAGCACTGATATTGAGGTTGGAGAGGAGTTTGAGGAAGCATGGAAGGTAGTAGTGGTGGAGAATTACAAAGAGTACCCCATGATGGGATCCATTTTTCCCTTTGGTATTTGTGCCTACAAGATCTTATGTCCATTGAACCAACAATTAACCGTTCAACCAACAATCAACTTGACTAAGTTGATTAGGTACGAGTCAACTTAGACTAATCTTAAAAACTATGCTTTGCACTATCCCATATTTATCACACTAATGCTACACAACATTGTGCATTTCCACCCAACTCTCATGCACGCACATAAAATTTTCATTAACATCTATAACCCTAACCAAGTGAGAATTGATCAACAATTTGCACCAAAGTTTGTTATAGTGTTGAAATTTCATAAGAAATTTAGATCCATGGTACCTTAAATAAATTTTGAGATAACCACCACAAATTCGACCACAATAGAGAAAACTTGTTATAAATTTTAAACCTACAAAAATTAGGATTCATGTTCCTAGGAACGATCATAAGAAGTAGTTGGCATATAGGTCGAGTTGTGAGCCTTGACACATTGATAATGCAATGGCTTAGGTCAAAACTCACACATTGAAAAGTCATCAATGAAGAGAAGACAAGATCATTATGAATTACACATACTCCAAAATTCCTACCAAATTCTACTTAGTTGTCCGCAACTCAACTATACATAATCTTATAGTAAATAAAAATTCCACAAAGCCTTCTTAACATAGCTAATAAATGGCCATTGGAAGAGCACCCCTTATATAATAGTAATAGTAGCAACCAATAGATTATTTCATATTGAACTTCATAGCCATAGCGCTCCTATGTATTGTATGATGTATTCAACTTGCATTATCAAATATAGATAAAATCATACTTTTGATTGATACATTTAAAACATACTTGTGCACAATGTCGAATGCAATGCCAGTCAAGGAGTAAAGTCGGTTTAAGGTGTATTGATCTATAAAATAATGAAGAAACTTAGTAACGCATCACAACTTTCATGTTTGAAAATATTATAAAGCTTTCATGCAAATCCATTGTTGTTATAGTTCCTTCTCTTGACCATGTTCCACATAAGCATGGAAAATCAAGTAATACTAGCATTTGCACCGAGAGGTGCACAGTAACGTCGAGGAGTGGGGATACATCTTCCATGCAAGATAAAGGGGATGTAGGTGATAAAGTTGGAGGAAATACAAAATGTTTTGGAAGAATGGGTGGTTTGTTTATCAACTTTTGTGAGTTATCTTGAAAATTGCTATGTTCTCTTCATGCCTACCTTTGAAACCTTCAAAAAAACTATCCACAAAATGCATATTCAATGACCTCTACGGAACATGTACCTAGTTCATGAGAGGAGCATTAATCTTTGTTTAAAATATAATAAAGTGAAAGTATAAGATAGTGAACAACTTCAACTCCTACCTAATCTTAAAAATTTTATATTTATCTAAATATTATCATTTCCATGAAATAAAATTGGTCACAGCTCTTTAATATAATAAAATAAAAAATTTAATTAAACAAATATATACATCAAAACATAATTGACCAAATTGCTATCTATTATCCAAACCCGTCACCTTTCGTATCCCATTCATTTAAATACACTTGGTTGCATTATCTTAAATTAGAATATGTTCATATATATAATACAAAGTGCTTCACCCTCAAATATAGTTTTTCTCCCCCTTCATTTGGGTTCTCTGGGTTGCATTGGTCCTGAATTCATGATATACCTACTATATAGTAACCAAAAAGACAAAGAAAAAAATCGGTTCTATTTTAAGATGAGTTTGAGCTTTTAGAAAAGATGTAGCCAAAGGCAACAGACTGGTTTCATTTAGATATAGGTAACCCTCCGAATGTAGACCATTCCTTGAAGAACATTTTTATTGATGAGGAATTTAATACAATATTCATTTTTCGAACTAAAAATATTATTTATATAGATTTGTGTATGGGGTAAACAATAAATAAAAAATTTAACTAGCCTTTGGGTGGTCAATATTTATAAATTTTATTTATACTTGCTTTACCATGTATATCATATACCTATCAATCACAAACATGAAAAGCTGTGGAATTCACAGTGATGATCTGCTCTGGAAACACAACCAACCTTTATTATTACTAATATTAACTTTTATATAGTAGCACATATGTAGATAAAATTTCCAGCTTCCAAAGAGACAAACTTGCTTCTCCAACATGATGGCACATTCTTAACTACTAACATTTCTGATTGCTGAATGTAATAAAACTTTCTAAGTACATCTAATCTACTGCGAGGCTCAAACTCCTAGACTATGTTCTTTTTTACCATGTATCTATAGGTTGCAGCCTTCTTCTTGTTTGAAGAGGAGTTGTATATTATCAGAACTACCTTCCCTGCCTCTGATGCCTTGAAGGAATTGCAAATTGACTCATCAAATGAAGGCAACTTTTTGTTCTTGTCAATTAGAGTTGAATAGCTTCCCTGTGCACTCAGCACAAACTCTGGCCAATAGGAAACATCCCACCCACCAACTATGAGGTCCCACAAAATTGTTGTTTTTAGTTGTATCTAGATTAACTGCCACCTCCAACTTTTTTTCATTATTAGGCTTATTATAGATTTTTCTAGAATTTTTTCCTTGGACATGTTGCTAACCTTACAAAGACCACACAAAATAATCAACTTCTACTGATGAGAGAAAAATCCTGTGCTCCAAATCTGTGACACTTCCTTTCAAAAATCCTACTACACATGCTTTATAGACAATCTCAGCAGAGTATTTCTTCTTGTTTTTTGATAATGGAAACTGTGCCCATCCCGAACATTTTCTTGTCATTCAACGCATCTTCAACACCCAATTATTGTTGTGCAATTATTTTTTGATCTTGAAGCATATGATAAGAGTGTTTTCCTGCTGCATCTATGGCAATGTCAACAACTACATTAGTCCCAAGGTCAAATCAATGGGTTCAATGATCCATCTGTTGTTCCTCACCATGGTAGTAGGATAAATTTTCCTCAAAATGAGAGTCCACTTCCCACGAAAAACATCTCTACACCTTTTCTCTCATTTGGTGACTGGTGTTGTAGTTCATTCCATGACATTTTTATAAAACACCCTTTCATCATGATGCTCACCAGCACAAACAGGTGGTCCATCAAAGTACAATGAATTGCCATTACTCTATTTTAGGCACAGATAGAGATAAATGGATATTCCATGGCCACAGTTGTATTCTTCAAGATTTTTAGTGTTGTTTTTAGTTGTATCTAGATTAACTGCCACCTCCAAATTTTTTTCATTATTAGGCTTATTATAGATTTTTCTAGAATGTTTTCCTTGGACCTGTTGCTAACCTTACAAAGACCACACAAAATAATAAACTTCTACTGATGAGAGAAAAATCATGTGTTCAAAATCTGTGACACTTCCTTTCAAATATCCTGCTACACATGCTTTCTAGACAATCTCGGCAGAGTATTTCTTCTTGTTTTTTGATAATGGAAACTGTGCCCATCCCGAACATTTTCTTTTCATTCAACACATCTTCAGCACTCAATTATTGTTGTGCACTTATTTTTTGATCTTGAAGCATATAATAAGAGTGTCACATCCATTGCTAGGTCAAACACCCATCTCCTTTAGGTTCAGCTCCAAAACATCCAATCCCTCTAAATTAGAATGATAATTAATGTATTTCTGTTGTTTGCTCATGTGGTTTGTTTTTTAACAATGTGTGTCAATTATGGTTTGTAGGTTGTCTCTTTAGCAATACACTTTGTAATTAGGCATGCCTACGTTGGCCAATAAATTTTATCTAGTAAAAGTGAGGCCAATAACCGTGAAGCAATATACTCTCTTAAAGTAATGGAAATCATGAAATCATGGAAATCCTTGATTTACATTAAATAATTAAATTCAAAAAAAAAAAAATCGATAACTTCAAATGAAAAGTATTCACTGAATTGATTTCAATAAAACTTAAATTTAGTCAAGAAACAAAAGCTATAATAGCTTTGGCAATCTGATCAAAAGATCCTATTAATTAAAAACCAGAGATCACTTGAACTCTCAAATTAAATCTTATGCAACTAAGCTTTTATGGTCCAGGCCGGCATACTACCGGGTACTGAGTCAAAGTAACTTCAATTAAAAACAACTTTAAAGTGAAAAGTAACTCTCCTTGAAATATATACCTAAAATATTCACCCTTGCTTGATAGATCAGGTTTTGTTACTCTTAGATACAAGATCCATAAATTAGTAATATATTCTCTATATGCAACGACACTGCTATGAAAATTTTATAAACTCCCGGGGCGTCATGGCAGTTACATGAATCCTTTTTAGTCGATTTTTTTAACCACAGTCATCCTCGTCTTTGCAATGCCACCTGCCATATATAACGCTATCACACTGGGAACAAATCACAAGCTTGACGTCATACTCTTTGCCTTTTACAAATGTTTTGCTTGTAATTGCCCAACAACTATTTATATTTCCTTCTTGGTACCTCTGGACCAAAAGAAAATTGCAAAAAAATCCATAATCTAAAGGGAAAATACCAGAGCAAACATATATATATATATATATATATATATATATATGAAATGCACTAAAAGCATATGCTTTCAATTCAACAACTTTTATAAAATTAATGTACCCCGAGAGGGCTCATACGTGTGCACGAGAGCTTTTACGTTACCCTTCTTGATACTCTAAGAGAATTGTCAAAATCACTAGAAGAAAATTGCAAATCAATCCTTAACCTAGCAAATTCCAAAGAGAACTTTTATTTATGCAATAGATATGTGTCCATCTAACCACTTTTACAAAGATTGTGCCAACACGCTATAAGCTATTTAGACCTTCTAGGATCAAAACAATCGTGCCCAGCATGATCCCTGCAGTGGACCTACAAGGCACAAATATTGGCCCAATAATGCCCAAAGATTGGCCCAAGAATGCACGAACAAGGTTTAAATGTATAAATAGATAATTATTTGATATCGGTCCATATAGCATATTCAAATAATATTGAAAAAAAAACTCTGGAAATAAATCTCATGTAACTCAGGACCTTAAAAAAGACTGAAATGTGCAACTAAATTGTCGGGTGTTACCATTGCTCGTATCCAAGCTAGAAGGGTATGACCGACGTCAAATGCCTCCTAAGGTTACCTCTCTTCCCGACGAAGGCCTCTATTTATCGGTACAAACAATTAAAGAACACTACATATGTAATCATATTAACATCAATGTTGCTTCCAAAAACAAAATACTTTACTACTGGGAACTTTTCTCAACCACAGAAAAGAGAATAGTAATATCAGTTTTCACCAAGTGATTCTCTGGAAAACAATGGCAATGATTTGCAACCATTTTATAAATCTGTAAAGGAATAAAGAACGCTTCCAAATCCCAAAATGATTGTTCTATAAAATTACAAGAGAATGCATGAATACACTGAAAAATATCTATATATATACATGTATGATTCCCCACGTACAAAAAACATGAAAAAACCAGGAGAACACTTTGGATTCGTAAGAAAATTTGAGATTATCCTTCATGATACTCCAAATACAATGTAGGAACTATACCTGTACCTAAAAAATGTGAGACCTTAACCCTTCGAAAGTTCAGATACAAGTTGAGAAGAAGTCAGAGACTTCACAACTACGTTACAAGGGAAAATATCATGGCTTGGAGACGTATTATTAATAAATTATAAGAATATGGAGTTGTAAAAGAAAATGGTTGTCTTTCAGATATCTTGGCCATTTGCAAGGCGTAAGTTCATGCAAAGGTGATTATCTGGCACCTGACAAGAATTTCTCAACACAGAGGTGCCATAGAAAGAAGTTAACATCTCATGGCGTGCTGTTGCTCCAAATTCACACCCTGCATATTACATAAATTCAGAAATGCCCAGCTCCTTTGGAAACATGGAATCTGTATAACAACAGACAAAAGAGCAATACTATTTATTTCTTAAATACAAGAGGTCTAAAAGACTTTACAATATAATAGTCCAAGTTAATCTCTTTTTCCTTTTCTTAAAGAAAGGAGACTATCAAATGCAACATGAAAATCTCTTTTCTTGAAGATAAAAAGGACATACAAAGGAAAGAGGAGAGTCAAAATACAAAAAAATTATGATCATAAAATAATTAAGCAAAAATTATGACCATCAATAGCTCAAACAACAAAATCTTCAATCACTTATACCAATAGATTATAAAACGAGGTTTACAAAGTCTTAACTCAGAGTCTGTGTTTAGATAACGTGCCATTGGGCAGTCGCAAGTTACATAATGATATTATGGGCAATATATAAGCAACTTTTGTCCAGGCAATATTTTCTGCATCTCACTTAAAATGTGCACATAACCGTTCACATAAACTTTAAAGTTTAAATGAATTAACATATAATAAAACCTTGTCATATTTCATGCTTTGCTTTAACCATAGAAGGCTGAGTATTTATCAGTTCTTAATTAAATAAGTTAACGAAAAAATTCTACTGGACGTTTTGTGCTTTTAAACAGTTAACAGATAATATCTCAATCAAACTTTCAAAGACTAGATACAACCTTATAGCAGAAAAAACAGAGTCTAAAGACAAAAAGGTCATTTGTCCCTATCATTATGATTCATTAGTAGATCCAATAAAAGGAAAAATATACATCAAACGACAAATTATGATTATAGAAACCTTCTAAGCATGATTGAAGAAAAAGATATCGTCAATTTTGAAGAAATTATTTCTTTCTGGATATATTATAATCATTATGTTCATGACATTATTCAGGTCAGAATTAGTCCCAATGTGAAAACTGAAAATAGGCACACCTACAGTAATTAATTGAAGCCATTAAAACACTTATTGTTAGTGAATTAAGAAGGATCCATATTCACCAGTATGAAAAGGAACACATCCCCTGTATGAAAGGGAACACATACCCTTCTTTTCGTTGGAGATAAGAAGACACCTAGAAAGCATCCCTGGTCATCCATTTATTGCCTAGGAACTGTCCCTATGACATTCCCTACAAAAAACAGGGTAGTCAGAATATCCCCATTCTCTGATTCCCCCCCTAAAGCAGTTTGGAACAGTAACTGTTCGATGATCTAGTGCAGATCTTTGACATATCATCACCACAATTGTGGATCAAAACTGAGTAGACAGAAAAAGGTAAGGAACTCAGAAAAAACATGTTATTAAGAGTTAGCAGACTCAAAGAACCTGTTTGATATGCTAAATGAGAGGAGTGACTCCAAAGAAACCTGTCACTAAGTTACCAAACTTGAAGAACCTATTTTATATGATAAATGAGATCCATCAAAAGGCCATTGATGGGATTGTACAGAACGTTACAGAGAAGGGTCAGAAATGGTATTAAGTGGTAGTTAATCTGAGAGGAAAGGATACTAAGGAGATATGAAAATTCTCAAGCTAAATCAATCCCAAAGATTCCACGGTCAGGGGAACATTGATTTGGTTATAACAAGTACATGCAAAAGGTTCATAAAGCCATAGTAGGGATAAGCAAAAGAATGATTCATTATTAGGCTTATTATAGATTTTTCTAGAATGTTTTCCTTGGACCTGTTGCTAACCTTACAAATACCACACAAAATAATAAACTTCTACTGATGAGAGAAAAATCATGTGCTCCAAATCTGTGACACTTCCTTTCAAATATCCTGCTACACATGCTTTCTAGACAATCTTGGCAGAGTATTTCTTCTTGTTTTTTGATAATGGAAACTGTGCCCATCTCAAACATTTTCTTGTCATTCAACACATCTTCAGCACTCAGTTATTGTTGTGCACTTATTTTTTGATCTTGAAGAATATAATAAGAGTGTTTTCCTGCTGCATATATGGAAATGTCACCAACTACATTAGTCCCAAGGTCAAATGAATGGGTTCAATGATCCATCTGTTCTTGATTTTAGTGTTATCTTCCATATTGTTAAATTTTCCTTATATCCCATATCTGGTCTATGTCTATACCAGATCAGAAATACACTGAAGTTACTCAATTACAAGCACTTTGCATAGTGAAAATATAACAATGTTAAATCAATTATGCACCCAGATCCATTTGGCCCAAATATTGAATTTTAGTATTCCATTAACACCTTGGACCTTTTGCTAACCTTACAAAGACCACACAAAATAATTGTATTAAAAGTATAATTCTACTTCAGTAATTTTGAGTGTTGACATTTCAGACTGTTTTAGATACGGAAAGATTATCCCTCTTCCATATGAATTCTTGAACTTTTAGATGGTTATTCCACAATAACTTATCAGGGTTACAATGGACATGCTTAGAAATGTTATTTGCTTTGGATTGATGAGATTGTGTGAGCTTATATGAATTGGTGGGGGTAGAAATTTATATAGCTGTGTTATGTATCAAGTACATGAGCACAGCCAAAATAACACTAGACAATTTCACAGACCTCATCGAATAACAAATCACCAATAAAAGGGCCAGAGAAGCAAAGAATGAAAAAAATATTGATTGTAGAAATTTTGAAAATCTGCTCTATATATGAATGTGCCATCTACAAAGACCACCTAAGAAAAAGAAATAAAGCTAGAATTATGAGGTATCACAACTTTCACACTTTCACCAGCTGTGGAAATAACTAGGTCAGCTGAAAAACAATAAAATGCATACAATGAATGTTGCTGAACCACTCTTGGGGACAAGGTTGGACACTATAAGGCTACAAAGAGCAGTGTGAAATGAAATATAATTAAAAAAAACATAGAGACTACAATCTTACATTGAAGTCAACGAATATCTTGAGGATTTTTTAGGCCTTTGATACCACTAACTCCACTAAACAACACTCATGTTGTAGTGCTTGAAAGGATACAACCAATATGAGTACAATGTGGAACCTCTATTTTGAACTTTTCACATATTAATATTCTTCATTTTATTTTCAACATGAGTGCCCTTTCGACATGAGTGCTCCCACAGACACACAATGTTCTTAATATTCTTCACTATTAATATTAATGCGTTAATGGGACTGAAGGATACAACCAATATGAGTACAATGTGGAACCTCTATTTTGAACTTATGACTGTAATTGGTATATATTCAATTCCACCACAAGCATAACCACAAGAAAGGAAATGATTAGAATAGCCCCTTTTAGTGGCACTTGAGAGTTTTGATGGTACTTTCACTTTGTACTAGGAGGTCCAAGAACCATTATTTCCAGAGGAGGAATTAATGTGGTTGTAGCAAACTTCTAATTCAGGGAAAGGGCGAGAAGGGCATTATGTTGGCACTCATTACTAGGTTATATTTATTAAGTAGTATCATATGATCTCAAACTTGACTCTCGACATTGTACAGATTGAATATTGTCCATTTTGGCTCATAATTTCATTCATGCACTAGGCCAATTTTGACGTGAGTTGATAAGAACATATGAAATACCTCCATATGTTATTTTGCATTATATTCATTATTATGCTTTATCTTCATGTCTAATCTAAATTCAATGGAAAACATAGTTATTTTTCTTGAAAATCTATATTTTTTTTAAAAATCTCTATATGTTGAGGCTTGAGTTGAGTCTTTTCCAGGTTGACTCCTGGGCCAAAATGGGTCCCAAACAGAGTTGAGCCTGGTAAATTTGATTCATACCTTAGAAGTTAGCTTAGCTTTTTACTTTTTCAGGATAAATAAAAACTAAATTAAAATCCAAAAAACTAAGCACTTTATCAAGATTCATGTTGGTAGATTTGCATTCTTGCTTGATCTCAAAGCTGTCTATGTTGCTGAGTATTGTTTTCAACTCTGCTACTCCCACGGACACACAGTTTTGGCCCAGGTTGACTCCTGGGCCAAAAAGGGTCCCAAACGGAGTTGAGCCTGGTAACTTTGATTCATACCTTAGCTTAGCTTTTTACTTTTTCTGGATAAATAAAAACTAAATTAAAATCCAAAAAACTAAGCACTTTATCAAGATTCATGTTGGTAGATTTATGTTCAAAGCTGTCTATATTGCTGAATATTGTTTTCAAGTTTTAACTCTGTTGCTCCCATGGACACACAATTTTGAGAGAACCCCATATCAAAATCGGCTAAAATCTTTGAACAAGACAGCAAAATTAGAATGATCATCCAAAAGCAGCAAAATAGGAAGAACCCGATACAATGGTATTATTTTTTCGCAACTGGTGGATTTGTATTTATATTAGCAAACTTTGCATCCTGGTGGATGCTACAGAAGTACAATATCTAGGAGCATCATGCAAAAGGAGCCTGATCCAAACAGTAGGCTTTGTGATTTCAGCAGTTAGTTCTGAGGAGTAGAAGACATAATTCAGCAAAAAACCTTACAATATAGATTAGGAGGAACAGTCAAGGACATAACCCTATACAATAGTTAAGAATGTATTGAGCTCTAGGATCTTGTGGTCATGCTTCCAGGCTTATTAAAAAGTATAAGCCAGAGGCTGCAGGGTTAAGGAAAGACACCAAAGCTATGAACTTACAAAAGAAATAATTTGAACCCATTTCATTTCACACAAACAAGGTAGTGAAATTTTCAGGAACATCTCTACAAAAAAACATTTCAGACTTCAGTAAACTAATCCCTTTGGACAACATCTTTGAAGTTCACAAACACATTAGCTCTTGTTACCTGTTATGGAAGCTGAACCTTTTGGATATCTGACTTGGCCCTGTTTTGTGAGCTAACAGAATTTGCAGATAGCATTCAACCAAACACATAATTTGCATACCGAATGGTATCATAGTATGCAACCCAATGAAAATTCAGCGAAAAATCATAGAAAATTTAGCATACCCATCTAAGCATGTGATTCATACAAGTGTAGGGCCTCTTCTCGTCAGAACATTCACATCAACGAATCTACCATTATCAGGGCCAATGAAGCCTATTGTAGGTAGAGAAGTATCCATTACATGCTCGATTTAAATAAATGGAAAATCAAGCGTGCCAGTTCGCTTCAAGATGAAAATGAAAATTATGACAATCCATACCAACATAGATATTGCCCATTAGTTATTAATACCCTGAATCAAACCCCATACAATAACATAACCAACAATAATCCCATACAAGTGCCCCAAAAATCTTTCCTAGGGCACTATTGTAGATGTGAAGACAAAGGATTCAAAACAGGCAAAACTGATGGGCAGGGAAAGAAATCCAAAAAGATCCAATTTAGAAGATGGTTGCTTCACTGCAAGGATAACCATCCACCCAAACACTACACATGAGTAACCCACAACAGTGACTCTGCTGAAATAATCAAGCTTGAATCTCTGGACCAAGATATGGTAAGCTCCAATGACTAAAAGGCCTGATAAGATGACAAAAACTAAAGTATAGTGAAGATAAAATTTAACTACCAAACCCAGATGTCCCAGGCTCTCTATAAAACCTAGGCGCCAAGGGGCACTCATGTTGAAAATCAAATGAAGAATATTAATATGTGAAAAGTCTGAAGTTATTAGTCTCCAGTGTTGCCACTCAACAACTGCGTCATAATTCAAAACCCCATCTCCATATCAAATATTCTTCCTTTGTATGTAAAACCATATTGCACTGCACAAACCAATCACGCAACTCGTTGCAAGATTCTCAAGAATCTGATAAAACAATGACCTACCCATTTCAGGCCCTTCTCAAAATCCCCCAGAAGTTCTTCACAGGTCTTATGGTACATAAGCAGATGTGTGGAGCATCGGTGTTATTGTATACAACCTTATTTGTGGTAGCCGACATTTCTGGGCTCGAACTGAGTCTGGTATATTTCGAGCTGTTTTGAAGGCCAATCCAAGTTTTGAGGAAGCTCCTTGGCCTTCTGTGTCTACTGAAGTGAAAGAATTTGTCAAACGTTTTCTTAACAAGGATATGCGTAAAAGAATGACTGCTTCGCAGGCTCTCAGCAAGTATTTCACTTTTCAATAAGCTCCCATTATGTTGAGTTTATCTCTAAATATATTGTAATTTAGTACTTAATCTCTTTGACATTCAACAGCCCACCCCTAGATTAAAAATTCTCACAATCTCAAGATTCCTTTGGACATTCTAATCTATCGTCTTGTGCGGGCATATCTACGTGCATCAAGTCTTCGAAGAGCAGCACTAAAGGTACTTCTCTTCCATGTTTGAAGAGTGCAATAGTAGTGTTCTCTCTGTAAGTAGTTATATTTTGAAATTTTCTAAGGTATAGAGTTTGCATGTCTTTTGCCTATCTCTCTACCATATAGCCCTCTGTCTGGTTGATTGCTAGTATAAGTGGGGTTTGAATGCATGCATTTTAGAGTTATAATAAGATAAGATAAAGATGAAATAAGATAAGGTAATTTTATTAATGTCCAATGAACAACCATAAATGTGTTAATGGGACTGAAGGATACAACCAATATGAGTATAATGTGGAACCTCTATTTTGAACTTATGACTGTAATTGGTATATATTCAATTCCACCACAAGCATAACCACAAGAAAGGAAATGATTAGAATAGCCCCTTTTAGTGGCACTTGAGATTTTTTATGGTACTTTCACTTTGTACTAGGAGGTCCAAGAACCATTATTTCTAGAGGAGGAATTAATGTGGTTGTAGCAAACTTCTAATTCAGGGAAAGGACGAGAAGGGCATTCTGTTGGCACTCATTACTAGGTTATATTTATTAAGTAGTATCATATGATCTCAAACTTGACTCTCGACATTGTACAAATTGAATATTGTCCATTTTGGCTCATAATTTCATTCATGCACTAGGCCAATTTTGACATAAGTTGATAAGAACATATGAAATACCTCCATATGTTATTTTGCATTATATTCATTATTGTGCTTTATCTTCATGTCTAATCTAAATTCAATAGAAAACATAATTATTTTTCTTGAAAATCTATAATTTTTTTTTAAAATCTCTATATGTTGAGGCTGGAGTTGAGTCTTTGCCAGGTTGACTCCTGGGCCAAAATGGGTCCCAAACAGAGTTGAGCCTGGTAACTTTGATTCATACCTTAGAAGTTAGCTTAGCTTTTTACTTTTTCAGGATAAATAAAAACTAAATTAAAATCCAAAAAACTAAGCACTTTATCAAGATTCATGTTGGTAGATTTGCATTCTTGCTTGATCTCAAAGCTGTCTATATTGCTGAGTATTGTTTTCAACTCTGCTGCTCCCATGGACACACAGTTTTGGCCCAGGTTGACTCCTGGGCCAAAAAGGGTCCCAAACGGAGTTGAGCCTGGTAACTTTGATTCATACCTTAGCTTAGCTTTTTACTTTTTCCGGATAAATAAAAACTAAATTAAAATCCAAAAAACTAAGCACTTTATCAAGATTCATGTTGGTAGATTTATGTTCAAAGTTGTCTATATTGTTGAATATTGTTTTCAATTTTTAACTCTGTTGCTCCCATGGACACAAAATTTTGAGAGAACCCCATATCAACATCGGCTAAAATATTTGAACAAGACAGCAAAATTAGAATGATCATCCAAAAGCAGCAAAATAGGAAGGACCCGATACAATGGTATTATTTTTTCGCAACTGGTGGATTTGTATTTATATTAGCAAAATTTGCATCCTGGTGGATGCTACAGAAGTACAATAGCTAGGAGCATCATGCAAAAGGAGCCTGACCCAAACAGTAGCCTTTGTGATTTCAGCAATTAGTTCTGAGGAGTAGAAGACATAATTCAGCAAAAAAACTTACAATATAGATCAGGAGGAACAGTTAAGGACATAACCCTATACAATAGTTAAGAATGTATTAAGCTCTAGGATGCTGTGGTCATGCTTCCAGGCTTATTAAAAATTATACGCCAGAGGCTGCAGGGTTAAGGAAAGACACCAAAGCTATGAATTTACAAAATAAATAATTTGAACCCATTTCATTTCACACAAACAAGGTAGTGAAATTTTCAGGAATATCTCTACAAAAAAAAAATTCAGACTTCAGTAAACTAATCCCTTTGGACAACATCTTTAAAGTTCACAAACACATTAGCTCTTGTTACCTGTTCAGGGACCCAAACCTTTTGGATATCTGACTTGGCTCTGTTTTGTGAGCTAACAGAATCTGCAGATAGCATTCAACCAAACACATAATTTGCATACCGAATGGTATCATAGTATGCAACCCAATGAAAATTCAGTGAAAAATCATAGAAAATTTAGCATACCCATCTAAGCATGTGATTCATACAAGTGCAGGGCCTCTTCTCGTCAGAACATTCACATAAACGAATCTACCATTTTATCAGGGCCAATGAAGTCTATTGTAGGTAGAGAAGTATCCATTACATGCTCGATTTAAATAAATGGAAAATCAAGCGTGCCAGTTTGCTTCAAGATGAAAATGAAAATTATGATAATCCATAACAACATAGATATTGCCCAGTAGTTATTAATACCCCGAATCAAACCCCATACAATAACATAACCAACAATAATCCCATACAAGTGCCCCAAAAAGCTTTCCTATGGCACTATTGTAGATGTGAAGACAAGGAATTCAAAACAGGAAAAACTGATGGGCAGGGAAAGAAATCCAAAAAGATCCAATTTAGAAGATGGTTGCTTCACTGCAAGGATAGCCATCCACCCAAACACTACACATGAGTAACCCACAACAATGACTCTGCTGAAATAATCAAGCTTGAATCTCTGGACCAAGATATGGTAAGCTCCAATGACTAAAAGGCCTGATAAGATGACAAAAACTAAAGTATAGTGAAGCTAAAATTTAACTACCAAACCCAGATGTCCTAGGCTCTCTATAACACCTAGGCTCCAAGGGGCACTCATGTTGAAAATCAAATGAAGAATATTAATATGTGAAAAGTTTGAAGTTATTAGTCTCCAGTGTTGCCACTCAACAGCTACGTCATAATTCAAAACCCCATCTCCATATCAAATATTCTTCCTTTGTATGTAAAACCATATTGCACTGCACAAACCAATCACTCAACTCGTTGCAGGATTCTTAAGAATCTGATAAAACAATGACCTACCCATTTGAGGCCCTTCTCAAAATCCCCCAATTTTTAATTATACCCTAAAAGTTATTGAAATCCCCCTTCATGAATCCTGATCACATGGCATCCCCTTCAAAGCTCCATATTTGTACATACCCTCGACAATCCAACAAATACAAAAATAGAAGTCTCTGTTATAATCAAATCACTGTCGAATATTCATCAAAACTCATCCAAATCAAACTCTGGAAGTGTCATAACATGATAAATTTATTTTATTTTCTGGTACAATTTAAAGAATTTTAAAAAATAAAATTTGTGCAGATCCTGCTTATTTTCACTCAAGGAACGACATTGGCCATGATTTAGGAAATTTTTTTTAATCACTGCTTCATTTAAAGGCTACTAGCTAATAAATTGAATTATCAGATGGTTCTCAATGGAGAGAGGCTCAAAAACGACAATTTGTACCTAGTTTTGACGATAGATTCATGGAAATTTTGTGCAGAACGATCCTATGAAGTAACATAATATCAAAAGTTAAACACCAAACTACCCCTTCTCGTAATCTGATATTGACTCTCCAGTAAGTATGAATCTAGGCATCAACAAACCCAAGTTCAGAAAGCTTCAAGTGTGCTTCTGCATAGTCAACAAAGAAAGCATCTTCATCCTGTTCATACTTCTTAACATAAACTACAAAACTAGGATAAGCAAGCAGTGCCTTATCAGATGGTAGCTGAAGTAGGGCTTCCTTCTCTCCAGTCACAAGCTCTCTGAAGTAAGAATTTTCAAAGAGAAGAGGGTTAGAGGTTCATGGTGCTTCAAAACTAGATCTCTCCTTGTGGCATCGCCCCAAGGTGTGGGCACCAGACAAGACCACAATTTCCTTATCACTCAACCCCATGTGACCAAAAACATCCCTCATATGATCAAGTCCTTTTATAGCATCATCAAGGTGACCTTCTTCTAGAGGCTCAGGCTTGTCTTCTCTTCTGGGATGGAATGGAATATTAGGTCCTCCGGTCACTTCAACAGCCACCACACCAACCAACTGATAAATACCAACATAGGTGATTATGAGGAACTATTCCTTGATTGACTCCAGGAGCCTCACGGAAATGTCCAGACTGTTGTTAGCACCATGGGAAAGCTCGGCCCCATATCTCATCGTCCCGAAAGGCCCTCCGGTTTTGGTCTTGACATCATAAGTCCCAGCGTTGTGCCATGTGATTCGAACCATGATCGGCGCACAGTTATTCTCTGCAATGAGACCATGGAGCTTCCTCTTGGCTTTGTCAATGGCAGCGTTGTACACCTCACTTATGGTGGTACTCCTCACTTACAGTGGGATAAGCCTTTACCATGGTTTTTTAACCTGCAAATGAAAAATCTAGGAGGAAATCAAGCCTTCACCATGATTTCTACCTTGTTCTAGCCTAAAAGGTAGCAAAAATTAATCTTTGAAGAACAAACTGCCAATGCCTGGGCCACCCTAAAATATAAATACAGGGAAAACTTGATATTCAAGGAATGGAGAGGACGAAATACCCATAACCAGTCTCCCATAACTAGTACCATTTGTAGAAATCAGGCGATCTGAAGAAAATTTTACAAACAAAGATGGAGAAATCGGGCGATCTGCAGAAAATTTTACAAAAAAACAAGGCGAATAGGGCTGGGAAGGTTTATCCGCCCTATTTTTTGATGGGCTAAAATATAATAATAAATTATTTATTGGATATTTTTTGGGCTAATTATTGAAACTATTGAAAATGAATGTAATTTAAAAAATTCGCCCCTTTAAAATAGGAAATCCCTTAAATTTCGCACATGGGCTAAGATTCGCCCCTAAAATTTTCTAGGGAGGCAGTATATTTTCCAGAAAAATTTTATGGAAGCATTTTCAGTTTCCAGTGAAAGTTGCATGTAGAGGGTGTGAGTTTGTTGGAGGAGGCCAAATTTGTTTTTGCAAAGGAAGCTTTGTGTTTCCAAATTGATTTTCTAGTTCGAGTAGTGGAGAAATTTCTCGGATATTTTCCAGTGTCTGGAAAGAAGTCGATGTACTCTCAAATTGTTGAATATTAATAATAAAAAAACCCTCATCTACTGAATTGGTTTTCCCTTTGGGGTTTTTACAGGTACATTTTTCTGAAAATACGCGTGTACATTATTTGTGTGTGTGTGTGTGCATAATCTTCTTAGATCCCGTGGTTTATTTTTTCAGTGAATTTGTAGTTGTGTTTTATTCAGTATTTGTTGCAAGTATTTTGCAGTTTCCAAATAATCTAAAGAGATAGGAAAATGATAACGAGTAACTGCAACAGGATTTAAAATTTCATAGAAGAGAACAAAATTTTTTTAGATTTCATCAAACAATGTCATGAGTGAAATGCTATGAAATTGAATAGATCTATATAGATAATTAATAACAAGATCGGAGTCATGGAATACCCATAAGAATTAATTCCAAGATGATGAGAAAACTTCAAAAGTAGGAAAAGAACCATAAAATCACTAAAATATTTCTTCCCCTTTCGACATTTTCCATAAAATGATAATAGTCTTGGTCAAATAGATGCAAGATAAATCACAAACACTTAATGAATCATTGCAGACACCATTGAAGAAGCTCCATAGTAAGGACTTGTCAATCCTTGATTCAACCGCTATACTAGGAGGTTTATGAACTAAAGGATTAATTTAAAAAGAAAGTAAACCTAGAAATTATGCCACGGATCATCTATGAACTGATAACTACTTGAATCTAATAATAACGTAATTGTATCAAACATGTATGTATTTTATATGTTTTTTTTATCTTTTTATTTTTTAGACATTAATAAAAATAAATATACTTTTCACAAAAGAATTTTATGTAGCTAGGAACATGGAAAATGGACATCACTAATAGGAATAATTTTAATAATAAAGATCCCTTATGGGGGTGTACATACGTTGGGCCAACTAGCCTCAAGGATTTCCCCCCTGGCATGCGGCGTGTAGTATCCCAAAATGGAATAATGCATTGATACAAAAACACAATCTTTGAAACACAGATTATGTACACATAAAGATTTAACAACACAGGAATATACAGAATAGGTGAGCCTTTTATTATTATTGGAGATCGATTACAATTACAACAGTGCTCAAGTATGATGCACTCAAGCCAAACAAGTGGCCTAGAATGACCCTAGAATCCCCTCAAAGGAGGCACTGCGTAACTAGAGAGATGCTGAAGCAAATACTGTGCTGTCCCTTCAGCAGATGATGTACATATGACTGATGGATGAAATGGAAATGAATATCTATGGAGCTCTGGAGCTCTGATGATGCCAAGATTCTAGATCTGGGCACTATGATGGAAACCCAAGATAACCCTGAAAGGATTTTCCAGATCTATGAATCTAGGAAAATCACCTTCTTGGTGCTTCACTATACAACTGTTGGGTATGCAGATCTGAAGCTAGATATGACAAATAGAAGGTTGAAATATGTCACACAATCATATCTATGAACGAAGGTTTGATCGCTTCACTATATCTCCAAGCTAGAAGCTTGGGATCTTTCTTCTTCCTCCTCCTCTTCAAGATGCAACTGCTGCAAAACAAAACAACTAGGAAAACTACGCTGAATAAGAGGGAGAGGCTCAAGCCTGTTGTAAAATGCAGCAATAAGCTCAAGGCTAATGTAAACAGTGATACCAAAGTGAGGGGATGATCCCTCACAGGATTCCTAGCTGAAATGCTAGAAACTTCCCCTCTCCCTTGGATCTGCAAGACTGGACTATGCAATTCCTGATGGAACTACTGTTGTTGGGAGATGTATGATGGATGGCCTGATGCCTGATATAGATATGAAGCATTGGAATGTTTAACTTGAAGCTCAAGGTGATAGGATTAATCCTTCACTGGTTCCTAAACTGAAATACTGAAGGACAACCTCCTCCTCTAAAACCCTGATGCAGAAATGTGTTATTTCTGAATATGTGTGGGTTGCAGAAAGTAGGAACAATATGGCACCAATTCTTGATGATGAAAGAAAACTCAGAATAACCTTCCCATAGCAGGCACTCAATATCTATATACAACACTAAATATCTACCTCCTAGCTAAAATATCTTTGATTAATATTATACTATTATACTATTATATACTATTATATCTTTGATTAATATTATACTATTATATACAACGCTAAATATCTACCTCCTAGCTAAAATATCTTTGATTAATATTATACTATTATACTATTATATACTATTATATCTTTGATTAATATTATACTATTATATACAACGCTAAATATCTACCTCCTAGCTAAAAAATTAGCTTGGAAACTTAAACCTCTAGTTGGCCTTTTTGAATCTTTTGTCAAGGATTCGTCCTCATTTGTCGTTGAGTTAAAAGGTTTAAAGTTTGATCCATGGGACATCCTTGTCATATTTGATGTTGTCTCTCTCTACACTAATATCTCTATCAATGAATTGGTTGAAGTGATCAAGCGCATCACTAATCTAGATACATCCAAATTGGTGGAGATCTTCCTCTCTACCTTTTTAGCTTTGATGAGTCTGGATGGGACAAACTTGCAATGTGTGACAAATAGAGTTCCATGCTGTTGTTTCCAACCTTTTCATGGAAGATTTCGGTTAAAGCCTTGGCTTTTGCTCCATTCAAGACTAAGATTTTGGAAGAGGTTCTTGATGATACCTTCATCGATAGCCTCGTGATTGTGAGAAATTGGATTTATTCCTCCAACATCTAAATAATATTTCAGCTCCATTAAATTCACCATGAGCTAAAATTGTGTGACCTTCATGTCCTTGACGTTCTCATCTCCAAGAGAAATGATGGCTCTTTATCTCACCAAGTCTTTCGGAAGAAAACCCACATGGAGCAATACCTTCATGCTAGCTCCCATCATTTTCTAGCTCAAAAGGTTGGTGTTCTTAACACTCTTGGAAGAGGAGAAGATCCATCTCCTTAAATTTTTTAAGAATAAGGGTTATAGTTGGTCCCAGGGTCTCAGATCTTTCTTGAATGCTAGCAAAGGTCCTAAATTAAGGAAAGATCAAAGAGAGTTGGTTACCAATGTTCAACTTCCCTTTGTCCAAGGTACCACTTACAAGATTGCTCATTTTTTAAGGAAGCACGAGATCTCTTCCACTATTAGACCCTTGAACATTATTCGTAGCTCTCTCAAATCTGTCAAAGAACCTATGGATCCAAAAGACATGAAGGGTGTTTATTTAACCCCATTTTCTTGTGGGACCCCCTACATTGGTGAAACAGGTCGCTCTATAAATCAAAGGATTTGTGAACATGCAAATGATATCATGCATTGTAGGACATGCTCCTCATCCTTGGCGAAACATGCTGACAAAACTAAACGCCATGTTTGTTTTGAAGATTCTCGTGTCATTGCAAGGATCAACCACTTCCATCACCCAAAGTTTAGGGAGGCTATCAAAATTGAAAAAAAAAAGATATATCACGCTGAATAGGGATGATGGATGGAAGATTAGTAGTTGTTGGATCATGTATCTTATTTCCCTAAATTAGTTCCCTTCCCCTTCTCTTTTTTTTCCATTTCTATCTAGTCTTATTTTAATGTCCTTAATTATAATTAATTTATTCATATTACTGTTATTAATGGTATTCCAAATTATTTAGTTAGTATTATTTATGCATAGAAGTATTTTTTATGAAATCATTATTATTATATCGAAGTATTAATATTAGTTAATATAATAATATTAAAGTAAGTAATATTTATGAGATTATATCCTAACTTTAATATATTAAGACTTGATTTAGTAATTTATAATTATTGTATTTAGTTATTTATTTACTTATTTATTTTGAAATTATTATTAGTATATCAAAATAATAATATTAGGTCAAAACACTAATAATTCAAAGTTATATATATATATATATATATAAAAAGCCTCAAAGGATAGTTTTGCATCAATCCTTTTTTTCCAAATCTTAATGATAAACCCACTCAGCACTTGAACTCTTAGGCAACTAAAATCGAAATGTGATTTTCCAAAAATATTCTATCTAAACATAAAATAGTTTGTATAATATATTTTCTTAATGCTATCCGAGCTTTGACTTTTCTACATGTTATAAAAAAATGAAGACGTGTTTAATGTTGAAAATATTAAAACTATTTAAGTTGTATTCAAGTCTTGGCATTGATGCTTGGCGTATTTCTAGATTTAGCGTTACTAAATTCGGTTCTGTTTTTAATTTTTTTTGTTGTTTTTTAATGTCCACTTTGTCTCTTCATTTTGACGAGTACACGATTTTCCTTCTTCTAATGTATTTGAGGTGGAGCCACGTGAATGCACATATTTTACATGCATCATATATATTGGGATCACAAATCTTTGTTCTTAGTTCCATTTCATC
>CM076573.1:817385641-817490217 GCA_034641835.2 Pinus albicaulis | reverse complement strand
AAAACAGGGTAATGACTTATAAATTAAGACAAGGGGTCTCATCACGAGCCAGCTTGTTCAGTTTATTTACGACTAGTGAATGGCATTGTTACTAACTGGCTACCAAACCAGAACAATGGCTCTTAAATTAAGAAAAATAAATAAAAAGACAAAATATGAGAAAATATGTCTTATGAATTTATTTTTAAAGAGTCATAATCTTAATTGGATGGGGCAATGAATGGTTGATGGTTAAAATGTAACCCTGTCGAGACTATGAATGTTTGCTGGCAGCAGAGGCAATACCTATGATAATGGAGTATATTACATAAGCTAAACTTGAAAAAATCCACTTACTTTATTATTATCAACGAATCAAAGCTTAAGATAACCCAAAAATGTTTTTATCCTTGAAGAATTACAAAGAAATTGTAAATGATTTTTATTCTTTTTCATAGTTAGATTTTATTTGAATTATTTTAAGAAATTTTTTCATTATCTTTAGAAATTTTTACTTACTAGAGATATAGTATTCATTTCATTTTTTTAGAGATAACTATTTCTTCCAGTGAATCGCCAATTGTTGTACTGTACAACAACCCTCTCCATTTTTTAAAATTTAGAATAAAATCCCATTTAAAAATAGGCCCCCTTTTATATATCTTTTTCCTGAATAGAAATAAAAGATCCATGGATAAAATAATGCATATCACCTTCTTATTTACAAAGTGTAAAAACTTTAAAAAACTTTCCGATCCGATGAGTTAGAAGACCTTTTAAGATATTTGAACATATTAGAAAGACTTTATACTTAATAATATGTTAAGATGAATAGTAATCACAATTGGAAATTCGGAGAAGTTATTTTAAAGAGTTTTTATTGCTTTGAGAAGTTCCGATGCGATCGCGCTCAATCGCAATCTCATTTCGGAATAGTATTAAGTATTGCACTTTTCTATCTATGACGATGCGATGCGATTTATCGCAATCGTGTTTCGGGAAAAGTTAAACATTGCATTCCTTTCGTTAAAAGTTCCGATACGATCGCGCTCAATCGAAATTGCATTTTCGGAGATAGCATTAAACGGTCCATTTCATTTTAAATCTCCGATGCGATCAGGATTGAGTAGAAAGCATTATCGCACTTCCTTTTTAAACAAATTGCAATGTGATTGTCGCAATCGGTAAATCGGCAATGAATTATATTGTATTATTTTGTGCACCATTGAAGACTTGCGATGCGATTGTTATTTCGCATTATATTTATTCATCGCATCGCAAAGAATCAAAAGCGAATTTTAACATTTATTCCAAGCATGCACCGATCTCTGATTGTATGTTATCATTAATTGAAAATCAAACAAAAGATCGTGGGTTATTTTGTTTTCAATGCATGAATGAGACCCCTTGGAGAGAATTTATGTTGTAAATATGAGGAGATTAGATGGTAATTAAATAAACGGATCTTTAGACAGATGTTCTCATTATTATCTTTTATTTTGGCTGAAGGCATTCATTTGAATTGCAAAACAAAAGTTCGAATCCTTTCATTCGCCGAACCAGAGAGAATTTTCTTGACACCGAAATGTCAAAGAGAAGCAGAAAATCTAAACCTACTTTTGTTGCAAAAGCTCCTGTATTAACCATGCTGCCCAAGGAGAAACCGTCGAAGCTCAAGCTAGTCACAGACACCTCCTGTCAAGGACTGGGAAAGATGACATGGGAGAATGTCTACAATTTGATTGAAAAAGAGAAACCTAGGGTTATTGTGCCTATAAAAACTGTTCCCGATGAAGAAGACTCAGAATCTAACTCTGAAACTCAACTCAGTGCATTGGAAAATTCATTTTTACACCGAGTAGTTGCCTGGGCAAACATTTTTCCCTACTATGATGTTATCAGATGGATCATTGACAATGTGACCATTCAAAATAAGACTTTTGTTTCTGCTTCTAGATCAGTGTTCGGGTCATTCAGGGCAGCAGATATTAAAGAAATGTACCATCTTCCCAATCCGCAAAAGATTTACAACAAAGACTTCCTTAAGGAATATGCTGCAAAACATCCAAACCATGTAGAGCCAATCAAAGAATGGAGGAGTAACCCTGAGAAACATAAGAAGGAGGCATCAGGTATGTACTCTGTGGAGTCTCTCACACCTCCATATTGTTATGCCGTAGCGATGATGTGTAGGTTGTTCAGAAATGATAATTCTGCTAGATTTTCTATTCAAATGGTCCCGTTAATTCATTCTGCTGTTAGTTCTGAAATTATGGATTGGGATGTCATTTTGTCGGATAAGATAGCTAATCGAATTCTAGAATACAGAAAAGACAAGAATTCAGGGAATTCCACTCCTTTCCATTTTTGTGCTTATATTTTAGACGCCCTCTGTTTCAATTCTGAGTTCCCCATGCTAGGTTCGAAATGGACTCCAAAAGAACCTACCCTATTCATGTGTATCACAAATTCTTATGGAAAGAACATTTCAAACTTCATGTTTACAGAGTCTGCCATGGTTTTCTAATTCGAATTTACCAAACTATTTTTGGGCACTTCCCTCCTAAACTTTCCAATAAAGCCAAGAATGATTTGTCTTCTATCAGAGATTGGTTCGGGGAAGAAAAATTCACTTATATCAGAATTTTTGGGAGTATTTTTCAGCCACATATCCCTCCCCTGTATGTTCTAGATAAGCTGTTAGCTCAAGAGATTTCTTATCAATTAACAGTGGAAGGAATGTCTAGAGGTTTGAAAAGCAATAAAAATCTTATGTGGCCTACTTTCCCTTTCAAGTGTGGTGAATATACTCTTAATAGTTTTGCTCATGCTGAGAAAGAAGTTGGTAAGATTTCTGATCTCAAGTTTTCAAAAATTCCTGGAAGACAATACGACCCAAGGAAAGTGGCGTATGATTTTACTACCTCTGTTTCAATTTCCCGGTTCGAACATGAACCAAAGATTTTTGATGATTTATTTGTTTCCGTGGATAATATATCCCAGGTTTTTGATTCAGCCAAGTCCGAGTTGCAGCCCGAGGACATGAAAAAGTTTTTGTTGTTTAGAAGTCAGAGGTTACTTAAAGTGCCTCTTGATTAGTTGAGAGCTCCCACACAGGAGAAAACATCAAAATAAGCAGGAAGTACTTCTGGTAAAGAAGTAACAGGACCTGATCCTGTTCTGGGGAAAAATGATGACAACAACAAAGCTGACACTGCCAAAACAGAAACAACTACTCAGAAAGATATACATAAGCCTTTAGTTCAAACAGAAAAAGGGAACACGGGTACTGATGCCCAAGTACATATTGAGAAAGGAAGCACATAAAGTAAAAAAACTTAACAGGCACCCAAGAAAGATATAAACAATAATGCAGGTTCTCAACTTGGAGGACAAATAGATACTGAACTGGTTGTCTCACCTCATTTTCTAAATCAATATCAACAATTTTCCCAGTAGATAGGATTGCAAAACACTCCTCAAGTTGATAATCCCAAAGATCAGGATATAGAAATTATTCCTGAAAACCCCACTGGAGAAATTATGCTGAAGATAGAAGAAATCCCTCCTTTAGATATATTCTATAGTCCCAAACATAGGGCCGTAGTAAGAAAACAAAGGAAAAGGAGGAAATCAGATCAAGATGCACTTTTGACATCACAGGAGGAACTTCTAAATATTGTTTATAAAAATGCTGAGGCGGATCCATCTAAGGATCTTACCAAATTATCTCAGTATGCTAGTGCCTATAGTGCTGCCACTATAGATAAAGCTTTCGAAGTTTCACAGTTAGTAAAACAAAAGGATATGCAAAATACTATTTTTGAAGAACAGATTGCAGGAGATCAACAAAAGATTATTCAGTTGGAATAGCAAGTACAGGATGCAGAACTTAGAACTAAAAAACTAGAAGAGAAACTCAACCTTGAAAAGAAGAAAATTGATGAACAAGCCTTGGAAAAACAACAACAGTTGAATCAAGAGGTAGAAAAGCTACAAAATCTTTTACAAAGTGAGAGAAATTCAAAGATTGAACAGGAAAAAACGTTCCAATCAGCATTGGACAAGTTCAAGGAGTATCCTAAGTTACCCCTATTCATAACTGAATCTCTTGAAATAAACAAATTGCTATCTCAACAGTTAAATGAATTTTGTCTACAGTTAACACAAATTGAGCCTTTGTGCGAAGTAACATCATCTTTGATAGATAAATCAGTCACTCTTAGGCAAGAAATTGAGGATGCTGATGATAAAATTTTCGAGTTCCTTTCATGGCAGGATACAGAGCAGGGAAGAAAAGCTAATCTTCCTAGAATTGAATAAAGACATAAAGAAATTTTATTTATGGAATGGGAACAACAATTGATGAAATCAGAAAGATCCATATCAAGGGCTAAAGGTTTAATGAATAATACAACACAATTGATTAATGACAGTTTGTACGCTACCAATTTGATCTCAGATTGTACCCCAGGCGAATTACCTAAAGTGAAAGAAGCTGATTCCAGGTGGAAGGAAGAGATAAGCAATAAAAATCAACAGATTAACAAACTTCAAGGAATTTCATGGGATAATATGTGGACTTATCTGATCAAGCCACACAGCCAACAAATGGCCATCAAATTCCTTTCGAATGCTATTCAATGTATCATTCCTGAATTATCTGATGCTACATACACTGGGCAGTTACATTCAAAAATGAGTCGGCCAATAGAAGTCCAAGATATGCTCAATATTTTCCACCTTCGCACATCTACCTCAATTGATGATCAATGTGCCAGTCTACTACAAGCTCGCATTTCAGTTTCAGATATTTTATTTTAGATAGATTCTAGGAATAGTTTTAGTTATTTTGTTTTGTTAAGTACCTATTTAAACCCCTTTCATGCATTTAGAAAGGGGTCCTTGATTTGTAATATTTTTGACTTGGGGATTACATTTCTGTACTCCATTTACTTCTATTTTCTTTTATAAAGGATTGCATTTGGTGATTTTGTGTGGAATTATTTTTAAGAGTTGCATTTCTGTACCTTGGAGTTGATTTTGCATTGAGATTGCTGGATCAGAGTATCAGATTGCATTTGAAAGTCTCAATATGGATATAGTATTTCTATCTATTCACTGTTAATTTCTTTTGTCATATGATATTCTCTTTTAAATTTGCTATCTATGTACTTCGTTTCACAATATTTCTTTATATATATCATTTTTGAGTATATTGGAAATATTCATCTTTCATAGTGTATGTAAATGATATACAATGATGAATACAATATGTTAATATAAATTTGTTTAATTTCTTAAACAGAGTTATCTTTATTTGTTGCTGCACATTTCAATTAAGCTGTAATACATTTTTATGGTTATTGTTCAATTGAAACGATTTAAAGTTGTATTCACATTTGATACCCGGGTTAGTTTTAGAATTTCTTTATCAGTATTTAAATTAGATTAGTTAGTATTTTCATTTCAGTCATTTAGTTCCATTTTCCATTTTAATCAACCATTCCATTACCAACCCATTCAAGTTATTAGGAAACTGGTCTTATAAATCCAGTTGGAGCCATCATTCCAAACAGAAAAGGAGTTGTCTTAAGGTCCCGACCGGGTGGTTATCCCCCAATGTTTGAAGCAGCGATTTTCGAGGCTTCAACATTTTTGGCGCTAGAAGGAGGGCCATAAGCTATGAATGGTAGATAAATCCAAATCCGAAAGCCATTCTAAGAGCACATCACCCTCATCACCTTCAATTTCTTGCACATCTCAAATCACAATAGAAGAAATTGAGAAAAGTATTCAAACACCCACTACCAAAGTTTCAGATCAACCAGATAATCCAACTCCTGAGTCCCCTGAAGTTGAGGCCTTGACCCATAAACTTCAAGGATTCTCATTATCATTAGAAGAATCAGAATTAACTGAAGGTAGTGTCACTTCGCAGTTTGTTTCTTCCAGACCTCTTACTAGATCACAAAGTGAAAAACTTGGAATTTTCCCAAAAGAATTTCCTATACCTAGTAGAGTCAAAGTAAGAAAAACTCCATCGGAAACAGAAAGTGGTACCAGTTTTTCATTGTATATTCAATCATCTGTTTCCCAAGCTCCAAATCAAGAAAGTACAATAGTCTCATCTACATCTGCTCAATCTTCCTCCTCTGCTCAAACTTCATCTCCTCAAACCACATCTACTCAAACGTTAATTGTCTCTTCTGGTACTTCAAAAGTTACTACTAATATACCGGTTATCCCTTCTAGTTCATCTATCATCGTTACAAGAATGGCACAACCAGCACAAAGACAATGGACCAGACCAGGAGCTATGAATATGGCTACACCTTTGCATGATCTACCTGATCATCCTGAAAAATGGCTCCCAAAGTTTAGTCTAAATAGTGGTGTATCAGCAGAAGAACATATAAATAAATTCATGCTTGCTATAAACTTCAATAAAGTAGTGAATGAAGATGTTGTAGTCCGATTATTTCCCTACACTTTGCAAGGAACAACAGGATCTTGGTACTTTTATTTACCTTCAGATTCAATCACAAGTTGGGATATGTTTGAAGAACAATTTCTAACTAAATATGGAGATGATAGATCAATTGCTACCCTAATTAATGATCTCTCCTATTTAAAGACTCAATCAAAGGAACCCATTAAATATTTTAACTCACGATTTAATAAACTCTTGAACAAGATCCCTGCAACATCTAAGCCTAGTGAACAAGTTAGAAGTGAATGGTACATTAATGCTTTACCCTCAAATATAACAATTTTCATAGATAGAGCTACAAAGCCAACTTTAGTTGAAAATATGAAGGAAGCTATTTCAGTGGAAAAGCGGATGATTTCTCTTGATAAGAAAAACGCTATTGATGAAAGAAAATCAAAGAAAGTCACTTTTAAAGATGATTCCAAGAAAAAGACACCAAGAGATCCATATGACATGAAAGGTTTACAGAAAGTTCTTAAAACCACGTCTAATGAAATGGTTGAGATCAAAAAGCAGGTAGTAGAGACTTCTACAAAAAGAAATCAAACTGAATCAAAACCTCCCAATGCAATTTCCAATGCAGAATCAGAAGATGAAGAAGAAGAAGAGAATCATGTAATATCAGATGCAGAAGATGAAAGAGAAGAAGAAGTTGAACTAAATGGAATGTGGGATTTCATTCTCCCTAATTCAGATAGTGACATAGAACAAGAAGCTATGCCTGTAAGTACAAGGAGAAAATCTACATCGAAACCTATTCAAACTATTCTGAAGAAGAAAAATACAATACCAAAGACAAAACTCCTGCGAAAAAGACTTCTTCATTACCCACTCAGAATCAGCCATCATCTCCCAATCCTCCCACATCATCATCCAAAAATCTGGTAGTATCAGATCCGATGGACTATAATATTGTTGAGGACATGAAAAATACTAGAGCGAATATCTCATTACATGAACTCAGAAAACTCAAAAATCAACAGAAGCTGCTCTTAGAAGAGTTAAATGGTACACCTATTGCTCCTCTACCAAGTGGTGTAGTAGCTAAAGTAGCTAAAGGGACTGGTAAGCCACTAGACAAAGTAGATGCATCTGACACAGTTCTTATTGGAGAAAGATCAGGTTCCCAGACACCTCCATTTCTGCTAACCTATGAAATCTACAATAAGAATTTGCATAATTGTTTGATTGATTCGGGAGCATCTTCTAATATAATGCCTTCTTCAGTTTGTGCTAAGTTGAATATCGAACCTCAGAAGTCTGTTGTTCACATTGTACAATTGGATCGCTCCAATGTTCAAGTTATTGGAGAAATCAATTCAGTTACTATTAGACTAGCTTCTGACCCTAGGATTGTTCAAAGAATTGATATTCTAATTGCAAATATTCCAGAATTCTATGGGTTAGTCTTAAGCAGGGACTGGTCTGCAAAAATTAATGGTTACATCTCAACTGATTATTCACATATGTGGCTTCCCTACAAAGGGAAACCTAATCAAATCAAAGTTGAAAGAGAGAAACATATGACACACACTGTAACTGAATTCGAGCAACCTAATGAACCTGTAGCTTTCAACACTAATATTCTTGGAGGTTATTCTGCTGAGTCTTTTCTTGGAAATTTTACTGCACCACAATCACCATTCTTTGTAAATACTTATATTTCTCAAATTGAAAATTTTTCGCAATCTGATTCTTCTAGAATTGTAAATATTTCTGATTCTTTTTTTAGATAAACCTATTGATAAAAATTTATTTTGGTCATTATATTTTGATGGATCAAAATCTAGTGATGGAGTAGGAGCAGGATGCATCCTAATTGATCCAAATGGAGATAAGACTATGCTATCATGTAGATTAGAATTTGAGTGTACTAATAATACTGCTAAATATGAAGCTTTGATTCAAGGGCTTTATAAGGCCATAGGGTTAAATGTAAAATACCTGAAAGTATATGGAGATTCCGAAATTGTCATAAGACAAGTAAGGAATACCATCCATTGTCTTTCAGGGCATCTTAAACACTATCAAAACCTAGTACAGGACTTTACCACTCAATTTCTAGCATTTAATATCTCTTCTATTCCCAGAAATCAAAACACGTCAGCTGACTTGTTAGCTAATGTTGCGTCCAAAATCCTTCCTGCTAAAGATTTCAGTCCTGATAGATTTTCAGTAGAGTTGATTTTTCGCCCATCTGTCCCAGACAATATTACTAACTGGAGAGTATTTTACCACGATCAAGATATTTTGAATTTCTTAACTTCTGAGAAATCATATGATGAACAAATTATTGATGAAGATGATCATGATCTACAAATTACTTCAAGAAATAATGAAAATCCAATTCCAAAATCTGTTGTTAAACTTGAGGATCTTTATGATATTAAAGACAGATTCAAGAAAACTACTAATGCTAAAATTCAAAGTTCAACTTTGAAGTTTGAATTAGTCAATCTTGGCTTTGATTCTAAACCTCAGAATGTTAATCTAGGTTTCAATTTAACTTCGGAAGAACGATCTGCTTTCATTAAACTTATGAGTAAATATAAAAATGTCTTCGCTTGGAGTTATGAGGATTTAAAGACTTATGATACTTCTGTAATTCAACACACAATTCCAATGCTATCTGATATTAAGCCTGTGTAGCAGAAGTTAAGAAAGATTCATCCAAATCTTGAAGATCAAATCAAAACAGAACTCAACAAACTTCTGAGAGTCAAAATCATTTTTCCTGTAAGGCATTCCAATTGGGTTTCCAATATGGTACTTGTCAGGAAGAAAAATGGCGATATTAGAATCTGTATTGATTTCAGGAATTTAAATAAGGCATGCCAAAAAGACAATTTCCCATTGCCAACTATGGAGAAAATTCTCCAAAAGGTAGTTGGTTCTGAACTCATGTCCTTCCTTGATGGATTTTCAGGATATAATCAAATTCTAGTACATCCAGATGACAGGGTGAAAACCACTTTCAGAACCAAATGGGGAACCTATTCTTATCAAAAAATTCCATTTGGTTTAGTGATTGCAAGAGCTACTTTCCAGAGAGCCATGGACATAGAATTTAAGGGTCTAATTAATAAATCGGTTGTTATTTATCTTGATGACATAATAGTTTATTCAAAGAAGAGAACCAATCATCTACAAGATCTGAAAAAAATATTTGAAAGATGTAGAAGATTTGGTATTTCATTAAACCCAAAGAAATCCTTCTTTGCTCTTGATCAAGGAAAATTCTTAGGGTTTTTTGTGTCAAAAGATGGTATATATATCGATCCTAACAGAGTTAAAGAGATTTATGATATTTCTTTACCTCATAATAAAAAGTCCATGCAATCATTTCTAGGTCAGATTAATTTTGTAAAAAGATTCATTCCAGTTTTTTCTCAAATTTTTTTGCCTATGCAGAATATGATTAGGAAAAACTCGGTGTTAAAATGGGGTCATAAAGAAAAAGAAGCCTTCAATGCAATCAAGAAGGCAATCATTGATGCACCTACATTGAATACTCTCAATTTTTCCAATGATTTTATTCTATATACTTTGGCAACCGAAACTTCTTATGTTGCTATTTTAGCACAGCTCAATGATCAACAAATCAAGGCACCGATTTCCTTCTTTAGCTCAAATCTGCAAGGAGCTGAGCTGAATTACTCTGATGTTGAAGAACAAGCTTTCGTTGTATTTAAGTAAATCAAGCATTTTAGGCCTTTTCTCTTAAAAACACACACAAAAGTGATTGTTCCTTTCTCAGCAGTAAGACAATTACTAATTCAAAGAGAAGTAGGAGAAAAAAGGGCCAATTGGGTGACAGCTTTGCAAGAATATGATATTGACAGTAAACCAACAAAGATTTTTAGAGGACAAGGTTTTTGCAGATTATTAGCAGGAGCTCATAATATACCAGAAAATCAAGATCCACAGAATGCTATTCAAGTAAGTCAGATAAGTGTTACAGATTCTGAATCTCAGTATGCTGATTTGATATTTTACTTGAAAAATGCGTATGCTCCTTCTAATCTCAGCTATAAGAATAAACGTGCTTTAAGATTGAAGGCTACTAAATATGAAATCACTGATGATGTGTTATTCAAAAAAAATTATGATTCAATCTTACTAAGATGTCTTGAAAAGACTGAAGCAAAGAAGGTTTTGCAGGAATTACACGATGGACCAGCAGGAGGTCATTTTGGAGGTGATACCATAGCTCACAAAATCATTCATGCTGGATATTATTGGCCTACTCTTTTTAAATATACTCATGACTATGTGAGGAAATGCAAGATTTGCCAAACTGCTAGTGGAAGACAGAGGAAGCCAGATTTTCCTCTACAACCAGTAAACATTGAACAACCATTTGAGCAATGGGGGCTTGATATTATTGGTAAGATAATTCCTCATTCTTCCAAGCAGCATAAGTACATCCTCACAACAACAGATTACTTCACAAAATGGGTAGAAGCAATTCCTCTAAAGGTAGCCAATTCTAACGCAATTATTGATTTCATCGATCAATTCATCATTACCAGGTTTGGTGTACCTAATGCTCTGGTCTTTAACAATGCATCTTATTTCTCTGGTAATAGTATAATGGAATTTGCAATTAATAGAGGTTTTAAATTGAAATATTGAGCTAACTATTATCCACAAGGTAATGGTTTAGCAGAATCCACCAACAAAAATCTCATAAAGATTATTAAAAGGACTATTGATCAAAATCAAAAGAATTGGCACAAGTCTTTAATCTTTTCATTATGGGCTGATCGTATTACTCTTAAAGCTTCTATTGGAACTTCACCTTTCAATTTAGTTTATGGTAAAGAAGTCGTAATACCATAAAATCTAGCTCTTCCATCATTAGCCCTGGTGCAATTCATTGAAGAAAATCCTTCCTCATCCATTCAATTGAGATTTGATCAAATCCTAAAATTATAAGAGGAAAGAGAGAAAGCAAGAATTTTTCATGAAAAACATCAACAGCTTGTTAAATATTCTTTTGATTCAAATTCCACCGGTTCAAAAAATTTGTCAATTGGTGATCTTGTTCTGGAATGGGATAAAGCACATGAAGAAAAAGGTAAGCATACCAAAATTCAGAGGATGTGGCTTGGACCATTTCATATTGCTAAAAAGATAGGCTCATATACATTCATACTTCAAGATTTAACAGGAAAGAGAGAGTCTCTTCCTGTAAATGGGCTTGCCTTAAATAAATTATTTTCATTTGAAGGTAACCCCTTCTTACTTGTACATATTCCTTTTTGCAATTTTCATTTGTTTTTGTTAATAAAAGTTGTTAATAGTCTTTAATTGAATTTTTACTATTAGAAGATTGTCTTAGAAAGAATGTTATAAATACTTATTTTAAGTAAATAATAATTTTTAGGGAATTGATTACAATTTTTATATAGTTTAAAATAAAATGTTAAACTTTGAAAGTTTGTTTAAAACATTTGCATGATCTTATGAAACTTTAAAGAAAATGTAAATCATTTAAGTTTATCAAGCAGAGAAAGATTATCTTTAAAAAGTAAAGACTTTTTCAAGCTTTGGCAAACAAAAAAACTCTGTGAATTATCATCCATTTATTCTTAGAGATACAACTATTTCACCCCATCCATTTCGATTGTGATTTTTTTAGAATGTAATTCTAAAGAAATTATATGACAAAATTTAGGAGATAAGAGGTCTCATCATAAGCCTGCTTACCATGATCATAGGAAGTAATGAAACTGACATTACCAATACTGCATACCAAAACAGGGTAATGACTTATAAATTAAGACAAGGGGTATCATCACGAGCGAGCTTGTTCAGTTTAATTACGACTAGTGAATGGCATTGTTACTAACTGGCTACCAAACCAGAACAATGGCTCTTAAATTAAGAAAAATAAATAAAAAGACAAAATATGAGAAAATATGTCTTATGAATTTATTTTTAAAGAGTCATAATCTTAATTGGATGGGACAATGAATGGTTGATGGTTAAAAGGTAACCCTGTCAAAGCTATGAACGTTTGCTGGCAGCAGAGGCAATACCTATGATAATGAAGTATATTACATAAGCTAAACTTGAAAAAATCCACTTACTTTATTATTATCAACCAATCAAAGCTTAAGATAACCCAAAAATGTTTTTATCCTTGAAGAATTACAAAGAAATTGTAAATGATTTTTATTCTTTTTCATAGTTAGATTTTATTTGAATTATTTTAAGAAAAGTTTTCATTATCTTTAGAAATTTTTACTTACTAGAGATATAGTATTCATTTCATTTTTTCAGAGATAACTGTTTCTTCCAGTGAATCGCCAATTGTTGTAGTGTACAACAACCCTCCCCATTTTTTAAATTTTAGAATAAAATCCCATTTAAAAATAGGCCCCCTTTTATATATCTTTTTCCTGAATAGAAATAAAAGATCCATGGATAAAATAATGCATATCACATTCTTATTTACAAAGTGTACAAACCTTAAAAAAATTTCCGATCCGATGAGTTAGAAGACCTTTTAATATATTTGAACATATTAGAAAGACTTTATACTTAATAATATGTTAAGATGAATAGTAATCGCAATTGGAAATTCAGAGAAGTTCTTTTAAAGAGTTGTTATTTCTTTGAAAAGTTCCGATGCGATCGCGCTCAATCGCAATCGCATTTTAGAATAGTATTAAGTATTTCACTTTTCTATCTATGACGATGCGATGCGATTTATTGCAATCGTGTTTCGGGAAAAGTTAAACATTGCATTCCTTTCATTAAAAGTTCCGATGTGATCACGCTCAATCTCAATCGCAATCGCATTTTCGGAGATAGCATTAAACGGACCATTTCATTTTAGATCTCCGATGCGATCAGGATTGAGTAGAAAGCATTACCGCACTTCCTTTTTAAACAAATTGCAATGCGATTGTCGCAATCGGAAAATCGAAAATGAATTATATTGTATTATTTTGCGGACCATTGAAGACTTGCGATGCGATTGTTATTTCGCATTATATTTATTCATCGCATCGCAAAGAATCAAAAGTAAATTTTAACATTTATTCTAAGAATGCGCCGATCTCTGATTGTATGTTATTATTAATTGAAAATCAAACAAAAGATCGTGGGTTATTTTGTTTTCAATGCGTGAATGAGACCCCTTGGAGAGCATTTATGTTGTAAATACGAGGAGATTAGATGGTAATTAAATAAATGGATCTTTGGATAGCTGTTCTCATTATTATCTTTTATTTTGGCTGAAGGCATTCATTTCAATTGCAGAACAAAAGTTCGAATCCTTTCATTTGCCGAACCAGAGAGAATTTTCTCAACACCGAAATGTCAAAGAGAAGTAGAAAATCTAAACTTGCTTTTGTTGCAAAAGCTTATGTATTAACCATGCTGCTCAGGGAGAAACTGGCGAAGCTCAAGCTAGTCATAGACACCTCCTGTCAAGGACTGGGAAAGATGACATGGGAGAATGTATACAATTTGATTGAAAAAGAGAAACCTAGGGTTATTGTGCCTAAAGCAGCTGTTCCCGATGAAGAAGACTCAGAATCTGACTCTGAAACTCAACTCAGTGCATTGGAAAATTCATTTTTACACCGAGTAGCTGCCCGGGCAAACATTTTTCCCTACTATGATGTTATCAGATGGGTCATTGACAATGTGACCATTCAAAATAGGACTTTTGTTTCTGCTTCTGGATCAGTGTTCGGGTCATTCAGGGCAGAAGATATTAAAGCTAAGTACCATCTTCCCAATCCGCAAAAGATTTACAACAAAAACTTCCTTAAGGAATATGCTGTAGAACATCCAAAACAGGCAGAGCCAATCAAAGAATGGAGGAGTAACCCTGAGAAACATAAGTAGGAGGCATCAGGTATGTACTCTGTGGAGTCTCTTGCACCTCCATATTGTGATGCCGCAGCGATGATGTGTAGGTTGTTCGGAAACGATAACTCTGCTAGATTTTCTATTCAAATGGTCCCGTTAATTCATTCTGCTGTTAGTTCTGAAATTATGGATTGGGCTGTCATTTTGTCGGATAAGATAGCCAATCGAATTCTATAATACAGAAAAGACAAGAATTCAGGGAATTCCACCCCTTTCTATTTTTGTGCTTATATTTTAGACACCCTCTGTTTCAATTCTGAGTTCCCCATGCTAGGTTGGAAATGGACTCCAAAAGAACCTATCCCTATTCATGTGTATCACAAATTATTATGGAAAGAACATTTCAAACTTCATGTTTACATAATCTGCCATGGTTTTCTAATTCCAATTTACCAAACCATTTTTGGGCACTTCCCTCCTAGACTTTTCAATAAAGCCAATAATGATTTGTTTTCTATCGGAGCTTGGTTCGGGGAAGAAAAATTCACTTATATCAGAATTTTTGGGAGTATTGTTCAGCCACATATCCTTCCCCTATATGTTCCAGATAAGTTATTAGCTCAGGAGATTTCTTATCAACTAACAGTGGAAGGAATGTCTAGAGTTTTGAAAAGCAATAAAAAGCTTATGTGGCCTACCTTCCCTTTCAAGTGTGGTGACTATACTCTTAATAGTTTTTCTCATGCTGAGAAAGAAGTTGGTAAGATTTCTGATCTTAATTTTTCAACAATTCCTGGAAGACAATACGACCCAAGGAAAGTGGCGTATGATTTTACTACCTCTGTTTCGATTGCCCGGTTTGAACATGAACCAGACATTTTTGATGATTTATTTGTTTCTGTGGATAATATATCCCAAGTTTTTGATTCAGCCAAGTCCAAGTTGCAGCCTGAGGACATCAAATTTTTTTTGTTGTTTAGAAGTTAGAGGTTACTTAAAGTGCCTCTTGATCAGTTGAGAGCTCCCACATAGGAGAAAGCATCACAACAAGCAGGAAGTACTTCTGGTAAAGAAGTAACAGAACCTGATCCTGTCCTGGGGAAAAAGGATGACAGCAGCAAAGCTGACACTGCCAAAACAGAAACAACTGTTCAAAAAGATATACATAAGCCTTTAGTTCAAACAGAAAAAGGGAACACGGGTACTGATGCCCAAATACATATTGAGAAAGGAAGCACAAAAAGTAAAAACACTTAACAGGCACCCAAGAAAGATATAAACAATAATGCAGGTTCACAACTTGGAGGACAAATAGATACTGAACTGGTTGTTTCTCCTCATTTGCTAAATCAATATCAACAATTTTCCCAGCAGATAGGATTGCAAAACACTCCTCAAGTTGATAATCCCAAAGATCAGGATGTAGAAATTATTCCTGAAAACCCCACTGGAGAAATTATGCTGAAGATAGAAGAAATCCCTCCTTTAGATATATTCTACAGTCCCAAACATAGGGCCGTAGTAAGAAAAAAAAGGAAAAGGAGGAATATAGATCAAGATGCACTTTTGACATCACAGGAGGAACTTCTAAATATTGTTTATAAAAATGCTGAGGTGGATCCATATGAGGATCTCACCAAATTATCTCAGTATGCTGGTGCCTATAGTGCTACCACTATAGATAAAGCTTCCGAAGTTTCACAGTTGGTAAAACAAAAGGATATGCAAATTACCATTTTTGAAGAACAGATTGCAGGAGATCAACAAAAGATTATTCAGTTGGAACAGCAAGTACAGGATGCAGAACTCAGAACTAAACAACTAGAAGAGAAACTCAGCCTTGAAAATAAGAAAATTGATGAACAAGCCTTGGACAAACAACAACAGTTGAATCAAGAGGTAGAAAAGCTACAAAATCTTTTACAAAGTGAGAGAAATTCAAATATTGAACAGGAAAAAACGTTCCAATCAGCATTGGACAAGTTCAAGGAGTATCCTAAGTTACCCCAATTCATAACTGAATCTCTTGAAATAAAAAAACTGTTATCTCAACAATTAAATGAATTTTTTCTACAGTTAACACAAATTGAGCCTTTGTGCGAAGTAACATCATCTTTGATAGATAAATCAGTCACTCTTAGGCAAGAAATTGAGGATGCTGATGATAAAATTTCCGAGTTCCTTTCATGGCAGGATACAGAGCAGGGAAGAAAAGCTAATCTTCCTAGAATTGAAGAAAGACACAGAAATTTTATTTATGGAATGGGAACAACAGTTGATGAAATCAGAAAGAGCCATATCAAGGGCTAAAGGTTTAATGAATAATACAACACAATTGATTAATGACAGTTTGTACGCTACCAATTTGATCTCAGATTGTACCCCAGGCGAATTACCTAAAGTGAAAGAAGCTGATTCCAGGTGGAAGGAAGGGATAAGCAATAAAAATCAACAGATTAGCAAACTTCAAGGAATTTCATGGGATAATATGTGGACTTATCTGATCAAGCCACACAGCCAACAGATGGCCATCAAATTCCTTTTGAATGCTATTCAATGTATCATTCCTGAATTTTTTGATGCTACATACACTGGGCAGTTACATTAAAAAATGAGTCGGCCAACAGAAGTCCAAGATATGCTCAATATTTTCCACCTTCGCACATCTACCTCAATTGATGATCAATGAACCAGTCTACTACAAGCTCACATTTCAGTTTCAGATATTTTATTTTAGATAGATTCTAGGAATAGTTTCAGTTATTTTGTTTTGTTAAGTACCTATTTAAACCCCTTTCATGCATTTAGAAAGGGGTCCTTAATTTGTAATATTTTTGACTTGGGGATTACATTTCTGTACTCCATTTACTCCTATTTTCTTTTATAAAGGATCACATCTGGTGATTTTGTGCGGAATTATTTTTAAGAGTTGCATTTCTGTACCTTGGAGTTCATTTTGCATTGGGATTGCTGGATTAGAGTATCAGATTGCATTTGAAAGTCTCAAGATATATATGGTATTTCTATCTATTCACTGTTAATTTCTTTTGTCATATGATATTCTCTTTTAAATTTGCTATCGTTTATATGTACTTCGTTTCACAATATTTCTTTATATACATCATTTTTGAGTATATTGGAATATTCATCTTTCATAGTGTATGTAAATGATATACAATGATGAATACTATATGTTAATATAACTCTGTTTAATTTCTTAAACAGAGTTATTTTTATTTGTTGCTGCACATTTCAATTAAGCTGTAATACATTTTTATGGTTATTGTTCAATTGAAACGATTTAAAGTTGTATTCACATATAATACCCGGGTTAGTTTTAGAATTTCTTTATCAGTATTTAAATTAGATTAGTTAATATTTTCATTTCAGTCATTTAGTTCCATTTTCCCTTTCAATCAACCATTCCATTACCAACACATTCAAGTTATTAGGAAACTGGTCCTAGAAATCTAGTCGGAGCCACCATTCCAAACGAAAAAGGAGTTGTCTTAAGGTCCTGAGCGGGTGTTTATCCCCCAATGTTTGAAGCAGCGATTTTCGAGGCTTCAACAGGGCACAAGGCAAGTGAATATAAAAGTATAATTTATTCATAAATCCCCCCTAGGTAACAGTGTCCCAAGTGACCTCAATAATAAAAAAACACTAGGAGGTGGAAAAAGAAGTTCGAAAAATATGAAGAGTGTATATTTGCATTATAAGCTCACAAGTAATAAGGTCAATGGTATATTGACGGTGGGAACTAAAAGCACATGACATGGAACAAGAGTAAATTCCTTTCCTTTAAAGAAGACAAAAGAGGAATTGTTACCTTTGGGAATAATGCAACAACCAAAATTAAAGGTAAAGGAATTGTTAGCCTTAATGGAAAGGCTAAGGCTCAAAATGTGTTATATGTCGATGCTTTGAAGTACAATATGCTGAGTGTTATTCAAATGTGTGACCAAGGATGTGATCTCACATTACACTCTAAGGGGTATGAAATTAGGAAGTGGAATATGGGAAAGTGATAGACAAAGCAATTAGTACTCCTAACCATGTATATGTTTTTGATGTAGCCAAAAAAAATGTTGCAAGAGAAAAGTGGATGAAAGTTGGTAATGGCAGAGAAGAATGGGGCATATTGTCAGGCCAATTTAAGTACATAAACTAGGACATAGTGTTTGTATGAATCTGGGTGTTTGTAAACTTAGAAGCACAACACAATACGTAAAGAGAAAGGCTAGATTAGTTGTAGTGTTCTAAGATTAAGTACTAAAGTTAGCTAGAAGTCAAAATTATAGGTTTTCAACAATAGTTAAGCTAAGTGAAGAAAGCAAGAAACATAATTTTAAACTGAACACTCTACTTAGGAAATAACACACATACATTTGAAATATGAACACTTAGGATTGAGTATGCACTAAGGCCCCCAACACATGTCATTACTCTATGCAATCATGCTTAATATTTTTCAAGTTCTCACACTTGAATGCTTGTAAATAACAAGAATTGGAAATAATGATTAAGATGTTTGGTTTAACGGATTGGTAATGCACTTGGGATTTTCCTGCTAATGAGAGCAGTTGGACACTCCATTATTATTTTATCCAACCTAGTAAACTTTAACCTAGCAATAGTTCACTATGGCCTTCTCCACTTATGAGAGAGAAAGTGGATGGATGATAAGGTAGTCTTTTACTCAACTTCTTAGTTTGTGTATGCCTAAGTCATTAATTTAGCCTTGGAAAGCAAGAAATGAATAACAAATCTAGGAAAGCAATGAACTATGGTTCTTGTTGATGCAATACTAAGTTAAAAGTTGTGAAAGAGTTGGGGCCTTCTCCACCATGAAAGGTAGTGGATGGCACTCCTGGTCCTTTATTCAACTTGTTAAATAGCTTTCCCTCATAGGTAGAAACTACCTTGTGATAATGATAGCTTATGGACAATACTTTAAATACCGAAATATGAACAACTTATAATAAAACATGGACAATAACATGTAGTAAAATATGGCAACAAGCTCACATGTAAACTTCAAGCACATTAGCACAAAATGAATAACATGCACAAGATAGTTGAAAATACTTAAAACTAAAAGTGAAATGGTATGAGCATGGAAGAAATACTCACAAACAAGATATACCAACATGTACAAGTTTAATAACAAATAAAATAGGGTGTAGATGCTTCAATTATGGGGGCTCTCCATGCCTTAACAAGCACACCAAGTGATTACCAATGATTAAAAATCAGAGGAACTACATATATTATGTGAAATAATATTGAAGAAGGCTTCAAAGCTAAAGTTTGAACTTACAAGTATTTCTTCAATGTCTTCAAAATACAAACTTACTTAGGAGACACCATTTGCTTGATTTTATAAGCAAAAATAAAACTAAAAACCTAAAAATCCTCCTTGCTGGTTATTGTGGGCTATCCTAGGACTGTATATAGATCATTTTGACATTGTTCAAGGCTAAGATCGTGGAGAGAATAACCAAAAATCAGATCTGAGTGAAAAAATCAAAATTTCCGTATGTTTTTTTTTGCTAGACTGCGTGTTTTGGCCATGCATTGACCGATCATCTTAAGGTTGATTCTGGTCAAGTGAATAGGTTTTAGTCCACATAAAGACACTAGGTGACAAATGTCTCATATGTTTCCTGGGTAATATGTATGTATGAGAACAAATGACTAATTACGAGAATTGCTACTATTGTAACTGATTTTTATAAGGTAATTATTTCATAAATTTCTAAAAATAAAAAATACCAACTAAATACCTTAGGGAACATATTTATTAGGAAAAATATGATGAAATGATATCAAAAGGAAGTTGAAACATATTTCCTAAGGCCAAATGGAGCGATAAACCATAACAAAATTATGTCATAATCAAGGAGTGCCATCTCGCCCAAACTTAGAGTAGAGCATGTCCTCAAGCTCAAAATTGTCTTTCAAAATTGTAGTTTTCCCTATCAAAAATATCTCACTGCCTACAATAAGATGTCCACATTGTTCATGGATGGTACTTGTGATGCTTTTCCTTTTGGTTTTGGTTTCTTCATGAGCAATTTTTCTTTGAGATTTTTGTTCTTAACTTTGAGGGCCTTCTTCTTTTCATAACAAATGTAAGCATGTTTAGAGCTCATATCATTTTCTGATTGTAATTTCCTCTTATCATCCTTATCCTTCTCATTTTCCTTATGTTTATTTTTTATTTATATATATATTATTTATAAATAAAAAATAAAAAATAATATATATATATATATATATATATATATATATATATATATATATATATATATATATATATATATATATATATATATATATATTATTTTTTATTTTTTATTTTTGTTTTATTTAATTTAATTTAATTTAATTTAATTATTATTATTATTTATTTAATTAATAAATTAACTAATTAATTAATTTTTTATTTATTTTTATTTATTTTTAATTTTTAATTTTTAAATTTTTTTTTTTTACGTTTTTTTTTTTTTTTTTAAATTTTAAATTTTTAGTTAATTAGTTAATTTATTTTATTTTATTTATTTATTTATTTCAGATTCTTTGGGAGGTATATTTCTCATAATTTCCTCAATATCCTCTTCAATGGGAGTGTATTCATCCTCCTCATCAATAAGAATATATTCTTCAGGAAGTTTGCATTTATTTTCAAGCGATGGTTGTTTTTCTCTGTCTCCTACTTTTGAGGACCTTACATAATCATATAATTTTGGCGGTCTTTGTTAATATCAATGGTGCTTGGAGTATTCCTTGTTCTTGGATTTTTAGCAACTTAAATGAATGTTGGATCCATTTCCTTCGCTTTTTCAATTTGTTTGGTCATTGATCTTGTAATCCTCATTGTGGTCCTTTGGCTTTTTTTTTCCTAGGAAAAAAATCGTAATTTTATTAATGAAAATAAAATTACATATTATAACAACTAAAAGTTTGACCAACGACCAGTCGTGACTAGTGTTCAAAATTCATACAAGAGACCATATAAATACATATGGGAAAAAATTAAGTTTTTCTCCCTTTCTCCTTCTCAACCTTTCGCCATGCACCTTGTGATGGCACTGGGGAGACAAGGGCGAGCTGATTTTCAGCTATAGTTGCTCCATTGTCCTTGTCTGAGTCATAGGTGTTTGATAAATGATGTCGTTTATTCCCACCATTGTCCGAAGCCAATGGTTCCTTAGCAAACAATTCTGAGGGTTTTTGTAGTTCAAATGGATCTTGTGATTCATTTCCTTGTGCATCCAGTTTGGTTGATCTCTGATTGTTCTCATTGGGGATGGGATCGTCCGCTTCTTCTTGTGCATCCTCCTCTAGTCTGCAAGGGGGAAATTTCCACCCTTTGGGTGCTTTCCAAACCTTCTTGTTTTTTCGGTTATCTCTTTTTGCAATAGGGCATGTATTTTGTAAATGACCGGTCTACCTGCAAATTCTGCATCTGAAGGCAATGTTTTCATAACCTAGGTGTTGCATCCATTTTTGATGTTTGTGTACCAACTATATGCTTTCCGATAATCCTTTGCTGAGATCAAATTCCACACAAATACGCATGAAAGTGTAGATTCTCTCCTCCAATCGTTGTGCATCTGTTTTGATGTATCACCCAATGATGTTTCCAATAACTTCTAGAACACAATCATTCCATAAATGCAGTGGGAGGTTGTACATTTGGACCCAATCCGGCATTATGGAAAAAATAATAGTGTTTTCATCAAAATCCAGAAACCATGGGGTAATGTAAAGTCCCGTAGAACCCTAGAACCACGGTCCATCCCGGAGTATAATGTCTATGACTTCCGAGGTTGGAAATTTGACAATGAAGAAATATTTGGAGCATAGATGAATTTTGCAGTCCATGGTCCAGTTTGTGAAAATCCAATGAAAGAACTCCATTGGTTTAGGCCAAAAGTAGCTAAATCGACACAAAATTGCTTGTGATTCATATGTCGTGCGATGTTCATCTATCTCTGGAATGTATATGGCCAATTCTGGTGTATGGTTCAATTGCTCTACTATGTAAGGGCTAGGGGCGCTGCTCGCTGGTTCTATATGTGGTCCTTTGGCTTATTTATTGTATTTTTTCCCTTTCTTGCATGTGCCCTTCTTTCCTCATGGAAATATCCTCCTCTTCCACTAGTTCATCTTTATTCACTTTAATAAATTGATTATTTTTAATGAATGACTCCCATGTTTGCTTAGTCTTGGACAATTCCCACTCAAAAATCATCTTGATTAGTCCTTGATGATACAAACTTATGGTTTCACTGCTAAGATGTCTTTGTATCAATTTTGACGTTCAATAAAACTTCTTAGAAAATAGTTGGGGAAGTTCATAGTATTTTCTACTCTCAAATGTTGTATCACCCTAATATGATAAAGGTAAATCAAACTAAATATTCCTTCACAAGTAATGTACTTTTGCACTATTAAAGTGATTTCATCCCAAGGATATCTATGCCATATGTTGGGAATTCCTCTTTTCCAATCGAGATTTGTTCTCGATCTCTTGATGGAGTATGTCTATTGATTTCCATCTAAGTGGTGTGTTTTGAACCATTTTTCATCCTGTTGAGGCAATCCTTTAACTTGACTAATTTTACGCTCTGATAAGTGAATTGTGAGATTTCCTATTTTGGCACACCAACCATCAAATGTGGTTATCAAGTATTTTGAGAGATTACTGCTATAACCTTTGAATTTTAAAAGGAAATCTACTCGTTTCCTTTCTTCCAAAATTTTTATGGTGTCACTATTATATTTAGTCACATCAGATCCATATTGTTCAATTATGATTGCCATATTTTAATCCTTATGACAATTCTTGTGCCAATACTATATTTTGATGCCAACTAAATGCCAAACTCTGTGAAAAATATGCTACAATGTAGTTAATGTTACTGTTGTTGAAGAGAGAAAAATGATAGTATTTTTATCATAAAATTATCACAATTATGATTATAAGAATCATGGCATAACTCCTTTAATTTTAAATGTGTAATTTTAGAAACAAAAATACAATTAGGAGCAAGGTATCTCTTAAGATTTTCAATTGCAAAATAACAAATTATTTAAAATCCAAACATATTTCTTAACTGTGATATCTTTCAAAGAAGTGTAAGGTTAAAAACTGACCCTCTGGATCAGAGCAATAGTTAAACCTTTATGACTTATGTGAGTTGAATTTTCAAAATACATTGCTTCCTTTCTCCTTTATGTGCACACATACATCAATCTTATGACTAATTTAATCCTGATAAATTTGGAGGGTAGCAATATAAATAATCTTATATGTTGAGTGAATATTCTCAATGGCAAATACTATGTGAAATTTTGAGCAAATGACCCTTGTTTTCCCTCCGATTCTTATTATAAAAGCCCTTTAAATAACCTTCTTGACTTATCAAAACTTTATAGGGCTTCAAGGTATCTTTTACCTCTCAAGTTTCGTTGAAAAAAAGGTTCGTATGTAGATCAAAATAGATTCGAAAGGAAGCTAGAGTTAAGATTGATTTGTAATGAAATTTTAAGTAGGGAGACCCTTTTTCTATGGGTGAGGTTTTCTATGTAAAATGCCTTTTACAAATTCTTCTTTTGAAAATGTTTCTATTCTTGGGAATATATATACTATATTTGTAATGAAATTTGAAGTAGGGAAACCCTTTTTCTATGTGTGAGGTTTTCTATGTAAAATGCCTTTTAAGAATTCTTCTTTTGAAAATGTTTCTATTCTTAGGAATATATATACTTTCCATGTAGAGTAAAGTCAATTTTCAAGAAAGTGTTTTGAGTTGAAATTTACTTTCAAAATGAATTTAGCATAAGTATTTGTGCCCCAATAAACTTTTCCTTAATGTGTTTTACCAAGAAAGATAGTGTTATTGTAAAACGATTTCATTTTCCATAGTTTTCTTCACTTATGGCTATATAATACATAGGGTTTTAGCTAGAACTTTAGCTCAAAAAACGTTGCTTTTTTGTCTTCTCTTGAGAGGGAAATTATACATATCTCTGTTCTTGTGTTTTTGAAAGTTGATTCTTTATTTTTTTGACCACCACAAATATGCCCTTTATGCTCCAAACTCATGCTCCAACCTGATTACAAATTCGTGCTTTGTCTTAGCTATAAATTCATGCTCCATTCTAGTGGTGAATTCGACCTTCGATCAGATATAAAATTGGCCCTAGCCCTATGTGGTTTGTAAAATTATCTGTATCAAGCTATGAATTTGTGGTTCGATAGAATTATATAAAAAGAGAGTCCATATAGGTGCATTGGTTTAACAGAATAGTGGAATAACCTGTTCAATTGTATTAATGACCCAACGTTTCGGACTTCTTACGTGAGTCCATCATCAGGGGAAATGCAATGAATTTGAAAGAATTGTGATTATCTAGGGCAAAAAGAAAATGATATAAATAGAGTAATTTTAGGATTTTTTTTTTTTTGAAGGTCAGTTTGGAAGTATTGAAATTTGTTTATTATAAAAAATTATTAATATTTTAATTTATTTCATTATAATTAATTTATTGTACTATTTTATTGATTAATATTGTTTTGAATATTATTATTATTTTATTTATTTATTATTATTATTATTTTTAATTTTTAATTTTATTTATTTTTAATTTAATTTAATTTAATTAATTAATTAATTTATATGTTTAAATGATTGAGAAATAATAAAAGAAGAGGTTATAATATGAAAAAGGTAAGAGGAGGATTGAGATTAAATTTAAGCCTAGAGGATATAGTAATTTTATTATTATAATTATTATTATTATTATTAATTAATTAATTAATTAATTAATTATTTATTTATTTTATATTTTTTTATTTTATATTTATATTTTATTTTTATATTTTATATTTTATATTTTATATTTTTGTATTTTTATTTTTATTTTTTATTTTATATATATATATATATATATATATATATATATATATATATATATATATATATATATATATATATATATATATATATATATATATATATATATATATATATATATATATATATATATATATATATATATTATTTTATTTTATTTATTGATTTTTTCTTAAATTTAAATTTAAATTTTTTTTTGATTTTTTTGATTTTTGATTTTTATTTATTTTATTTTGATTTTGATTTATTTATTTATGTTTTATGAGGTGTGGTATTAGGCTTCAGGGAGCGCACGTTATAGCACATTATTAATGTTTGCTCCTAATATCATTTAACTCTAGCATACCTTTAACATTAGAAATAATTTGGAAACCCTAATAATCAATAACTTCAAAAAAATAAATAAATAAATAAATAAAATAAATAAATAAATAAAATTAAAAAAATAAAAAAATAAAAATAAAAATAAAAAATAATAATAAAAATAAAAATAAACAAAAAAAAAAATAGAAATAATAATAATAATAATAGCAATATATATATATATATATATATATATATATATATATATATATATATATATATATATATATATATATATATATATATATATATATATATATATAAATAAATAAATAAATAAATAAATAAATAATTAATAATAATAATAATTATAATAATAAAATTACTATATCCTTTAGGCTTAAATTTAATCTCAATCCTCCTCTTACCTTTTTCATATTATAACCTCTTCTTTTATTATTTTTCAATCATTTAAACATATAAATAAATAAATAAATAAATAAATAAATAAAATTAAATTAAAATTATTAATAATAATAATAATAATAAAATAAATAAAATAATAATAATAATAATAATAATATTCAAAACAATATTAATCAATAAAATAGTGCAATAAATTAATTATAATGAAATAAATTAAAATATTAATAATTTTTTATAATAAACAAATTTCAATACTTCCAAACCGACCTTCAAAAAAAAAAAAATCCTAAAATTACTCTATTTATACCATTTTATTTTTGCCCTAGATAATCATAATTCTTTCAAATTCATTGCATTTCCCTTGATGATGGACTCATGTAAGAAGTCCGAAACGTTGGGTTATTAATACAATTGAATAGAATTATATAATTGACTTATAAGTTCAAACCTTATTCAAGTCTATATTTGAGTTGCAAACTCATTTTTTTTAACCTCACTTCAAAACTCTTTCCCTCCTTTACAACCTTTTCAAAACTTGTATCAAGTATTTAGTGTTAGTAAAGACTTCCTTCAAATTTGAGTGTAGGATAAGAGTTAAATGAGGTGTAAAACAAACTATTATAAGAGTTCTTTTGTAATGATAAAATTAAGTATATTAATTGAGTTCTTTGTTGCTTACAAACTTCACTTCTAATAACCAATTTAATCGTTTTTGGGAAGTCGATTTCCTTGCTATTGTGGCTCATAAGTTTACATATCATTTTTGCATGTTGGAAACCTAATTGCCCAACTTTTTAACTGCCATCCTCTTCATCATAAGTTTGCAATGCCACTCAACTTAATCATTTCTTTCTATTTCATGACCAAGTCTCACTTAATGTTGATAACTATGTTCTCATTTTCCAATGTTATTACTTTGCTTCTTTGAACTTTACTGCTTCAACATTAGAATCTTTGTTTTGGATTTTTTGTCATGTCCTTAATCATGAAAATTTTTGCTATGGTTATGAAAGAAATAAAATATAAAATGATAAGGTATGGAGTAAAAATAAGGTATAAAGCATATCTAATAAGTTATATAGCAAATATGATAAGGTATACAACAAATACTATATTGGAAAAATAGGCTAAGGTCTGTCATATTCTTTTGGAATTTTTTCAAGGTAAACAATTTTTTTTGGAGTTTCTATACCACTAAATTGTTTGTGCTAAAAAAATCATAAGGGAAGGTGCTCGTTGTGGGATTTTAAATTTTAAATTTTTACGAAATAACTTAAACATTGTAAAACAAATTATCAAACCTCCTCTTTGTTGATGTGGCTAGCTATATGGAGCCTTTTCATGCTGACTGGTTCTTTTTTGACAATATGGCAGGTAAATTGAATCTTCGTTGCTTTGGTTGACGTTGGAGTAGTCTCATCTTCATACTTTTATTTTTGAGTGTTTCTTTTATTATTATTGTTATTATTTTATTTTATGGAGCCTTTGATTCTTTTCCTTTAGTTGCTTATTCTCTTGTTTTAGTCATTCAAATTCATTTACTTGAGCTAAATTTTATTTTTAAAACACTTCATTTTGTGCGTTGAAATTTTGAGGTATGTTGCCTAGAATATCACCAAAAGTTGTGATATCATTGATGAGTGCTAGTATTACAACAAGAATGCTACAACTCCTAGAAATAAAAACTTTAATTAATCAATCCAGAGTTCATACAAACTTAAGAGGTGGCAGTGCTATATGCACAACAAGAAAGATCCTACCTAAGCTGCTCTAAAGCAATGAATTGAACTGAGATGTGCAGATACCACTTTACAAAATTCCAAACAGGAAAAACACTAAACTTAAATTTTCAAGAAAGTAGATAATTGAAGCACTACTTTTCCTACTACATGAAAGAAACACTAATCTATTTGCATGGAAGGAAATGTTTGGAAAAAAAATATAATCTATTTTGCAGAAGGTAAATAACAGGAAAGTAACCCTAAGCTAGTTGAATCAAAGTAAATTCCATGAAAGTGACCCTAATCAATCTTGCAGGAAAACAAATCTATGCTATTGCAATCAAATTGAATTCTATATTACTTACAAAGAACAACCAAATACTCAAAAGTGATCAAGGTAAATTACTTTTATGCAACTTAACACATAACCAAAATGGTATAATACCCTAATTGCAGAATTTAAACTACAACGATGGAAGGAAGGTATCAAAAGGGTCTCTAATATTCTCAAGTTTGTTTTCAAGGCTTGGAGGATGTTGTGGAGTGATGAAAAGAAAAAAGAAAGCTTCAGAGGTAATTATGGGTGCATTCTGAAGAATTGTGTGTAATGCTACAAGATCGCTACATGATGCCCTGTTTTGCTACATGAATGCATCTGAGAGTAATATAAAGGTTCTCGGTTTGAAGATGGGAGAATGTGATAGGGAGCTATGGAAGGGTGAAAGAGATCAAGCATAGATATACTCAGTAAGCTAACTTGTGCAAGGGGAAAAAAAACTAATAGTATTCTTGTAGCTTAGTGAGGTAATGTCCACAACATAGACAATTCACATGAGCGAGTAGAAATGGAAGGTGGAGTTTTTAAGGAAGTGATGCTCATGCATAGGAAATGATGCTACTCTACTCTATGGACCCATAAATTTCATTTGCGCTCAAGAAAAATGTTCAACTAATGAAAGCAAAGTGATTAAATGACTATCAAAACACTAATTGCAGAAAGTAAAATGCATGTGAAAGGATGAGTTGAATTTGGAACATAATCTAATTATTGCATAAAATAAAAACTATTTTTGGTGATTTTCCACACAGGGTACATAACCATGCTTCCAAAGAAAGCTCATTCACTAACCTGCAGAGACAATGCTTTTCTTATAAACCAAATTTACAGAAAAGAACCACAACTAAACTAAGTACATACAAAATAAATACATAAAATAAATATACAGAAGAAGGGGCTTGAGTACTTGGGTTGGGACCTAACCCAAGGAAACTCAACTCGCTTAAAGAAAACTCAAATTGGAAGAAAAATGATACTTTTCATAATCTCAAAAATTGTTCAAATATGTAACATGACAATATAAATGACAATTAAAAGTATCCTGGTCCAATAGTCACTATCTTGCCTCTAGAATTCGAATCCTATTGAGCTGCTAGGCTCTTTTATTTATACAAAAGTGAGTGAGGGGTAGCCTCCTTGAAGGGAGGGTTGCTTCCCTCCAAAAATCCTACAAAAGTGGCTCTGGTCTCTTGGTTTAATCATAGGCACTAAGGGGTAGTAACTAATCTTGAGCCGACCGATTTGTTGATGGTTTGATGTAAGGAATAAGCCTCCTAAATCTTCTCATCCTGGTATCCAATGTATTATGCACAATAAATCCTCTTTGTGCTACACTTTCAATGCATTAGGCTGCACAATATGGAAAATATTCCCTTAACTTCCTAAGAACACATTATAGCTTGAAAAAGATATTATCCAATGAAAAAAGAGTGATGCAGGAGCATCAAGACCTTTTTCTCCATTTGTAAATATGGGGTGTGATAATATTAATTTGTAAATATGGGGTGTGATGATTTTTAATATTTTATTAATTAATTTGAATTAAATAGGAGAAGGTGAGGATTTATGTAAATATCTTTTTATTAATAAAAGGATATGAGGAAATTTAATAAATTGAAGGATTTTAGGGATAAAAACCTATCCTTCAGGGATGTTGAGAGATTTAGGGGTTTGTCGAGGATTTTAAGGGATTGAGCATTTAATGTAATGATTTTTTAAAAATTGTATAAATAGGAGGGCTTTTTGAGAGAAAAATACATTGAGAATAGTGAGAGGAGTAGAGAGCTGGTTTGGAACAACCAAGGCAGTGAGCCTTTGGTAAATTGTAAGGGCCATCAATCCGGAATATCAGGCCAAACAAAGTTTGTAAGTAATCTTGTTTTGATTTCAGATTATAAATATATATACATTTGGAGATTGGCTGTGAAAGTTATAGTATTTTCTGGTTAAATGTATATATATGGTTGAGGAATTGATTATTGGAAAGATCGACTAAAGGAAACCTGCAATCAAAGAAATGGTGGGATCGATTTATGTGACCAAGTTAAAAGGATTGATCTTAATATAGAAATTGTTATCTATGCATGAGCTTATGAATGGTTTTGTTATATCGATCTGAATTCGATTAATAGAAAATGAAAAGCGGAGAGAACCAGTCTTTTAATACCTTCTAAGTCTGCAATGTCAAGTTTGTGTAATCCTGAGGGTCGATAGCATAAATTGCTATTCGATGCGTGCATGGTGGAATGTTAAAATCTCTGTTCGAAGTTGAAAGGGCGCAGGTTTGAAATAACTTGGTGACAGCGTTTACAACACTCATGAAATTCGATTTTTCAATTCAAATGCATAGCTGTGGAAAATTCGATGTATATTGAGGTAGTATTACATTGGCATTTGATGTGATATATATAGCGCTGAGTTTGTATGTGTGCTATATAAAATTGAATTTAAATGGAGATCACACGCTGTTTTGGTTGCAAGAATTGCATAATACATTAGAAGTGTAGAAGCAGCTGTATTAAAATCGAATCCGGGCGTTGAAGCTTCTGTTTGGGTCGATTTCTTAGCTCTTACAGAGTTTTAAATTCGTAGCTCGTTATCAGGTATAAAACGCTGAAGTTAATATGAAATTCGAACCTTGTTTTTGTGTTAATACTGATATTGAATGAGCTGAAGCACAGATGTAATGGTCAGTATGAATGTTGACCACGCAACGAGTGAGGAGTTAAATCGACAATGAAATCCTGGCTCTGTCAAAGTTTATAAACTGAAACGGTGGTAAGTGGTGTCTGAACGGTGGTAAGTGATGTCACGTTTGAACAGAGTGGTATTTACAGCGATCTCCAATCAGAGAGATAGAAAATTGTAATCGGAATTATAGTAAGTGGGATCGTCGATGTTTGTAGTGGAACAGATATTCTTTGACAGTCTAAATTCATAAATTCAGTGATAATTTAATTGCAAGGCAATAGTATCCGGTTCTGAAATGATGCTGTAGAAGTTTTTATCGATGAATTGATATGCAAAGAAAGTTTTATTGAGTATGGAGATATAGCGAAATTGTGGCGCTAAGTTTTTGTGCAGAGGAATAAAAAAGAAGTCGACTATAAAATGATGTGAGCAGGACCGATCTACAGCAATAGTAAATGCAGAGTGCAGTGGAATCGAAAGGTTCGATTTCTGGTGAATTTCAGAACCTGAGGGCGTGGTCCGGAGATTCTTGCAAGAATTCAAATGGGTTAATTCATCAAAAGAATGTTATATGATACAGACTTGTACAGCATAAGCATTGAAGGCGCAGTTGAACAGTAAGCACATGAGGTAAATTTCTTGAACAATGGTTTATTGATGGAATAAGTTGGGTTAAAACAATGTAAGCTTGTTTTAAACCAAATGATACACGTGTAATGATAACAAAGGGCGCACTTCTTTGATGGAATTTGTTTATAGATCCAATCTTAAAAAGAATTTGGGTTTGTAATTGAATGGTGGTATGAAAGTCTATACTCATGGAATTGGAAATGAACTTTTGTACAAAGTTATGTTTTGTGATTTCAGCCCTATGAAATGGGAATGAGTTCTGATGAAAGTATGGTGGAAGTTTTGGGATAATGTATATAATCTCATGTGAATATTGGTATGGTTTAGGAAGCATTTGAGTATTTTTTTTTCCAGAAAGTGAATGGATCGAGATTGATAATATTGAATGATTTTGAACATATACTGGAAAGCTTCCGCACGTTGAAATGGGAAAATGATGAATTTGCTAGTGACTGATGTTTTGATTTGGGTAAATGCTGAGTGTGCATTTTAAAGCATGGTTATTTGAAGATCCTGGGTATGGCAAGCTCTAAGTTTGCGTCAAAGAGAGATTAAAATTCCAAACGATGGTTTTATGGGCCTTGAATTGTACCTATTTAGGAGGCCCATCATACCCCCCTACTGAGTGTTTCTCATCCTCTAAGAAACTTGGTGACCTAACTGTACCTCATTCATGACCTTAGTGGCCTCCTTGACATCCCAAGTTGTCTTATAAGGAATGCTTTCTTCAGGATGGAAACATGCATTCTTTTCAATATCAACCCATTCTCTTTGTTCTTCTACCTGGTACCTATTTTCTTCTAAGCCCAATAGTAGAGGAGGAATAAAATTGATCCCAATCCAATTGATCCCCAATCTCTAGACTATCATTTTGTATAAAGGTATTCTGTCCAAGATTTTACTTATCCTTTATGGTGAGTGATACTTATTCATTCTCAAGTTGTGTGGTAGGGTGTGCCTCCTTCTCTGACATGATTGCAGAATTTCATTTGATAATAATCTAAATTTATATTCAAAGTTTAAAATCACTTGCTCCTATTTCTTTGTATAGGCTGGTGCTAACATGGTATCTTCAAAGATTAACCTATGGTTTCTAGTGACAAGACGAGGGCATCTTAACTTTTCTTTGATCCATAAGGTCTCATCTACCTCTTTAGCCATGACTCTTTTGATCTCTTTAGCTCTGTCTTCTTCATGGATAAGCCATGAGGTCAAGGCCATCATTTGAACATCTCCCATTCTCGAGTTGGGGTCCTAAATTTTCACATCAGTCAGTATTAAATTGTGCATGTAAAACTCATACATTTTAGCTCTATCCTCAACATTGCTCTTATGAAAAAACTCAATGAATTTTCTGTAGTCTTGGAAAGGGAGAGAGCCATGCTGGGACAATGTATTAATCTGGAATTGGTACCATTAGTATTTGAGGAAGAATGAATAAGTTTTTGATGGAAGCTTGCAGTGGATGGCTTCCATGGCCAAAATTGTCATGGCAGCAAGTTGTTCCTCTTTTTCTTGTAGATGGACCTTTAGCCTTTTATTTTTTGCCAGCAACTAGTCCCTTACATTGGCTTCCTTTAGTTTGAGATCAACCATTTCTTCCGCAATATTTTTCATTTTATCCTCAATTATACCCACATATTCAACTCCTTTGGATTTTTCAATTTTCATCCACATGTGGGTCCTACCCTTTCCCTCTCTAGTTCAAAGAAGAGTGGGATTATAAAATGGGTAGGGAGTATCTTCATTGCCTCAGTTAATTTATAGTAGGATCCAATATATGGTTGGGGATATAAATCTTGTAAGTCTAGATTTTTCTCTTATAACCCCACAACCCCTTACTGTAGTTGTTCTACCTGTTCCTATAATTGTGCAATGCCTTCCTGTATCCCTTTTGTTTCATCCTGTATCATTGCAGATTTCTCCTGTAGCTTGATGGTCTGTCTATGAGTTTTGTTCCCCTTTGTATTTGGAATCTTTTGTGGGGTCTATGGTTGTTTTTCCTTAGTTTTAGTGGAGTTTATTTCCGCTAATTTCTTATTGAAATTTTTCCAATCTCCCCCTTGTTGGATGGTTGAATCTTCAATAGTGATGGGGGTTGGAGAAGGTCGTTGAGGCTTCCCTTGTCTTATTTTGTTTCTTTTTCTTCTCTTGAAGAACATAGGGACTCACCTTGGCCTCTTTCCCTTTGGTTTAGCTGGGGTACTTAATGCTACCAAGGTGGTAACAACTTCCTCTTCTATGTTCCCCTCTGAAGTGCTTTCATTCTCCTCCCTTCTCCTTCTCTTTTATGGCCTGGATGATGTTCCAATATCGTCTAGAGTATTTTTATTTTATTTTTCCATTTGTGTCATAACAAGCTTGATGGGGTATTGTTTAAGCACTCTTGTCTTTGTTTCTAGTTTAGTTTGCGCCTCTGCCTCTTCTTATTCCTTCTCCACTTCCTTTTCTAGTTTTTATTTTGGCTCTCATTGTTCTTCTTTAGCCTCTTCTATTCTAGATCCTTCCTCTATTGCTGCTCCTCCAAGTTCCAATTGGGCTTGTGCTTGGGTTTCTAGGAAGGCCTCCTTGTCCATCTCCGCAAAATCAACCCAAGTTATAGGGTTTTGAATACCTCCCAGAGCATCCATGACTATTAATATTATGCACATGTGATGTTCCATCTAATGGTTCTTCCCTTATTTTACCTTTGGGCTCATTTCCTTGATTTATTAGAAGAGAAAATGAGGAATCCTCAATTTGTCTTGGATAGGAAAATTCATTTAGAATTTTAGCTCATATAGCATCTTAAACTAGTATGCATAGACAATAATAAGTCTTCATTCACATGATATATGCTTTAAGACATGTTATGCTACCTCATCCCATGGATAGTTCATGATTTCTCTTCTGACTCCATTCTTGTCCTCAATGGGCTGTTCATCTGGGAGGAAGAAGTTCTTCTTTGCTATGATGGCCTCTATCCTTTCTTCCTTGCTCCATATCACCCCTAGGGGAGGTGTAGCAACTCTGTTGATGATTTCCTCATTCAAGTGAATAATGAAGCCCCTTATCATGGTGATGTAATCATTCTCTCCTTGTGCATGGAGGCTCAAAGAAAACTCTTGAGTGATATCATCATTGAAATCCCTAAATTCTTCAAAGAACCCTATCCATAAAGGACTGGAAAAAAGGTCCTTGATATTAGGGTGTTAGTGAATTCTAGAGGCATCTATGGCTCCCTATTATTGAATACACCCCCCGTAGCCTCAATTACAATTTTTTTAAAATTAGGACAAGAAATTGCCTCTCTCTGCTACAAGGTTCTAAATTTTTTGTGCAATTGGGGTTATGAAGGGAGAGATAAAGTGAATAGTTTGTTTGTAATTCCTAGGAGAGGGAAGAATTCATAGTGTAGCTCAAAAAAATTCCATCCCCTTCTCTTTATCTTTCTCATTTCAAAAACACCTATATTTCACTGCCCTTTCCTACCCCAAATGATCATAGAAACTAATATAGGATAGAATTATGAAAAATTGAAGGGTTTTGCAAGATTTTTCATCCAAAGGTGGCAAGGATAGTTCGTACTTACCATTTACATGATGCTCCTCCTTGAATTCTATGGTTTGAGTGGTGAAATTGCTCAAAATCAAGCTTCCTGTAGCTCTTTGGGCCTTTTTGTATCACACATGAACTATCCTGTAGAACACATGAGATATCTTGTAGCACTCTGTGATTATCCTATAGCAGTAGTCAATAGGTCTTGTAGCACTTTGTGATTATCCTATAGTAGTAGTCAACAGGTCTTGTAGCATTTTTGTAGTGGTCTGTGAAAGTGATGTTTTGCATAGATTGTCCTTCAATCGTAGGGACGGTCCTTGTTATCACTCATATTGAACCTTAGGCTGAGAGAGGAAATCCTGAGGTAACCTCAAACCACGCTTAGCCAAGTAGCTATCCCTACTAGGCCAGGAGAGGTCTCTCTTCATATATATCACAGCCAAGATAACTAAGAAAAGAATATTTTAGGCTAGGTATAGTAGCTTAGGGTTTTGCTTTTTTATTTTGTAGGGTTTGCTAGATCAGGAGGAGTCAAATAGCTAGGGCAAGGAAATTAGCCAAAATTTGCAGGGGTTCCAAGGGGCAAGGTAGGCAGAAGGTTTTGACATTAAAAGATGATTATGGTGAGGTGAAGATACTAGTGAGGAGCTAGGGAAAGCATCTGGAATGTATTTTCCCTAAACTGAGGAGAAGGAACACTTTATACTAAATTTCCCAAAACAGAGCATAAATAAATATGGATTCTTCCTTTCAAACTTGAAATCTAGTATATTATAGACATTAAATGGTTTATGAATTAAAAATACATTCAAACAAATTGATAACAGAGAGGAAACTATGTCTAAAACTCATACAACATGGATCCCAAGGAAATAGCTGCAAATTTCTATTAATGTCCAAGCCAAACTGATACAAAATGTCTCTTGAGATGCCAAAGCTCCAAGTGAGTCCAACCATTACAATGGCTGAGAGAATACATCAAATAGATCTTAAAACCACTCTCCCTACCCTCAGGGAGTCGAATCTATGAGATAGGGATCAGTTTCACCTACTCCCAAACAAGAATCTGAAGACTAGGAAAACTCAACAATTTGCCTCTAAAAGAGAGGAAACTGATTCATTTGACCTCAACTGATGACTTACCTAATGTATCTACCTTAGATGAAAGTCAAAAAATGAAATTTACATTCACCATAACCATTTACATCAGTAATTTCTCCATTTTCCCAAGCAAAAAGTCAAAAAGTCAAAATTTTTCTAATGCTGATGAAAACTGCATTTTCTTGTTAAACGCGCAACGCCATGTCAGAAAAAAATGACTTGTTTTGAAGACAACTTTTGGAGGCCTTATAGATGTCCAAATCAGCTCCATAATAGCTCATTGGAAATATATCTAATTCTAGTTTCCAAATATGCCTCTATTTTCCAAAATGGTGTCCATATGCCCTGTCAAAAACCTGTTCTCCTAAGACTAATAAACACGCAGCGCCAAGGAAAAAACAAGGGCAGAAACATGTTTTTTTGGTGGTTTTTTGCCTCTTTGAGGGACCAGTTCTTCTCCAAATATTCTAAAAATTGTTGGAGTTAATGTCCTATTCATTCTGAACACGATGGTGGTGGCCATTCATCAATTGGATGCCCCAAAATAGAGTGCAGTGCCAGTGGCACTGCGCGTCTAGCAAATTTTATGTGTGCTAAACTGTCCAAAAATCAAAATTTGCACAAGGTGTGCCAAAATTGTGAATTTTATTGCTGATCAAGGGTTGGAGGCATGGAGAGACACCTTAGCAATAATTTTCAACTTCTCCTTCTCCTTTGGCTCGGTCAAAGCCCGAATCTTTGCATGGGCTCATTTGAGCTTGGCCCTTGCAATCTTGTTTCTCATGGCATAGTGTTTTGCCATCTTCCTATGAATGTCAATGTCTATCTTTGCCTTCTCTAGCAGACCCTCCAGATGAAAAATGGCTCTCTCAAGCCAAGACTCTCTGTCTTTGCTAATCTCTATGGAAAGCAGCTCACTTGGAGTAAGCTGCTCTGCCAATTCAACCTCTTTTTTCCTTTCCCAAGCTAAAGCCTTCTTTAGCCCAATTTTCCTCGGTCTCTGTCTTAGAAGCTGATATTCCTCATCATCACTATCATCAAATCTTCCAAAGGTTTCCTCTAGCAAGGCCTTGGCCTTTCCTGCCTCTCTCTGAGCTATGATTGTCTTAACCTCACTGATGGTTTACTTAGTCTTTAGCTGCTAATTTTCTAGGTCATGAAAGTCAATCACATACTATGCTCTATCAAGATTATCTTGAAGCTCACTAATCTTGGCCTCCTTTCCTTTGATCACTGCACTAGTGACTCTATCCTCATCCTCCTCATCAATCTCAATCAACTGAAACTCCTGCTCAGTTTCATGTTTGTCCTCCTGCTCAACAATGATAGGCTCTGTAGCCTTTTCCTTGCCCATGTCTACTTGTTTTTCTGATGAAGAAGGCATGGCCCCTTTCACCCTATGTGAAGCAAACACATGCCTGTGGCCTCTCTGATAGGTCTTAGGGAATGGCTCAATATCAGTCATCTTAGTGCAAGCTGCCTCAATGTCCCTTTCATTGCTTGATGCTCCGATATCATGATGTGATGGTGAAGGGTTATATAAAGGTGATGAGGTAGGATAAACATGAGGTGAATGGATCTGAGTGGGTGGTGATGTATGAAAAATAGGCTAAGATGGAGAAATGATATAGGAGGATGAGATGATGAAGGAATATCCTGCTCATGATGACTAGGTGGGGTTTTGAAAGCCTCATTTGCAATAAATGTATCCCATGAAATGTTTTTTTGCTGAAGTTGATGCATGACTACCATTTTGATGAGTGAATGATGAAAAAGACTCTGCATTTGATTATTGTGACCCCTCTTTTGCACAAAATATGCCATATTTTCAATGTTAGGAAAAATATAGTAAGGTATGTGTAGCATTCTAACTCTAGTGAAATGCATGAGGAGTCATATATGGTATGAGTAGAGTCGAGAAAACCTCCCCTCACAAGTGAAGTGTTTCATGATTATCCTCATCATGGGAACATACCAGTCAAGGAGATAAGAGAAAGGGAAAATTTATTTCTTGTCATCCTTGTACCTAGGTTTAAGGTACGGTTCATAATAAATCATATCAAGGTTTTCTTATTTAAACCACCTCTCTCCCACACTAGGGATCCCTGTAGCAAATGCAATGGCATTGGTGGACATATCAAAGGTAACCCCAACAAGAGTGACCTATTTTTCATGTATATTAGTGATGAACAATCTTGTTAACCCCGGGTGATTTTGAATTTGCTACACTCTCTCACAAAACTCAAAACAACCCACATGCTTGAAAAAAGACACAGTGAGAGGAGAGGCCATGAGTTCCCTTGTGGTTATGGGTTCAAACCTATTAATTTTCCCTCCTTTTTGATCATTTCTTCTTGTCATTTGTGCCTCACCAACACCACTATCTTCTTCTTTAAACATTTTAAACTCTGACTTATGAAACCCTAGGATACAAATGGAATGAGATGAAGGGGAAGGGGATGAGATGGCTAGCTTGAACAGGTGAAGGGAATGAGTGAGAGGAATGAAATGAATAGTCAACCTAGGTTAATGGAAACCCTAGGTCAATGAAATTTACCATGCCTATAACTGATATATGCTTAAGGAAAGTGAACAAGGTGTATAATCAGTGATCATAAATTGAAATTAGGGTTTCAATTAAAAAATTAAAGAGCCACAAAATAGCTTAGAAACAAGGCAATGAGGGTGTACTTATTATTTATAACATCCTTGGAGGATTTTAGGAGAATTTTGGAAGTTTTTTGAAGTGGTTTGAAGTGACACAACACTCAACAAACTTGACTGTGTAGGCACGCAGCGCCACTGTCTGAGTGCACAACACTTATCCAAATGCATAGCGTCACTGCCTGAACGTGCAACACCTTTGCAATTTGCACTGAGATCTCCTGGAAAGGGTAAAACGCCACTGGGTAGGCGCGCAACATTGGTTCAAACGTGCAACACCAACTTTCTGAACGCGCAACGCCTGTCGATTTTTGGCTAGAACTTACTCAAAAACTCAAAAAATCTCCTTGCTGAATACTTCTTGATGATTAAAAGGAAAACAATAACTTGTTTGAAATGCTTGATAGGATTTATAGCCAAGTGGATTTTGATTTAACTTGAAATACCCACTTTTTCTAATGTTTGATATATTTTTCTTTGTCACTGATGCTTCTTTTGACCTTTTGGCATTGCAGGTTGCTGAAGTCATGGAGTTGGATTTTTCATTTGCTCACTGAGGCTTGACATGATTTCTTTGACAACTTTGGGATTTATTAATTACATATAATAACATGAAATTACATTTAGAAAAAAATAAAATAAATTACATAGGTGACTTTTCTATCAAAATGGAATTTTGATAAAAAAGTCTTCAAACTAAAAATACAACCTTTAAAGTATAATGAAACTATCATGATGATCTTGCTAAATCCCTCTCATATATATGTTGGCCTTATCGAAATGAAGGAATGATATTGAAAAATGCAAAACCATAATGACCTAATGGGACTGTCCTTTGACCTGACCTTTGCATGAGATTTTGACTTTAAAGCCTTCCAAGTGAACATATCATTTCCATAGGTGTTATTATGCTCAAGGAGACATGAAAATGGGTCAGCCAATATGATCGTCTGAGAGAGAAAGCAACTTATTTGAAAAGGACAACCACCAGTGGAAATTTTTTATATCGTGACCTAATGGAATGATGAAAAATTTATTCAGAATGGGACACCTAAGATGCACATGCAAATGTGTTTTTATCCCTGGTGGAAGTATGCAAATACTGACACTAAAATTGGCTCCAACTGGGGATGGTAGCTCCTTGGAGGTGCCAAGAACATTGTAGACCAAGTGCCTATCTGTTGGGCATGGAGTCAATAGCTAAAAACCAAACTGAATAATGAAAGAAACTTGACTCACTAAACTAACTCAAGACTGACTCAAGGCTGACTAAAACACATCTAAAAAACTGAAAAAGATGCTCATAATTGAGCTTATTCGACAAAACCTACTCTAATTGATCCATACATCACCTGGTCAAGTGAAATGGAACAACCAATGCAACCATGTAAGCATTCTGGCTGCTGTTTGAATTCTCCGCAAGTGCTTGCTTATGAGCAAGAAGAGAGAGCTACTGAAAGGAAACTCCCATGAAAACTTGTCAATAGATCGAATCTTGATGAAATTTCAAAGCATGAGCCCATCGAATAACCTAAAGAATGCTGCGAAAGGATCTTCATAGGAATACATATTGATTTCCATCCCATCTAATACATTACTGCTCTGCTCTAGGTAGTCTTCGTACCTTGGTTTTTAAATTTTCCTAACATCTGTGCTTTCTTTCTTTGATGACAGCAACAAGTTGACAAAAGGATCCTCAAAACTTGTGAATAACTATTTTTTCCTGATGATCAACAAAAAAATAGAATTTTTCTTCATTACTCTCCTGATATGACTACAAATCTTGGTATGAGCTTCGTAATGAAACACCTTCTGAACAAGACAATGAAGTTGGCTGTCGGATCAAGTTTATATCAACATTCTTTTCAGGCTCATAGTTAGCTAATGGAGAAGGAATTTACTATAGATATCATCCAACACATCAGCTATAGGGTCATGAAAAACTTGAAAAGACTACTGCAACCTATTTTCCATGGGTTCTAATGAGACTACATGACACTCTACACACTGCTCATCCTTTTCTTTAGAGATATTATGAAAATTTTCTTCAAAAATTGAAACGCTTCAAAAAATAGTCTTACAGAATCATCTTGCATCATTTGATCATATGTTTCAGCTTCCAAGCCTTCATCTGCAACCTGACATTCAATGGCATTCGTTGGCTGCAAATATGGAGCTAAGGAGGATTCTATGTCACAAATGATTTCCTTAACCATTTCAGGATAAGGTTTCTCATTAAAAAATTGCTCAAGAAGTTCTTTATCTACCTCAACCTCAACATAAAAACTGAAAGACTGCTGATTTCTAATCTTGGAAAATTTTTCTTTCAAAAATTGAAATGAAGAAAAACATAAAGGAAAAGATCCTTCACTTATTTCAAAATTTTCAGCATTTTCCTCATCACTGTCATAGCTGATATGCATCAGTTGATCACTGTTTTCGAGCTGCTGAAACTAAACTTCCTCCCACAAACCAACTACTGATTGCTCTGCAAGATTAGCTTCTATTTGGAGAACATAATCATCATCATACTGATCAAAATTTGGCAAATCATCAATATAAGTAATGTCACCAATCATACACATTAGATTATCATATTGTTTCTCCTTGGATTGATTTACAAATCCATTTTCTGATCTATGGTGGCTGGGATTAGCAAGAAATTTTTAAGGCTTACAATCTCTTCTTTCTCTGGGATAAGTGGGTCATGATGATGTTGAAAGGAAAATACATCTCTCATGGTGATCCTTTGCATAATTTCCTCTATTGTACTTACCAAAATGTCAAGCTTTACCTCTGAAGATGTCAGGTGCTCTGCAATGTTCTTCTTCTCTTCTTCCTTCAGCTTTGCCCTTCTGATCAACAAATTAGCCTCTACATCTACATCACTGTTCTGCATCTCTTCAAGTGTTGCAAGGTTTCTTTCTCTCAGATGAAATTCCATTTCCAGATCAAAGTCATTCGGGTAATGTAAGAGAGTTGAGCCAGGAGGAGCTCTTATATCACCAGGTATCTAATAATAAACTTGATTGAATCTGGCAGAAAACTGTTGTACTGTCTCCCCTAGCAGTCTTTTCAGCTGGTCATACTCTTCTAGAATCAGGAAAGGGTTTTGTTTGACCACCCACTTATTGAGGAAAACTTTGACGAACTGCGGGAAATCTGAGATGCTCGCGGCAAGCAAGTTTTGAACCAAATCTTGACTCTACCTTGCAAAGAAAGAGCGAATAGCCTAATATTGACATCCTCTTCGTCAAATTCAAAAAGGTCGAGGAAATTCTCAAAATTCTGCATATGTCTCTCAGCAATGATGTTTTCATATTCACCATCAAACCTTGGCAGATATATGTAATGATTTTCGGGGAAATCATGGAGTATAAGAGGTAAGATGAGTGGTTTGTATCGATTTGGAATTTTACAAGGTGTAGGAGTATGTACATAAGTTGTAGGATCAGTCTTGATCTCTTTAGGCTCATCAATTAGAAGATGTTCATCATAATATTCTGGGAAAAAGATGTGGACCAAGATCAAAGGAAAACTCGGTATTTACACGTTTTGAATAGGCAGAATCAATATTTTGATCATCTTTATCATATAAGAAACTCCGGAAAAATTTCAGGATAGTTTCAGGAAAAGAAAAGAAGTAATTTACAAGAAATCAGATTAGATATTGAATACAATTCCACTTTGAATACCTGACCTTTATGTAAGATCCTTCCATTTTCCTGCCAGTAAGGTCATTCCTCCAGTGGAGTCTTTACATCAAGTTGGAGTCGCCATGTGAAAATTTCAGCCTTCATATGCATCTGATTGTTGTCCACCATCAGCAATTAGATCTAAAATTTATCATTCTTTCCCAGGGAAGATATAATATTTCGTCTCTCTAGTATGGTTGCCAAAATGTTATCACTCAGATTGAACTTCAGGCTGAGAGAGGAAATCCCGAGTTAACCTCAAACCACGCTTAGAAAAGTACCTAGCCCTACTAGGCCAGGAGAGGGCTCTCTCCGTATACATCATAGCCAAGATGACTAAGAAAATAAGATTTTATGCTAGGTATAGTAGCTCAGGGTTTTGATTTTTAATTTTGTAGGGTTTACTGGATCAGGAGGAGTCAAACAGCTAGGGCAAGGAAATTAGGTCAAAATTTTCAAGTGTTCCAAGGGGCAAGGTACCTAGAAGGTTTTTACATTAAAATATGATTATGGTGAGGAGCTAGGGAAAGCATTTGGAATGTATTTTCCCTAAACTGAGGAGAAGGAACACATTATACTAAATTTCCCAAAACAAAGCATAAATAAATCTGGATTTTGCCTTTCAAACTTTAAATATACTATATTATAGACATGAAATGGTTTATGAATTAACAATACATTAAAAAAAATTGATAACAAAGAGGAAACTATGTCTAAAACTCATACCACATGGATCCCAAAGAAATAGTTGCAAATTTCTATTAATGTCCAAGCCAAACTGATACAAAATGTCTCCTAAGATGCCAAAGCTCCAAGTGAGTCCAACCATTACAATGGCTGAGAGAATACATCAAATAGACCTTAAAAAAACTCTACCTAGCCTCAGGGAGTCGAATCCATGAGATAGGGATCAATTTCACCTATTCCCAAACAAGAATTTGAAGACTAGGAAAACTCAACAATTTGCCTCTAAAAGAGAGGAAACTGACTCATTTGACCTCAACTGATGACTTACCTAATGTATATACCTTAGATGAAAGTAAAAACATGAAATTTACATTCACCATGACCATTTACATCAGTAATTTCTCCATTTTCCCAAGTAAAAAGTCAAAAATTCAAAATTTTGCTGATGCCGATGAAAACTGCATTTTGTTGTTAAACGCGCAACGCCATGTCAGAAAAAATGACTTGTTTTGCAGACAACTTTTGGAGGCCTTATAGATGTCCAAATCAGCTCCATAATATCTCATTAGAAACATATCTAAGTCTAGTTTCCAAATATGCATCCATTTTCCAAAACGATGTCCATTTTCCTTGTCAAAACATGTTCTCCCAAGACTGGTAAACTCACAACGACAAGTCAAAAACAAGGGCAGAAACATGTTTTTTTGGTGGTTTTTGGCCTCTTTGAGGGACCAGTTTTTCCCCAAATATTCTAAAAATTGTTGGAGTTAATTTCTTCATCATTCTAAACATGATGGTGGTGTCCATTTGTTAATTGGATGCCCCAAAAAAGAGCGCAGCACCAGTGGCGCTGCACGTTTAGCAAATTTTCCGTGTGCTAAACTGTCCAAAAATCAAAATTTGCACAAGGTGTTTCAAAATTGTGAAATTTATTGCTGATCAAGGGCTGGAGGCATGGAGAGACACCTCATCAAGAATTTTAAACTTCTCCTTCTCCTTTGGCTTGGTCAAAGCCCAAATATTTGCATGGGCTCGTTTGAGCTTGGCGCTTGCAATCTTGTTTCTCATGGCATAGTGTTTTTCCATCTTCCTCTGAATGTCAATTTATTTCTTTGCCTTCTCTAGCAGGCACTCTAGATACAAATTGGCTCTCTTAATCCAAGACTCTCTGTCTTTGCTAATCTTTATGGCAAGCATCTCACTTGGAGTAAGCTGCTCTGCCAATTCAACCTCTTTCTGCTTTTCTCGAGCTAAAGCCTTATTTAACCCAATTGTCCTTGGTATTTGTCTCAGAAGATGATAATCCTCATCATCACTATCATAAAATCTGCCCAATGTTTCCTCTAGTAAGGCCTTGGCCTTTCTTGCCTCTCTGTGAGCTCTAATTGTCTTGACCTCACTACTGGTTTGCTTAGTCTTCAGCTGCTGATTTTCTAGCTTAAGAAAGTCAATCACGTACTGTGCTCTATCAAGATTAGCTTGACGCTCACTAATCTTGGCCTCCTTGCCTCTGATCAGTGCACTAGTGACTCTATCCTCATCCTCCTCGTCAATATCAATCAACTGAAACTCCTTCTCAGTTTCATGTTTGTCCTCCTGCTTAACAATGATAGGCTTTGTAGCCTTTTTCTTGCCCTTGTCTACCTGGTCTGCTGATGAAAAAGGCATGGTCCATTTCACACTATGTGAAGCAAACACATGCCTATGGCCTCTCCGATAGGTCTTAGGGAATGACTCAATATCAATCATCTTAGTGCAATCTTCCTCAATGTCCCTTTCACTGCTTGATTCTCTAGTATCATGATGTGATGGTCAAGGGTTATAGAACGGTGATGAGGTAGGATAAACATGAGGTGAATGGATCTGAGTGGGTGGTGATGTATGAAAAACATGCTGAGATGGAGAAATGGATACAGGAGGATGAGATGATGAAGGAATATCTTGCTCATGATGACTAGGTGGGGTAGTGAAAACCTCATTTGCAATAAAATGTATCCCATGAAATGTTTTTTCGTTGAAGCTGATGCATGACCACCATTTTGATGAGTGAATGATGAAAAATACTCTGCATTTGATTATTGTGACCCCTCTTTTTCACAATATATCCCATGTTGTCAATGCTGCGAAAAATATAGTAAGGTATGTGTAGCATTCTAACTCTAGTGAAATGCTTGAGGAATAGGATATGGTATGAGTAGAGTCGAGAAAACCTCCCCTCACAAGTGAATTATTTCATGATTATCCTCATCATGGGAACATACTGGTAAAGGAGATGAGAGAAAGGGAAAATTGATTTCTTGTCATCCTTGTACCTAGGTTTAAGGTATGGTTCATAATAACTCATATCAAGGTTTGCTTGTTTAAACCACCTCTCTCCCACACTAGGGATCCCTATAGCAGCTGCAATGGCATTGGTGGACATATCAAAGGTGACCCCAGTAAGAGTGACCTATTTTTCATGTAGATTAGTGAAGAACAATCTTGTTAACCCCGGGTGATTTTGAATTTGCTGCACTCTCTCACAAAACTCAAAAAAACCCACATGATTGAAACAAGACACAGTGAGAGGAGAGGCAATGAGTTCCCTTGTGGTTATGGGTTCAAACCTGTTAATTTTACCTCCTTTTTGATCATTTCTTCTTGGCATTTGTGCCTCACCAACACCACTATCTTCTCCTTCAAACATTTTAAACTCTGACTTATGAAACCCTATGATACAAATGGAATGAGATGAAGGGATAGGGGATGAGATGGCTAGCTTAAATAGGTGAAGAGAATGACTGAGAGGAATGGAATGAATAGTCAAACTAGGTCAATGAAAACCCTAGGTCAATGAAATTTACCCTGCCTATAACTGATATATGCTTAAGGAAAGTGAACAAGGTGTATAATCAATGATCATAAATTGAAATTAGGGTTTCACTTCAAAACATTAAAGAGTCACCAAATAGCTTAGAAACAAGGCAATGAAGGTGTACTTACTATTTCGAACATCCTTGGAGGATTTTAGGAGAATTTTGGAAGTTGCTTGAAGTGGTTTGAAGTGACACAACACTCAACAAACTTGACTGTGTAGGCATGCAACACCACTGTCTGAGCGCGTAGCGCTTATCCAAACATGCAACGTCACTGTCTGAGCACGCAGTGCTTATCCAAACATGCAATGTCATTATCTGTGTGCGCAATGCCTTTGAAATTTGCATTGAGATCTCCTGGAAAGGGTGCATCACCACATAGTAGGTGTGCAATGCCGGTTCAAACGCACAACACCAACTTTCTGAATGCGCAGCGCCTGTAGATTTTTGGCTAGAACTTGCTCAAAAACTCAAAAACTCCCCTTGCTGAATACTTCTTGATTATTAAAAGGGCAACAATAACTTGTTTGAAATGATTGATAGGATTTATAGCCAAGTGGATTTTGATTTAAATTAAATACCCACTTTTTCTAATGTTTGATGTATTTTTCTTTGTCGCTGATGCTTCTTTTGACCTTTTGGCATTGCAAGTTGTTGAAGTCATGGAGTTGGATTTTTCATTTTCTCACTGAGGCTTGACATGATTTCTTTGACAAATTTTGGATTTTATTAATTACATATAATAACATGAAATTACATTTAGAAAAAATTAAAGTAAATTACATGGGTGAATTTTCTATCAAAATGGAATTTTGATAAAAAAGTCTTCAAACTGAAAATACAACCTTTAAAGTATGATGAAACCATCATGATGATCTTGTTAAATCCCTCTCATATATATGCTGACCTTATCGGAATGAAGGAATGGCCTTGACAAATTCAAAACCCCAATGACCTAATGGGACTACACTTTGACCTGACCTTTGAATGAGATTTTGACTTTAAAGCCTTCCACGTGAACAGAGCATTTCCATAGGTATTATTATACTCAAGGAGACATGAGAACGAGTCAGCCAATATGATCTTCTGAGGGAGAAAGCAACTTATTTGACAAGGAAAACAACCAGTGGAACAATTTTATATCATGACCTAATGGAATGATGATATGTTTATTCAGAATGGGACACCTAAGTTGCACATGCAAATGTGTTTTGATCCCTGGTGGAAATATGCAAATACTGACACTAACAGTCCTCCCTTGGCTTTAAAATGAAATTTTTATGCCAAATGAGGCTCAGGGGCCCAACATATGATATTGGTGGTCGAGGGGTTGGGCTCAGTGCACTATGTGAGCTGGCCCCCACCTACCTACTTTGCATAGCAAACCTTGTGATGAGTGGGCATGTTGGCCCACTCTTTGGAGTCATCACCATTTTTTGTATTTTTCTTCTACACATGTGATGGATGAAGGATATTATTTCAATTCACTATCAAAGGTGGTCGAGACTATTGGACCAAACTTGGCCCATACAACCTCTTCTTTTTGCACCGATAAAAATTTTTAAACTAAGATGGGCTTGCAAGGAAGGGATAACACTTTTCATACCCAAGCCTTACCTGATTATGCTCATGCTGGTGGTGCTATAGTTGATGATTTGACCAATCAATGCTTACATGAGGCTACTGGAGCATTGATGAGGCTTTTGAAATTCCCTCTAAGGTGCAATATGTAAACTTCATCAATCCTTTCATTGGCTTGAAAATTTTTAGTGTTTATTGTTGATGGAAGTCTCTTGATGTAGGTTATTAGAGTACAGGTGCCACAACTGATCTAATGTTGTCGTTCTTGAGGATCAAGGGCCCTATAGCAGTCTGCAAGGAATCATGTAGCTACATAGGACTAGCGTTGGATCCTCCTAAAGCTTTATGATGTTCAAAAGTCTCGGTCTAATGCTTCAATTGTGATCATGTAGGGTTTATGTAGGCTGCTACAAGACAATGTATCTTCTTGTAGTAGCCACATAGACCCCTAAGGATCATAATTTTATTTTAGTGTTGCTTCCAAAAATATTGATAATTCATGGGAAGGCTACTGATGGTGAATATATATCTTCTTTGTGATGTAAATGGGTGGAGAAGGGATGGAGGATTAAGTTTTTGATGGATGGCGAGTGGAATAAAGGTTAAAATGGTAAAAACTAACGTAGTGTATGGATGATAGGACTCTCATAGGCCCCCTTCCATGTTTTTAAGTGAAAAACCTTTGATATGCTTCCTATTTCTCTGTTGGCCAACTTCCTGTAGCAATACAGGGACTTTCCTGTAGCATTTCAAGACACTGATAGAATCGAGTGAGAGGGGCTAGGTAATGATGTGGAAAGCATAGGGAAGGTCAAGGTATCGATGGAGTGGACACATAGAGCCGAGTGAAGGTGGTTGGTCATAGTTTCCCTTTGAAGTCCTTGAATTTGGAGTCATATAAGAGAGTCAAATCACATTCCTAGAAGGTTTTCTCCCTGATGTGATTGTCATGCCAAACCTTTCTCTGCAATTGAACCAATTTCATATGCATAAGAGCCTGCAACCTAAGTTATTCAAGGGAATTCAATTGCCACAACCTCCCTTCTTGAGCTCTTGTGATTTGTAGATCAAGTTGTGCTACCATTCTCAAGGTGTTATATTCAAATTCAATGGACAATAATTCTTTATTACCATAAAATAGGTCGAAGGGAGTGAATCCAGTGGTGTTCTTCCATGTATTATTTTAGGTTGAAGTGGTCTCCACAAGCCTGGTTTCCCATTCCTTCTTGATTATGCTAACAAACTTGGTAGAGATGCCTTATATTTTTTTGTTGGTCACTTCCACTTGCTGATTTTCTTGAGGGTGATATGGGGCAGAATTCCTATGCATGATGTGATGCTGCTTCATTATCCCCTCTATCAAATTAGAAGTGAATTTAGTTTCTTGATCAGTGACTAGTTCTCCTAGGAAACCAAATTTGTAGAAGATGTTATCCCTTAAGAATTCTACCACTTTTTGTTTTGTTGCTACTTTTATTGTCTTCATTTCATCCCACTTTATCAGATAATATACACATACAATAATATACCTCTTCTGTCTAGATGGAGGGTCAATAGACCCAATGAAATCCATTCCCCACTTACGAAATGGATCAAGAGTCACTTAAGGTTGTAGTGGCATCTCATCTCTTTATGTGGTCTTCCCCATCCTTTGGCACTCATCACATCGAGCAGTGTACCTCTTGGCATCTTGATGTAGGGTAGGCTATTAATATCCTGCTTGGAGAATCTTGAAGGTTGTTCTCTTGGGAACAAAATAGCATCCATAGGGTCCATAATGGCATGCTGAGAGGATATCAAAGACTTCATCTTCCCTTACATATCGTCTCAAAATATGATCTGGCACAAATCTAAATTTTTTTCCTCTAATCTAGGTGTAAGGGGCACTCTTCTTGACAATTTTTTTCTTTTCCTTGGAGGAAAAATTGGGAGAGAATTGTCCAACAACCAAGTAGATTTCTATTTCAAGAAACCAAGGTGACAACAATTATATGGTGAAGAGGTGCTCATCTGGAAGCTGATCATCTATCATATCTTCATTCTCTACAGACAAGGTTAGTATAAACAAGAAATATGCAACCACATTTTCTTTCTCTGGCTTGTCAAAAATAGTTATATTAAATCGTTGTAATAGCAATAACCATCTAATAATCCTAGCATTTACATCAGGTTTGTTCATCAAATACTTAATGGTTGCATGATCAGTGTGCATAAAAACTTGGTATCCTGTAATGTAATGTCTAAATTTATTCAAATAATGTACAAAATAAAAGAGATATTTTTCAATAACTTTATAGTTGAGTTATGCGTTGGACAAATTATTACTAATGAAATAGATAAAATGATACAACTTACCTTCCAAATGCCCCAAGGATGTCGTTATTTCTTTGTTTGATGCATCCATGTGAATATGGAAAGGCGAGGCCAAATTTTTTCCCTTGAGAACTGGTGCAATTGTCAACTTATCTTCGAGCTCTTCAAATGCTTCTTAACACTGACCTCTATCCAACAAAAATATGAGTCTTTTGCTAGCAAACCAAATAGTTGAGGCCTTTTTATTAAATTATTTGATAAATATCCTATAGTATCTAGCTAATACTAGGAATATCCTAACGTCCTTATGTTTCAATGGAACATGTACCCTCCTAATGATGGAAATCTTATTAGGGTCAACTTGAATCCCTTCCTTAGAGAGGAAGTGGTCTAGAAAAATCCTAGCATTCATTAAAAATTCACATTTTTCTGGACAGAGAGAAAGATTCATTTCAATGAATCTTATAAAAACCTTACACAAGTCAAAGAGGGCTTCCTAGAATGCATCTCCATAAGGAGTGAAGTCATCCATATAAATTTCAACATAGTCATGAAAAATATTATCCAAAATAATCAATACTACCCTTGGGAAGGTGGCACGGGTACTACACAATCCAAATGGAAGGAACCTAGAGGAAAAGGTACCCAATGGACATGCAAAGGTAGTCTTATCCTATTCTTCAAGACTGATTTGGATATGATTGTACCTCTTGAAACCATCTAGAAATGGGAGGAATTTTTTTCCTGCAAGAGCATCCAAAAATTGGTCAATAAAAGGTAAAGGGAAATGATATTTCTTGGTAGCCTTATTAAGCAACTTGTAATCAACAAAAACTCTCCATTTCCCATTTTTTTTAGGCACAATAACTAGAGGTGATACCCATTCACTATCCGAGATAGGGTAAACGGATCTTGCATCTAACAATTTAAGTAATTATCCCTTTACTATGTCCTTGAGTGTGGGGTTCATCCTTGATTGAGGTTTGTGAACATGTTTATGGCCTTCATTAATTTATATGTGGTGTGTACATACTGAGGGGTGGACCCCCTTCATTTATTTGTAATCCCAAGAGAAGGCATCAAGGTGTTTCCTTAAGATATTAAACAATTGTTCCTCTTGTTCTGCTGAAAGGAAATGACTGATTTTTAGAGTTTAAGAGGGGATGATTTCCACAATTTTGACATGGTCTTGATCAAAACCAACGATGAGTAATTCTGGCCATGGACTATCTTCATGCTATCCTAAAGGTTCCTCTCTTAATCCATCAATTTGCATGGCATCAAGGTACTTGTTTTGTATAATATTATCAATTAAATTATCTTCATCCAGTTGCGTACTTCCAACAATATCTTCTAGTGTACAAATGGGCTAGGGGAATGATAAACATAATTCTTCCTCTTCTACCCACATAGGAAAATCATGCTCAATAAGGGGTTGAGAAGGGGGGTATAATACAAGCTATTTTTTGAGATGCACATCCTTTATTTTCATGTTCCCAACTCTACTACTAATATAAGCATCAACAATAGCTAACCAAGGTATCCCGAGGATGAGAGGATACCCATCGAACTTGGTCTTAAGATGGAGTACAAGGAAATCAATAGGGTACTCCTAGGAATCAATAAACACCATAACAACCTCAATGGCACCCTTAGGTGCTATTGTGGATATCTTTACAAGTTGCGACATTGTTGTGGTTTTCCTTAGAGATCTATGGAGGTTGAGCTAAAGCATGGTTTCCCTGGTCATGAAATTCCTTGCATCCCCTAGATCAACGAGTGTTTTGGAGACTATAATATTGTTAATATATACATCCACTACTGGAATATAGGGATCCAAATACTTTGGGGAAATGACTTTCCCGAGCATTAGATTATCCAATTGTCCAATGCCATTGATAGTGGGGGAATCCTTCCTCTCCCTTCGTCACCTATTAAAATTTTTTTCCTTGATGAATTTATTATATATGGGAACATCTTTGATGGTCTATAGGAGAGGTATTTTGACACACATGGTTTTTAGTTATCCCAAAAGTTCAACCTCTTCTAGGGTGTGTGGTTTGGGATGGACCAACCTTTCAAGATAGGGAGGTGGATTCCCTTGAGGAGTACTTTCTTCCTTCTCTTATTCAAGATCTTCTTCTAGAGAAGGTGGGTGAGCATTAAGAAGTAACTTTTGAGACCTAAGGTTGATTTCTTGGATTTACACAACATAGATAGGATAGGAATTTGTAACAACCATGTTTAAAATTTCATATAATAAACTTAATAAAGGTAAAATAAGACTATGGTCATGGGACACGTATTCAAAGATGAATGTTGGGAAAAAACATAGTGATGGGGATCACTTGTGATTAATTAATGGCTAAGGAAATTGCAAAGGATTTGGAAAGGCAAAGTGGAATTTATTGGCATTTATTTATGAGAATAATAGAAATTAGGAGAAAAGGAAGCTGGAAGGTCATATGTTTCATGTGAGGAGGAAAATGAAGGAAAATAATGGAAAATTGAAGAAAATAGATGCCTCATTAATAAAAAGGCTTATGAGGATCAGTTCATGGCTTTTTGATCAGTTTAGTTTTGGAGCTCTTGTTTTTTTCTCTCTCTCTCACATACTCTTGGACACTTAGAGTTTTCTTGGAGCACTCTTGGAGGATTGTGGTATACTTGGGATTTGGAGCAAGAATGAAAAGGTAGATCAAGAAAGCACAAGAGGACACAATGATCAACAATTACAATATGTTTTTCTTGGAGCTACTGAGTTGCAAGTATGATTTTCTTGCTAGCTTTGGCATGCATGTCATATGAATGTGGTTTCTTGGTTACGATCTGTCATCACTACAAGGAAAAGACCCTCTAGTGGATGTTTTTGAGGAACCCCTTATAAAAATACCCCAGACATCCGTTTCTAGCGGAATTTCCTAGAGGAGGTTGGTGGGCGGAGGTTTTTGCAGATGTATTTTGCCCGGTGCTCTTATCACTGTAAAACGCACCGGTGTGTTCAACACGAGAAAGCACCGGTATGGTTAAAAAATTGGCACACCGGACACTGTGCGCTCCATACACACCTACCCGGTGCATTGTATTTCCGTAGAGCATTGGTACTTCACATAACTTGTGCACTGGTGCCTCATAAAAAATGCACGAAAACTGAAACTGCCCGGGTCGCCCTTAAACGCACCAGGTCTCCAACACACTAGGCCACCCTGAAATCCTTGCGCATCGGCACAGGGTTAAATAAATAAAAAATTATGGTCAAAAAACTGCACAAAACATAGGCACATTGGGAACTGTGCGCTCCTAACACACCTGACCGGTGCGTCATATTCCTGTACAACACTGGTTCCTTACATCTCTATTGCATTGGTGCTTTCGAAAACATGTGCGAAAACAGATACTGACCAGTGTGGAATAAATCAACCACACCGCGGCACCCATAAACCCGATGCACCGACAGATGGTTAAATAAAAAAAAATACGACCAAAAAACTGCACAAAACATTGGCACACCAAAAACCGTGTGCAGCCGTGTGCTCCATACACACAACACCGGTGCGTTTAATTACGGAACAACACTGGTGTGTGTCAAGTCGTCAGTCCTGATTCCTCATAAAAAGCGCACGGAAACGCATCGGGGTCCCCATAAACGTCGCGCACTAGAAAAGGGTTGAATAAAAAAAAAATTGCGGCAAAAAATCCGCACAAATCATTGGCTCACAGGACACCGTTCCTGGTGCATCATATTACTGTAGAGCACCGGTGCATTACAGATACACCTCCCCGGTGCTTCATAAAAGTGCGCGAAAATAGAAATGGCCCGGGGCGGTATACAGTAAACGCATAGGGTATGCCAGTAAAAACCCCACGCACTAGAATAGGGTTAAATAAAAAAAATTACGGCAAAAAAATCACATTTTTCACTTTTTTCAGTGCTACAGAGCTCTCAAGCACCAATGCAATTTATCCTTGTTTGAGCCACCCTGACATCCGTGCTCCCATTGCACCTATTGCACGCACTTCTGCTGTGCATTTACACCAATCTCCAGCTTGAATTTCATAAAACAATGGAAAAATTTTCTTTTGAAAATTCTACAGCCAATATGCCTCCTCGATGGGTAAATGTACAGGTATTTTTATTGTTTTTCCATAATTAAACCTTTTAGTGGATTAGAATTTCAAAATACCTTAAAATTAACCATTAAAAAAAAATAAAAAAAATCTCGCGTGGTATGCTCGAGCCGTTCGGCTCGCACCGATTTGCGGTGCTGCATGTAAATTTACAGGCCGCATCGAAATTGGTGCTAATGGTATCTGCACCGGTTCCTGGGCAGTACCGCCAGGCGCACCATGTTATTTTAAAAATTTTTAAAAACTGCAGTGTGGTTGTATACCAGGCCGCACCATTGACAATGTGGTATTGCGGGGCAACATGATGCGTTAACGAACATATCTGTCCCGGGGTGCGTAATGTGGTCAGCACACCGCATACCGCAATTTGACATTGTCAACGGTTCGACCTGGTAAACCGTTTCTAAGGGTATCCGCACCGGTTCTGGGGCAGTACCAAAGAAGCAGCGTGTTATGTTAAATTTCCTTATAAAGAGTGGTGCGGTCGGTTACCTGGCCGCACCATTGACCTAGTTGAATAGTGGTGATGTGGTGCGTTGAATGATATAACCGCCCTGGGACGGCTATTTTTGTCAGCGCATGGCTTACCATATTTGGCCTGCGTCAACAGTGTGGGCTTTTACAATACCACACCGACGACTATGTATGGTGGCACGATGGCGGTGCGCTGACTTAGATATACGCCCTGGGGCGTATAGTGTAGTCAGCGCACCACTCTCCTGACACCGCACGTAGTGAACGGTGCGCTAAAAACATTTTTTGGAGCACCGCCCCCGGTGCACTGAATATCATTAGGGGCACCATATCCGGTGCGCTCTGTTGAAAGATGCACTGGGACCGGTGCGTGACTGTGTTTTTGGCGCACTGACTGTTGTTTTATTTATTTTTTCAGAAAATATTTATATACGTATATTTCTAAATACATCTGTCATTTAATAAAAAAATTGTGTTTAATATGTCAATCACTCAGAGACGTGAAAGGAGAGAAGAGGGGCAACCACAACAACAACAAGCGGAACATATAACATGGTTCGCCTGTGGGAGGCAAGAGAGAGGGAGAGAGATGCGTACCCTCGCCCTATTACAACAACGACGCAGGGGCTCCTAAGGGAGGTAGGCCTCCTCAAGTTCTATGAGGAGGCTACTTCCTAAAAGTCCCATAGTTTGTTTTTGAGACATCTTATCTGAAGATGGAATGCCCAGCTACAGGCTTTCTGGGTTGGTATCAACCAGTGGTACATGCCCACTGAGGAGGATGTATATTTTATTATAGGGCTATCAAGGAGAGGGGTGGATTTTCCCTCGTTCCTCGAGGTTCCAGTTGGCTGTGTGGCAGGGAGTCAGTTAGTTTACTCCCAGAGATACATTGGAGCACATTTAGTATCTCCTGCAGATTTTCAGGTCGCTGGAGGGCAGCTACGTATTAGTGCGTTTGGTCGTGAGGAGGTCCAGTGTCTCTCACTTATCATTTCAACCATTTCACACAACACCAGTGATGGGCAACGCATTAGTTTCTTGCTTTTATATTATGTTTATTCTTTACTACAACAGCCATGCCTTGTCAGGTGGTCTGCCATTTTATTGCGGCACTTCTGTACAAAATTAGATAGATGTCGTGCTCATGCACAAGGGAGGGTCAACTTCCCTTTTGCTTCAGAGATTTTTTGTTTATTTTTTGAGAGGTTTCTAGAGACAAGACCTAGTTTTCTTCAGTAGCCTCGTAGGCCAGTTACTGAGGCACGTATGCACATGTGGGGGTAGATGATGCCCAAGAGGGAGGAGAGTCTTTTTCTAGTGAGGATATCAAATGATGCACTGGAGTTGCTAGCCAGTGTTGATGAGCACCCCTTCATTATGGTCCCCTGTCCTTATGCAGGGTTGGATTTGCGAGGGTGTGCCAACATCCTCTTCATAGCTGATGAGCTGCCAGATGATAGAGATAATATTACTGTTTTATTTAAATTTATTCTAACATGTTCTTTAACTTGTTTTTATTAAATTGTGTAATGAAATTGTCTAATTATTGTTCTGTACTTGTATATATTTTGCAGAAATTGGCTATTTTGATGGCGAGGAGATGCTGCCACCACCACCTGATCCAGGTATGGATCCTGATGATCACGACAAGGGCATGCCAGATGCCGAGTGTTGTGGATGATTTTGTCACCCTCCTAGAGACAGCCTAGAGTTGCCATAGACCAGTTCCTAGGACATCTTAATATAGCAAGGAGTCCTTTATAGTTTGGGTTGTCAGTCCAAGGGACTCACTTACTATCTCTTGTTTTAAACAAGGAAATTGAAATAGATTGAATTGGTCCCAATCCTCTTTCAGTGGCTGATACACAGATAGGAATAAAGTAAAGTCATCAGGTAAAACTTCAGCATGATAGTATCAGACAGCTAAGAGACCGCTTTACTGTAAAGAGGGCCGATTCAAGTGATATATTACAGACATCGGATATCAAGGAGTGCGTGCAGGAAGGAAACATGAGAAGATATTATTGACAAAAGGGCGCATCAATTTACGAATCCTTAAGCCATTAATATAGCAGAAGTTATGAAAGGAGTGAACATGGAACATCGTATCACTTCTAGGCCTATTTAAAGTGCTTGACTAATTCCAGAAAGGGCACCATTCAAGATGAATCCTTACTGCAAATTAGTGAGCCACTCGCATTCTAGAACATGATACAAGAAGAAAGTTTGCATGAAAAAGGATGATATATTAACACATGAGAGAAATTACATACTGCAATATACCAAAGACCAGAATCCTCAATACAGTCATAACCCCTCCTCACCGAGACCCAACGGGCTCTGAAACTTCATACAGAAATGTCACAAGATGGATACAATAGTCTTCTCGCTGCACAGCTTGCTTACAGAAATCTGGAACCCTAACAATGTCTTCTTTCTGAATATTTATAGAGAGAAGAGAAACTTCTGGAGGGAGAGGTAGGTATCCACACTTATTGATCTAATTTGAATAAGAAAGGCGGGGAACATCCGCGTCTCTTTCATGAATGACTAGCTATAAATGAATATACCTAACAACCTGTATACAGAAATTAATGCCGGGAGATAAAAATCTCCTTAAGTACAAAACGAAAATAACAAAATATATACATCGAGATGCCTTTAGCTGAAGAAAAATCTGATGCCGTGAGGGGCCTGAGCTGGCCTGCAACTCTGGTACTGTACTCTTGACCTTTGAATTCTGAATTTGAATTCTGAATCTTAAATGCGGGGCGAAATTCTCTGGAGGGTTCTGAGACTCTCTGTCTGTGTTCTCTTTAATAGCAGTCATTTCATGCACCGGCTTCAGCTTTTTCCATTTAATTTCACCCACAGGAGATCATCTTCTGGTATGTTCTTGATCCTTTGAAATGGAGGCGACAGATTGATGCGCCCCCTATGTTTAATTTGAAAACCTGCAAAACCCTCAAAACTATTAGAGAAATGGACACATACGAAGGCGTGAATGATGGAGGTGAAAAATGGGGCAGATGGGAAAGATGCGAATGGAGGAAGAAGACACTCAGGATAGTGGAATGGAGACGACGGAGGTTTTTGTGAACGGGCGAAATAAGACACAGTATGGTCGTGAAAGAAGAATAGCGGTGGATTATGAATTAAACATATAAAACACATGCATAAATATATATATCGGCGCGAGGATATAATATGAGTGTACGGGGGGAGAGGCACATAGGCGAGCGGAGAACAAACAGGAGACGACGTGGCGAGTGAATTGATGGGCAGGGGGCGTGAAACAGTGACACGGTGATGGATTGTGGGACGTGGCGGGACATGGCAATGAGCGATCAGCTCTAGGACACATCAGCCGTCGGATGGAGGTAGGCAGATCGGACGGAGCTGGTGGATCCCGCTGCCCGGACATCGACCGAAGATTAACGCGCGGGGAGAGAGCGGTTTCCCGCTCGTACCAAAGACACGTGTCATTGCTCGTGTGGGATCGCTGACCCCGCGGTAAATACCGCCAGCCGACAAGAGCGGTGCGGGGGGGAAACCGCCGGTTTGCTGTGCGCCGGGGCCAGAGGTAGGGCCCTCACTCCTTGATCTGTGCCGTTGATTGAACATGGATCGGACGGCTGTGACGGCGCCCGGGATATAAGTGATAAGCCCCCGTTTCTCCCAGCCCATGGTCCTGTAGCTCGGGTCATATGAAAATCGAAGCGGGAGGGGCTAAGGTTTAAGAGGCTTCGGCCCGATATATAAAATATACATTTTAAAACGTTCTAAAGCAGATATTCAGGCGGAGATGACAGAATTAAACGGGGCCCAGGGGTTTTTGCTCTCAAAAACACTAGAAATGGATTTTAGAGAAGGTGGTGGCTGGATTTTTAAATGGGGAAGGGGATATGTACAACACCGAGGATCATCAGGAGGTCGGTGTAGATCAGAGACCTGCTCCTGCTGGTGCGCCAGTGCGCGGTTGACTTGGTGATGTTAGATACAAGATGGAGTTGGCTGACCAATTCATTGCATTTATTGTTGAGATGGGCATCAGGCTCTCTCATTATAGAGACATAGAGGCCAATGATAGGCTATTACGAATATGGAGAGGCATGCCGCGTGACATGTACAACCTGATGCGACATGTCGTAGGAGTTACGACAACTTTTACGTGACTAACAAGGACTGTTGCACATTACGATCGAGCCGCAACACGTGATGGACAGTTTGCGTGGCGCAGTGTACCATCATCTAGCAGGAGTCATCATGGAGATGAGGTTGGACCATCGACCACTAGTACTGATATTGATGTTGTACTACCACCAGTTGATCCATGAAATTTATATTACAGTTGTATATTTTTAACATTATACATATATATATGGTCCATGTATTTTATGTTCATGTTGCAATTGTATTTAATTTACATGTTGGTGATCATCATGATGTGTATGTTGTTAGGTCATGTTAGATATGTTCATTTAATGTGCAGCTTGCAAATAGATGTGTATGTGATAGCTTGAGTTATTTGACATGAGATGTATATTTTATGTTTGTATTGTGATGATGTTAATATATAATGTTAATTGTGTTTTGTTAGATGATCATGATCACGATGATGCAGTTAGTGATTTTGCAGAATGTGTTTTTTAGTCAAATTTGATGTTTGTACGATGGTTTTTTGTAATTTTTTAATTTGTAAAATTGTAATTGCATATTTGTAAAATTCTAAAATTGTAATTGTACGTGAAATTGTAAAATTGTAATTGTAATTGTAATTGTATGTAAAGTATTTGTAAAATTTTAATTGTACTAAAATTTTTAAATTTGTAAATTTGTAAATTTTAAATAATTGTAAAATAATAAATATAGAATAATATGATTTATTGTAACATAATAAAGTTTAGATAATAATGCAAATAAATTCATGTACTTTAGAATTATCATTATTTTATTATGATCTTAGATACAAAAAAAGGAATTAATTTATATAGTACGCCATCGTTTTGAGATCAACATAATTAATGCAAATTATCAAGTGAATTATTGATTTTTGCATTAACACAATGCAAATTACCAATTAATTCAAAATACATATTATATTAATATTTCGAAAAACCCATCTTAAAAAGTATAAATATTGATGAAATAACACATGTACCATATCACTCTCGGTTCTCATGATCACCCTCATTATCTTCTAGCTCGCATGGCATGATAACAGTATTGTTCTCAAAAATATGTTTTGATCTAGGGTCATGTGTCAATACGAACCAACAATCCCTATCCAACATATCTGAGTAAAAAAACACCTGGTTGCAGTGTTTAGGGAAAACATAGGGCTCCTTAGCTTCATCTCACATATTTCTAGAGTTGATACATATCAGCCTACTATCGCGATCTTCCTTTACATTATTCCGATCAAAGGTGTCCCACCACTTGCACCTAAAAATAACACATTGGAAAGAAGAAAATTCCACTTCAATGATCGCTTGTATCTTTCCGACGTAACCTAACGTTGCTCGTACTAGGTTTTGATCACGGTGTCTAGATCCACTAGATTGATTGAACTCGACTTCCACTCCACAGTATTGTGTGATGTTTCCAGCATCGGCATTTTCTGTGCGAAAATGGTGTCGATATGCCCACATAGATGGGAACAAATGCACCTATTATAAAAAAGTTAAAAAAATCACAGTGTCATGTGTCTTATAAATAATAATCCAATAGTTAAAATATGAAATGTAGATGTCTTAATATATGTTTCAAATTTACATATAGATTAAAAATATTATTACCGAGTTGCTGCACCCAATCTCTACGTTTAGCGCATCCTCTTCAGCACGCAGGTAACCACCAATAGCACCGTATTTCTCTCTGACTTGGTCAACAACCCAACTGTTGGGGCATATTTTTGGCATATTTTCTTTTAAATGATCGAGATAAGGCACACTTCTACCATTCAACCATATGAATTCTTTCCTGTCACTATCCCATTTCATCCTGTTTTGTTCGTACAATGCGACCCACGGTTGTGTCGCTTCAGAATTGTAAAGAATGAATTTATTGATTGCTTCAATTTCTGCATTCGCTCATGAAATCAAACCAATATTATATAGTACTTAGAGATCAAGATATACATTATATCGAAGTTCAACATGAATATTAATTACTTTTTGTAAATTTGAAAAATTATAAGTCGCTTACTCTTTATCAAGCGTTTTTTTCCACTCATTTGGAGAAACTCTCATTCTCTTTTTTCTTCATCCATTTCATCATCCCAAATCACCGCACCTGGTCTATTTTCGATCTGCTTGATGTACTCACTGGCATAATAGAAATACTCATACGATATGTACCCCTCTGCCATAGACCCCTCGGGTTTTTCCCTCTGTTGAACAAAACCTTTCAATTTCTTCATGTACCTCTCTAAGAGAACATTCAACGACAAGAAACAACCCCAACTAATTCAACCTCATCTAATAGGTGGATTAGAATATGAACCTATAAGTCCATGAAACTCGTCGACAGTTTCTTCTCAAACATAGAAACAATCTCAACTATCTCTTGACGCCACCATGGAATGCTAGCCACATGAATCTCCTTTGACGTGATCCAACTTACAAATGCAGATAATTTAGATATGGCACGTCCTAGGTCTTGAGGGAATTCATGTTTCACACACCCACGCATGAACAAAGGATAATGACACTGCAAAGTTTTAAACACGTGAAATAATATACAAAACTAGTTATGTTTTATGAATACAACAAATAATAATATCATGCTTTTGACATTATACATACTCTTAGAAGATTCAAATGGTCATGCGATTTCAACCCCGAAAAATGGTCATCCACGGTGAAGCAGCGTCGTAGTGAAGACCCGTATGAAGTTGGCACCCTCACATCCATTATGACTTCCTTTGCCAAAGATATATCATCTTTTTTTTAAAATCCATGGGACATCACCTTCTTTGAAAAACCATGAATTAGAGGGACTAGTGCCTGCCTCTGATCCCATACTTTCTAATCGTCTTGGCCAATGTTTATTTTTAGTTTTTTAAGTAATAAGATATTTCCTAATAGCCAATGTGTCACTTTGTTTTGATGATATGTGCCTCCATAAAGAAGATGAAACTTTTTTAAATATATGCATGGGATCTAATAAGTGGGAAATCTTAAGATGCTCCCAATATGGGAGGTCATAAAAGATAGATTTCCTTTTCATCCCAATGGGAAATTTCTCAACATAGGTGTCGAAGAAATATGGATCATCGAACATAGGCTCCCCATTTGAATCGAACATTTATATGAAATCCTTCTCCTTCTCTCTCTCATATGCTCTAAGCCATTCAGCTGGTGTCATTATTGGAGGCCTTTGGGTTCTCTCTTGTTTACCATTGAAAGCAGATGCTGCTCTTCTGTATGGGTGTTCTTCTGGTAGGAATACCCTGGAGCAATCATACACTAGCTTTTGTAGGTCCTTGGACCATCTAACTTTCAGAGAAGGTCCACAACATTTACATCCAAAATACCCTTTTGTTACAAGACTTGTGAGATTATATTTGTATACAATAATTAATATGCATGGCATGTTAAAGAATATAATGAAGATTAGAACAAATATTACAACGAATTAAATAACTAATATGTGAAAGAATATTGTTACATATATAAACAAATCAATAAATTAAACATGTAATTTACCAGAGAAAACTCCTAAGACTAGATAATCATGTGTCGTGTAAGCACATATGCCATACAACGTAAAACTCCTCTCTGTTACGATGGGTCTTGATACATCGTATACATTTATCCCATCCCATAGTTCCTTCAATTCATCTACCAGTGATTGTAAGTAGACATCCATATTCTTCACTTGTCTTCTACCAGGGACTATGAGAGCCAACATAAGATGTTCATTCTTCATGGACAACCATGGGGGGATACTTTTATTGATCACTACTACAGGCCAAACATAATAGTTGGTGTTCTGGAGGGAATATGGGTTGACGCCATCCATGGCTATGCTGAGTCATAGACTTCGTACTTCATCCTTGAATTTTTCGGGCCATGTATCAGGCTATATGCTTCATGGCTATTGAATCAATTGGGATTCGTATAACTCCCAACTCACTTCTGTGTGAGGCATGCCATCCCTGCAACATAGCTAATTCTTTACAACGAAAAAGCCTTTGAATCCTTAGGATTATAGGCATGTGCCTCAATATCTTAAAAGGAGGACCAGTACATGATTTACCCTTCTTTTTTGATTTAGCATACTTGTCATGCCCACATTTCGGACACATCTCTTTGTCTGCATATTCTCCTCTATATAGAATACAATCATTTGGACATGCATGATATGATATGTACTCAACACCCAACATTTTCAACAATTTCTTTGCCTCTTCGCAGCGACCGGGCAAGACATTATCACTCAGAAGAACCTTATCTTTGAATAACCTGTAGTTGGTGATCATGGAAAAATATATTAATAAATTTACATTAATTTCAATATAATTATTAACGTTCATAAAATTTACCATTTGTAATGTTCATTGCAGTGTACTTATTATATTTCAAATTTATATAAGGGGAGTACTTTATGGTAACTTGCCTCAAAAGTTCTGAGAAACATGCATTTGACAAGCCAAAATTTGCTTTCAAGTTGTATAGTAACATCATTGTCCCCAACTGGGTAGAATTTGACTGACCGCCAAGTCCAAAGAGAGGGGTGCTGGAAGAAAATTTAAGGCTTTCGAAAAAGGTGTCAGTAATATGAGAATCATCCCCTAGCTGATCATCATTTTGAAATGCATATAAAAAAATTGTCTCCATGGTAGTCGTATCCCTTAAGTAATCATCCATACCAACCTCTATTTTATTGCCTCCATTGCCAACTTGTGAAGAACAACTATTGCTGTAGTCTTTCCTAATTGGTGAATCTGGACGTAGCGGGAATTGAATCGGTGGTTGATTCAACCATTCTTGGTATCGTTCCTCTCCGATTTTTTTTCTTAATTCAGTCTTCTCTCGATTTGACATTGTCGTGGGGTGCAACGGAAGATGGTAGGTAGGTCGTTCATCATCACTAGAATCCTAATAATTAAAAAAATAAAAAATTGAACATGATTAGTACAAAATATATGATATCAATTAGTAACCACGTTGACAATATTGCATGATTATAAATTGGTTTGACGTTGAAATAATTACATATTATTCAATATATATACCAAACAATTATAATTATAATTACCATCATTGTCCCAGGATTGTGGCTAGAAGATGCAATATTGTTACAATTGGCAGGGTGAAATGGCTGTCCATTTTCATCTACCAAATGTGCCTTGTGGTATGCAACTCCTGATAAGAACCTCCAATGTTTTGGAGCAGTTTGAATATTTCGTGCATCTGGGCTCGATGCTGAATTTTCATGAATCTGAAAATTTGTATAAATTATAAATTTAATTAAGTTGTGCATGATTGACTGCATGGATAAAAAAACATAAATTCAATTAGATAGTGAAAAAATAAAACAAATCTGAAGTAAATATTACGTCTCTCGATGGATATGGATAAATCCACGATGGAATTTGAGAAATATTATGGAATGAGCTGGATTTTGAAGAATTTTTCATTCCATATAATATATGATATTTTCTCCCCGCATTTGAGAAAAACAACAATAAATTTTGGTGCACAAACCTAAATGTAATTTCAGTGCATAATGCATAGATAACTGCACCAGTGCGTTTTTGGTATTGCGCACCGGTGCCGTCTTATAACCCGACACCTCGATGTGGTTCGATTAAAGGACGCACCAGTAAACAAAAAACCACAAATAAAAAAGCGCAACCTTATTTTATTTAAGTGAAAAAAAGCGGTAAATTGAAAAATGGGCGGCAAAATATTTTCGAAAATCTAATTTCATAAAACATTTCTTTAAATAATAAACACTTTTCATTATTTCACTATTTTTGCAAAAAATTTCAGCCAGAGATTTGAAGAATACATACCTGGAGAAAACAAAGCACGAGAGCATTGTGGAGTAGGGAAATATGTTCGAACATAAGTATTCAGGCAATCATAATTCCAAACCTCTGGTGATTCAAACCTTGTACCATAGAATTTCAAACGATGTGAGTAAAGTTTATTATTTTTTTGTACTTTTTTCTGCTATTTTTTTACCTTTTCAAGTAATAAACAAAATAAAAAAATAAATCCATTTTTAGAAACAAAACCCTAGATTCTTTTTGTTTCTGAATTAGGGCTTTTCAATTTATATTTATAGGGTTTGTATAGTCATAAGAGATCCAACCCACGGGATGACTTGCATAGTCGGATCCCAATCCATGTTGGCCCTTGCGTCAATCTAAAAAAAAAAATAGATTTTTTTCGTCGGTACGCCCTGCGTAACGTAGCGCACCGGTGCGCTCTGTTATACCAGCGCACCGCGAAATTACAGTGATTAAAAAAAAAAAATGTTTTTAACAGTGCGCCATATGTAACATATGGCACCAGTGCCCTATTTCATTATGGTGCACCGCAAACATGTTGTTTTACCAAAAAACTATTTTAGAGACAAACCCTATTTTTTTGTTTTGTTTTTGTTTTTGTTTTTGCCCTTTCTTCTTCCTCTTTTTGTGATTTTAGAATTAGGGCTTTTCAATCTATATTTATAGGGTTTTTATTGCTAAATATAAGCCTAATACATCCAACCCACGGGAGGACCTACATAGTTGGATCCCAATCCATGTAGTCCCTTGCGTAAATAAATTTTTTTTTTTTTGTCGGTGCGCCCCGTGTACTTGAGTGCACCGATGCACTCTATTATCCCAGCACACCGCGCAAGTACTGATAAAAAAATTATGTTAGTGCACCATTTGTAAAATATGCAACCGGTGCACTATTTCATTATGGCACACAACGAATGTTCTGTTTTGAAAAAAACAAAAAAAAAATACAAACCTTACATCCTTTTTGTTTCCGCCCTTTCTTCTCCCTCTTTCTGTGATTTCAGAATTAGGGCTTTTCAATTTAGATTTATAGGGTTTGTATTGCTAAATATAGACCTAATACATCCAACCGACGGGACAATTAACATAGTCGGATCCCAATCTATGTGGGCCCTTGCATGAATTAAAAAAAAGAAGATTTTTTTTTTATCGGTGTGCCTTGCGTAAAATAGCGCACCGGTGCTATGTATTTTCCAAGCGCACCACATACGTAATGTGATAAAAAATTAATAAACAATTTTTTTCTATCGGTGTGCCATATGTAAAATATGGAACCGGTTTATGCTATAAAAATTAACACTTGACGATTTTTATTATTTTATCATGGTTAACCAGTGCAGTGATTGACACGTAACGCACTGGTGCTCCTTGTTGACATAGAGCACCGTACGGTCTATTATGCTGTTTATGCAGTGCATTTGGAAGACATCCACACATTGGCGTCGGTGCGTACACCATGAATGGTGCACCAGTATCTTCAGATTTTTTATTTTATTTGAAAATTTGACAATTTATTTATAAATATATTAATGAATGATAAGGTACAGGTTTGAGATTGATAAAGAAATGACTGACAAGAGATCAAGTAACAAAAACACTGATAACACATCAAGAAAATAAAAAAAGGAAAGTTCTTTGTAATTTTTTTACAAAAAATATTATTTTTGAACTATATGTAAGTTTAACTAATAGGTATTGTTTACTGTGTATCATGCAGAGCCACAAAATAACGAAGCTCGATAATCTTATTTCTGATCTAGGACCAAAAGAGTGTAAAAGCTTGATGGAAAAATTGCAAAAGGATGAATCAGGTGAATGAAAAAATACTATAGATCCAATATGAGTTTCTTTTTTTAGTTTTCATTAATAATATAATTAAAATTATTAGATAACATGTGTGGAACAGTCTATTAATTCACATCTCTTTAATTTTCTACAGGGACCAACATCTCACAAAAGGAATGTTTTTCTAAGAAAAGAAAAGAAATAGAACATGCAAATGAAAATGAATTGCTCCTTAGCTCATCTGGAGTGGTGTTGGAGGTTAACGAAAGGGGGGAAAACTTTTACAAAAGTTTGAGGGATCTAGTGGAATGAATGCATAAACATTCTTTCCACTTACATTACAAAAACCAATCCAATGATTCCAAGAACCAAATTTTATCTAAACTACAGGAAGAGTTTCCAGTGAATTAGTCTAGGAGACATGTCATACTTTTAATAGCATAAACGTACAACAAAAAAAAGAGAACAGAAAAGTACTCCTTTAGATGTTTGTCTAGATTGTATTTATAAATATCACTTTTTTTATACTTACTTTTCATATATCAATATAAAAATTAAATATTTTATTGTCATGTTACATTTTTAGGAAGATTATGAAAATCTCAAAAGATGAATGAGCTGATATCAGAAATATGCCAGTAGGAATGTCCAAAAAGGTGTACAAGGATATGGTCAAAGAAATGGACACAATTTCATCGTGGGAGGAGCCATCTCAACAACAACATGCTTCAAATGTAATATGTATTCATTGAAGTTTTCGATCATTAGGTACAATAAATTAAAAAATTAGCATTAAATATTAATTTTCAAGTATTTTCTTGCAGAAAAGAAAAGAAAATGGAACCCATTCAGCACATAAAAAAGGATGACAAGGAAGAAAATGATTGATATCTAAGTTTGTTAGTAATTGTTACTTCCTTATAACAACTTAACTAGATTTCATTTTTGTATTTTTTAAGTTGTTTTACAAAAATCATCATTGAATGTCTTCAAACAGGTGCTAACATACAAAGAAGAACCATCAGAGGAATTGATTGAAATTGGGTTAAATATGGGTTGTGAGTATATGTTGGCATATCGAAACTTAATTGTGGAATTTGTAAGCATCTATCGATCTTGTTTTACTTAGCTCCGTCTATAATTAATAGAAAAATTAAATCTTTATATTAAATATATGATTTTTTATGGGGTATAAAACTTGCAGGAAACAAAGTATGGCACTGTGCCAATAGATCAAATCTTGAAAGATGGCATGTTACATGGTTTTGAAAAAATATGTATAGTTTATGAGTCAATTTTTGCATTGGTACGTCATTTCTCTTCGATTTACATTGATGTATATTATTTAATATTGCAATTTTAATTATTCTCACCAATGTATATACACTCATTACAGTTTATTTTTGTGTTTGTAGATGGAAGGTGAAGAAGAAGAAAACAATCAACACCATGAACAAAACATTCCTGAAAATAACCCAAGTCATAGAAGTAGCTCTAGCAGTGACAATAGTTCAAGCGAAGAATGATGATCACTAAGTTTGGATATCAAAGCAAGGCATTGTATTTTTTGAAAAATGTCTGTGAAATCAGACGTTTTCTTTAATGTAATGGACATAGTGTCCCAATTGAAAGATAAAGGGATACCAATAACTGTCCCATTTTGTATGACAAAGAATGTCTTATTCATATATATATATATAATAAAAAATGTTTTAATTTATTCTATTGTGTTCTCTATTGTCGCTATTGCATTCTCCATTGTCGTTCTCAAATGCACTAATAAAAATTTAATTCATATGATTATTGTTATAAGATATATATGTGTCAACTTTTGATGAATAATGAATTTTAAAATACCACAATAATTATGATATGATATAACAAATTAATCCAAACATCACATTCAAATGCATTAATAAAATTTTAATTAATATGAATATTGTTATAAGATGTGTCAAATTTTGATGAATAATGAATTTAAAACAATCACAATAATTGCACTGTCAAAGGTCGATGTTTCTAAAAAATAGAAAATGAAAACTGGTGCGTGTATTCTTATACCGGTGCGCTTGTATTCTTAAGCACACCAGTGCATTTTTACGACCTATGGGCACCACACAAATACCAAAACCGGTTAAAAATATCGAGGCGTTTGTGCGGTATAGCACTCCAGTGCGTTTATGTCCATATATGCACCGGTGCCGTTTATGACCTATTAGCACCGCACGAATACAGATACCAATTATAAATCTCAGTGCGTTTGTGTGATACTATGCACCGAGGCATTTTTGTGTATATACGCACCTGTACATTTAGACAACCTATGGGCACCGCACGAATACAGATACCAATTATAAATCTCAGTGCATTTGTGTGATACTGCGTACCTGGGCGTTTAAGTGTCTATACGCACCGGTGTATTTGTATGACATATTTGCAATGCACGAATACAAATACCAATTATAAATCTCGGTGCATTTGTGTGAAATGGTGCACCGGTGCATTTCTATAAGTCTACGCACCGACGCGTTGATACGACCTATGGGCACGGCTCAAATCCCAAGACCAATTATAACAGCCCCGTGCGTTGTATCACCAACACTACGCCCGGTGCTGTTTTTTACCTTAACGACCCAATGCATTCTTCTTCGACCGCCCCAGGGCGCCGTCTACAGGTACGCACTGGTGCGTTAAAGCTTGATTAGCACATCGAGGAAAAAAACATCCGTAATAACCTCCAACCACCCATTTTTTTTTAGTTGTGTTGAATTTCTGTTAAAAGCTCCACCAAAATATATGTAACCATAAATAGATGTGGTAGCATATGTTTTTTTGAAAATTTTGGCCAATTTTATAACAATAAAAACCTCCTTTATAATCTCCTCTAGAGGTTATTTTCCTTGTAGTGCATTGGCATGGAGGATTTCCTGGATTGATAGTGGTTTTTCCTAGCCTTTCTGTTTCCTGGATAACCATGGTGTTGTGGGTTTTACTTTTTTTTTTTTGGTTAGTTCTCATGTACCTTTGGTTATGGGTTGAGTTATTTGTTCTTGGAAGCCTTGGTTGGAAAAATTCTCTAGAAACCTTGTAACAACTTCGGTTGAGTTACTAGTCCTAGAAGCCTTGGTTGGAAAAATGCTATGGAATCCCTTGGTGGGTTGAGTTACTAGTCCTAGAAGCCCTGGTTAGACAAACACCCTGGAAGTCCGACATTAGCTATGGGTTGAGTTACTAGTTGTAGAAGCCCGGGTTGGAACAAATGCTCTGGATCCCTAGACAACTTGGGTAGAGACCTATCTAGTGATGGTTAGTGATGTTTGACCATGAGGTGGAATCACTGGTTGAGGGTTTAGGTGGTTTGGCCTCTGGAAGCCCTGGTTTGGTTTTATTTGGATTGTTTCAAGAGATCCCACATTCATGCTTGGAATATGGCACATGGGTGACTGGTTGAAATAAATATTTGGTTTACCCTAGTCTATGGTTGGGTGGTACATGGAAGTCCCATACCTGGTTGAATTTTGCATATGTTAATAATATCTTATCTCCTCTTGTATTTGATGGGTAAATGTACTTGTTATTATGTGGTTTACATGGCTGTTGTATCCCTATTATTTCTGTTGTTTATATGTTAGTTATGAGTATGATTTATAACAATGATGATGTATGAATATCATCATGTTTTGATCAATATATGAATGAAAAATGAATATATGACCTAATAGTGGATAATGAAACTATTGTGATGAGGTATCAATGCTTCTTAATTGTTCTCATATAGGTATGAGACCCCTATGCTCAGATCTATTGTTGAGATCTATAGATGACATATTTGTGTCATGTTTGATGAAATACATGTCATGGCTAGTAGGGCTATAGTTAATTCATTAATAAAATGTTTGCATTAGTACATTTGTTTCAACGTTATTTATCATTTTTGGAAGTTTCATGGAGTTCTCAGAAGTGGCGTGAGTCCTGGCCCTGAAAAAAGTCGGGCACAGTAGTCAGGCTGACATAGGAGTTATGTTGACTACCTGAAAAATTCCATAGTTTCTAGGATGGCCTTGCAGTGGGAGAGACTAGAGGGTTCCAGTCACACTGTTTCATTTTCATGGGAGTGATTGATATATTTGGTCAGTAAAAGATAAGTTTATTTAGGAGTTAAGAACTTGGAAATGTTGGTTGGCTCCTGGAGTTCTTGTAGGATGTGTGGACGGTCATTTTGGTTGTGTTCTGTCAGTTCCACTTCCTTAAGGTGACCTAGGAGGTTGAGTAACATCATATTGGCCTTGGTGGCCCGGTTAGCTTGGGTAAATGTGGGAGGAGGGTGTTATAGAGTGGTATCAGAGCATGGTTCACCCCTTGGAATGAATGGGATGTGTGTTGGTTATTCATACATGTTGATTTCACATGTGATCCTTATGCTTGTGGTCTATGTGCTTGTTTCATATGCATGGCATGATCATAGTTGCAGTGCTGTTGCCATGTGAAAGTTGATGGTGTTGTTGTTGTGTATGTTCGTCATGAGTGTATGTTGATGGTGGTGCATTGGTCATGTATGTTGGTGTGTATGTTGTTATGCATGCATTGTTTCTAGTTGGTTTGTGGTTGTGGCATCATGCATGGAAATTGAATAGGGAGTAAGATGATGTCTATGTATTGTTCTAAATATGATTATGTTTCATCAATATATATGTATTGCAATAATTTGGTTGATCTTGTAGCCAAGATATCCTCCATTGAACTAGAATGAGGTACGTTAACTTTTTTATGATTTGGTTTAGCTGACATGATATACCTTGCAGGAAGAGAAGAATAAATATGGCTAGCAAAGTTGTAGACTATATTTTACGAGATTATTCCTATGGATTAGATGATAAATATGGTGAGGAATACTCCCTCACATCACGAACACTTTGAGGAGTCTAAAGGTAGAAATAAGGGGTTACAAAGCAGATAATGACTACATCATTCAATCACAAGAGAGACTTGCTAGGGCACATGGGAAACAAGCAGGAGTTAATGTAGTAATCGTTAAGAGCTTATCAAACTCGTAGAGACAGGGATCCGTTCGAATCAACCATGGGTAGGAGGACAGGACTAACGGGGCATATGTCAGTAGATATCATTGTGGGAACATGTCAGAATGAGATGACACCATAAGAGATGGAAGGTTCTTTGATACACCAAATAAGAGAGGTGACGGACATAGGTTTTATTCTAGCTCTGGTTCTAACAAACATCATGATCATCCTTATAGGAGGAATGATATGGGATATTTTCTAGATGAGCATAAGAAAGCAAAGACACCTACATTTGATGGAGAAATGAAGAAATCACATGATGCAAAATCTTGGTTACTTGGGATGAATAAGTTCCTCAAGGTTGCATGCTTACTCAGTGAACATGAAGGCCAAAATAACTATGTTCAGTCTTAAAGGAAAATCAAATATTTGGTGGGAATATTTAAATAATGTTAGAAGAATTCATGAAGAGGATTTGAATTGGAATGAATTCGAGAGATTATTCAGGAAGAAGTACCTATTAGAGAGATACTCTGATGATAGAGTGAAGGAATTGTATGAATTAAATATGAGATCTAGGATAGATGAGGAGTATACAACCAAGTTCCTAGAGCTATTGAGGTATGTATCGTATCTTAAAGATGAAAAGGATAAATTTCAAAGGTTTTTCAGTGGATTACCTTAGAATTTAGAGATCAGATTGAGTTCGATAAGCCTAGATCATTAAAGGAGGCCATCCGGAAGCTAGCGCATTTTTATGAGAAATCAAAGTGAAAATATGAGATGAAATCAGACTGGAAAGGTAATGCAAGGAATAAAGGAAAATGAGACAAGAAACGAGCAAGGCCTTAGGACACAGGTAACAAAGAGAATGCAACACCGCATAAGAAGTTCAATGAATTTGATAGAGGACAATAATTTTGGTCTAAGGAACAGAACAAGGGTGCAGGATCATCACAGGAGATATTGTCCATTACATCAGGGTGGTAGATCACAGATTTACAGTGCTCAGGAGGCACATATAGTGGGGGATGTTGGACAAAGAATTCCTCTAATTTATGGAACATTGGATAACTGAGAGGCAGATCATCAGGCATTTATCATTGAGATGGAGGATAAGATTTGTCATCAAGTTGTTTCTATTTTGATTGGCCCTGGATCTAATTATAGTTATGCTAACCTTAACTTGGTGGATAAGTGTGGTTTGAATAAATAATTTCATGCAAAATATTGGTTAGTGTAGTTGGCTACAAGTAGAAAGAATAGAGTTCATCATTGCGTAAGAGTTCATGCCTTTTAGTTGAATGGTATGCCTACATCAACGCATTTGAATGTATTACCATTGGGATCATGCAACATGATTTTGGGTATGGATTGGATATATATTCATAAGACCAAAGTGGATTGTTACGAAAAAAATCCATTGAGTGCTTAGATGAAAATGGAGAATAGAGAGTCTTACAGGGTAAGAAGAAAGAAACATTAGTTAGGATGGTGAAAAACATGTAGGAAAAGTGTAGTCATAGAAAAAGGTGTGTGTTATTTGCAGTGAAAATTTCTAGCGATAAAGGTAAGGAGGACGAGGATACAAAGATATTGAGCAGGTACCTATTTTACAACAGTTTCAGGATGTGTTTCCAACATAGATTCCAGAGCTGCAACCTCACAAGGAAGTAGACATTTCTATTGAGTTGGTACCAGGGGAAGCACCAACATCAAAGGCACTGTACAAAATGAGCACTCTAAAGTTAGTAGAGTTGAAGTTGCAGTTGAAGGAAATTATTGACAAGGGATACATTAGGCCAAGTGTATCACCATGGGGTGCAGTGGTCTTGTTTTTGAATAATAAGGATGGTACTCTTAGGTTGTGAATTGATTACAGGCAGTTGAACAAGGTGACCATCAAGAACAGGTATCCATTGCCAAGAATTTATGATTTGTTTTACCAATTGAAGGGTGCAACAATTTTCTCGAAGATTGATATGAGGTCATGATATCATCAGGTACACATCAAAAGAAGAGGACATATACAAGACAAATTTCAGGACTAGATATGGACATTATGAGTTTGTTGTAGTTCCATTTGGTTTGAATAATTCTCCAACTACTTCTATGTGCTTGATCAATAACGTATTGCGTCCTTATCTGGACAACTTTGTTATTATATTCATTGATGATATATTGGTATATTCTAAAAATGAAGAAGATAATGCCGAACACTTGGTAGCTGTAATGTCCCTTTTTCAGGAACATGCTGCTCCGTCGGGAATATCTTAAGATATTCCAATTCCTTCTTCAGTGAGCTATCACAAGTCCATTGTAGATATTGAATGATGGGGAATTTATAGGATATGACTCGTTCTAAAGAAGGGAGAAATCCTGAGGCTAGATGGCCCTTCTCAGACTCTGCCTATGGATATGCAATATTCCACCTCGGGAATTTCTGCTATAGGGTCTTTGAGGGTGCTGTATAAGGAATATGCTACAAAAATAAGACATACCAACACTGGGATGCCCTAGATAACATCTCATACAACGCCTATGCAGAATATGAGCTCAAAGAAATAACTCTAGATGGGTTATTCAGATCTCCCCAATCTAGGTCTCTAAAACAATGCTCAATGAGAGAGCTTACAACAACATAAGAACATAAATCTAAAACTCTGCAAATATGAGTACATAATAAGAGGGAAATGTATGCAGCCAACACTATATGATTATATCAGCTATAATATACAAGAAATATCATGAGGAATGAACCCCCTTTGCAATAAAAATCAACCTCTCATGAATGAACCCTGAAATACATAAATTGCTGCAGCTACACAAAATGCCAGAGGACCATGCCTGCGTAGTCTATATGAGAGTAGCTATTTCTGAATATACATGAAATACAAATGTGGCTTTAGGATACAAAGAAATATCCCAATAGCAAAGGAATGGGCCGAAATACTAGATTTCTAGCCAATCTAGGAGAGATTGCTAGAAATGCCGGAAAATACAAAATGTGACAACTGGGTTGTCACTGCTACTGAAAAAAAATAAGAATGAGGCTGTGGCTGATCTGAAATATAATTTCCCTCCTCTGATAATGTCTCTAATACATAGTGCTGATCACTTTGTCTTAGAAACACACTCCTGATGAGCTCATGAAACCCTCTCTCACTGCCTCCTCTGTAATAACGCAGTTTCCTCCATGGAATGCGTAGTGGGAGATGATGGAAGTGTGGCATCATGCCATTGATCTGAAATACAGCCCGGGAATCCTCCTTACAGCTCTTCTAATGAATAGAACACTCCTCCACTGAAGTAAACAAACAAGAATGACTCCATGAGTTCCTCCTTAGCTGCACCCAGCTACACAATGTCCTTTCTGCTGCAGAGCTAACACTGTAGAAGATGAATGTAACTGTGGCCAATGCTGGATTGAGGAAAATAAGCTCAATCCTCATCCTTCCTTGAGGAAGAAGTATGGATTCCTGACTTGGAACACCCTAGTGCCCGAGGGCACCATCACCCTGCTAAACAGCCCGGGGATGCAAGCTTTGCAGACCCAAGTCTGAAACTATAAACCATAATATAATGAAAATGGGCTACCATCTCCTCCATATAAAGTGAGAGAACTCCTCTCCATCATGGTCCCCACCAATTAGGGTTTCCACCCTCATGAAAGTGTCTTCCCTCCAAAACTGCGCAACTTCTCTAGGAAGCCTCTTCCTCCTTGGGTAGCGCTGTTGAATTTAGTCAATGGTGACTAATCTAGTGAGATGGGTTCCATTCACACCCTTGGTGTTTATTTCAGCTGCTTTATTCACTCCCCTTTCACATTAGGAGTGTTATTTCTTCATCTAAAAAGGGGCTAAGGTGTCTCCTTGCCCATTTTATTAAACAAAAATAAAATGTGCAACTATAATGTTCCATTTTAGCTTGAGGCTAAAATTGGGAACATTATAGTAGCAGTATTGAGATTGTTGAGATAACATCAGTTGTATGCTAGGCTCAGTAAGTGTATTTTGTTTCATAAAAAGGTACATTACTTGGGGCATGTGGTTTCCAAGGAAGGCATCACAATGGATCCGAAAAATATCAGGGCTATCATGGAATGGGAAACTACTAGAAATGTTGATGATGTAATGTCCTTTATGGGGTTAGCAGGTTATTACAGGAGGTTCGTTAGGAAATTCTCTCAGATTTATTATCCTATTACATCGTTGCAAAGGAAAGGTAAGAAATTTGAATGGACAAAGGAATATGCAACCATTTTTAAGAAGTTGAAGCAATTTTTGACAAATGATCTAGTTCTAAAGATTACAAATCCGGACAAAGAGTTTGTGGTATGCACAAATTCTTGCAACATAGGGCTTTGTGGAGTCCTTATGCAGGAAGGACAGGTAGTATGCTATGATTCATGGAAACTAAACGAGCACGAGTAGAATTATCCGACACATGATCTTGAGTTAGCAACGATCATTCATGCATTGAAGATGTGGAGCCACTATCTTCTTAGCAGAAGGTTTGTATGATGAGCGATCATAGTGGATTGAGGTATTTATTTGATCAGCTGAATCTAAATTCTAGACATGCTAGATGGTTATCCATGATCAGTGAGTTTGACTTTGAGATCAGGTACATTAAAGGTAAAGAGAGCAAGGTTGCTCAGCTCTTAGCAGGCAAATACAGTTAAATCATATGACATCTATGAGTTATTATGGGACAGATCTACAAGATCAAATTTTATAGGTAGGTAAGCAGGATGACAGGTATAGAGAGCTTATGCATAGGTTACAATAGGGTACAAGTGATCAGGAGTTGGACTATCGTCTCACAACAGATGGCTTGGTCAGATTTAGGGACCGGATCTATGTGATATACGACAGTGAGCTCAAGAAGCTTATCTTCAGGGCATTTCATGCTAAGCCATATTCAAGTCACCCAAGATATTATAAGACATTGACAAAAATGAATAAGTTCTACTATTGGCCGATTATGAAGAAGGAAGTGGCAAAGTTTGTGGCTAGATGCTGGGACTGTCAGCAGGTGAAAGAAGAGTGTAAACATCCAGGTGGACTACTACAGCTGAAGCTGATCCCAAAGTGGAAATGGGAGTTCATTTCAATGGATTTTATCATAGGTTTGATGAGGACATCTAGAAAACATGATTCCATCATGGTTGTGGTGGACATAGTTAAAAAGGTAGCACACTTCATTCCGGTGAAGTCTACTTATTTAGCTAGTGATGTATCATAGGTCTTCATCAGATGTGTGTTCATATTACATGGTTTTCCGAAGAATATTGTGTCAGACATGGATGTTAAGTTCACTTGAAAGTTTTGTAAGTAGATGTTTGTAGGATTAGGGACAAAGTTGGAATTTAGTAAAACTTATCATCCACAGATATAAGAAAAAACAGAGAGGGTTAATAAGACATTGGAGGACATGTTGAGGATGTATGTAATGCATCAAAAACGGATATGGGATGAGTACCTTCCATTTCTTGAGTTTTATTACAATAATGGTTACTAGGAGTCATTGAGGATGAATCCATTTGAGGCACTATATGGTCGAAGTTATAGTACTCCCGTTAGTTGGAGTGACCCAACCAATAAGGTGTTGATAGGACCAAACATGTTGGCGGATATGGAATAGGAAATTGATGCAGGGGCATTAGGCTCTAGAAATACATTGCATTTTCTTAAGCTTAGAGGGGTCTCATGTTTTTAAATTTCTCTTGTAAATTCTAGTATTTTAATGAAATGTAGATGGAATTGTAAATGCCCTCGAATGATAAGAGGACAGGAGAAGTTAGAATCAGTTAAGCTAAAATTAGAACTAGAGAATTTCAAGAGGTTCTGTCAAGCTGTAAAGAAGTCGAATCGATTATATTGTGTTTATATAAATATAAGCACCTGTAGAGTAGGATAGGGGGGCATAGAGGTAGAAAGCTATTTGGAAGACACGGAGTAGATTTTGGAGGGCCACAGAATAGAAGACCTGGCCAAAATAAGGGGGTTCTGTAAGTATTTTCTGTGGTGTATATAAAATGAATTGTTTCAGCATTATATGGGTATTACTGGTTTAAACTCTGGTTAAATGAATCTTGTGTAACATTGAAGAACTCGATCTTCCGGTTGATGTTGTATTCTAAGTTTATGTGCCTTGATTTGTCTAAGTCCTGTGTAATCAAATTCAAATCTCCTTAACCCGACTGTATAAGAAAAAATAGGGTGAATAGACCCTTTGATAGAGCCTGGTTGATGTTCCAGTCTAATTGAAGGATTGATATATGTCTGCGGTTATATTATTCGAGAAGGATCGATCACCAGTGGGGTCGATCCTCTAGGAGGAACCTTGAACCGAAAGTCTGAATTGAATCTTGCTGAATTGGAAAAAGGATCAATTCTCTGGTAGATGAGTGGAGTGTTAATTTCGTTTTGAAATTTCTGGAAAATATATACTCTATGTTAGGTTAGACGTATAATTGCATCTACGAAAAGGAAGAGCTTGTCCTTCCAAATTCTGTTGATACTCTGGACCAGATCTAATTATAGGTGATAATTACTGCATATTGGAGGATCTGACCTTTGTAAGATCCTGAATTAAGACGTAGAAGGAGCGCGGGTCCACAATTGTAGTTCAGAATAAGTATGCAGAGACGGTCTCAAAAGAATTAAAGTTGAACGTGAAATTTGAAGAAGGAGGAACCCTAAAGATGAAGCACAGAACTGGGAGTACTACCATAGTAGGTGAATAGTAAAAATCAGATGTGAAAACTAGCAATATCGCGCTCGGGAAAAGTGGTAATAAGTTTTGTGGAAAAAAACGCGATTCCATTAGATGGAGGCCGCGTGTCCTGGAGCGGTATTGGAAAACCACAATTGTCGTGTGATTTTGAGTTGTTAACTCATGGACGTTGAAACAACACGATCTTGATTATAGTCATTCGATTTGGATCGAGGGAGATCCAAGGGTGTTCACGTTTCAAGTTGCGGGGTCGATAAGGCAAAGGTATGTATTGAGGTATTGTGGGGCTGAATCATTTAATGAAGTAATTTAGTCATATTTAAAGGTTGAAAGGGTCGGAATTGTATGAACGTGATTTTATTGGGGACAAACGAAATCCAAGGCTTCGTTATAATATATGGCGAAATAGTGAGATGAAAAGGGGGTGTGTATAATGTTTATATATGCAATTGCTTGGTTTAAGTCTAAATCTAGGCTTGTTATAACGTTTCTTAAATGGGAATAATATATATGTCGACATATATTATATTGTATACGAAACAATAGAACCATGAGCTTATGCTTGGATGGGTCGCACCTTTATGTGAGTTGGGGTTATCCAATCAAGTAAATACATTTCAAACTTCATAAGGCAAAGGAAACCGCCTAGGTGGGTTAGTTGGAATATTCGAATGCCAATTCGAATGTCATGAGATGGGTTTTCATAAGGATGGCAAGCTTCCGCATAAGAATGTGGAAATTGTGAAGGTACCCGGGCATCAAAATGGTATTAGAGCTGGAATAGCTCTTTTTAAAAGTTCAAGTTTGAATTGATTGCAGGTTTTTGGAGACTGATAGAGATTGCAGCTGATGAAATGCATGTATCCTGACTTAGTGGAGGAATCTTGAAGTTTTGAATCTCTTTAAGAGTGATTACAGATTTGAAGAGAGATACAGCGCATGTGTGGGGAGAGTGAAGGATAACTCTGTTTGAGGAAAAGGATTTTGTAATTAAATCTGATATACAACAAAGATACACAGAATTACAGTGAACAGGATTTGCAGAGTGAGTGGAAGACAAGATCATGTAGAGACCTTGTAGGTAAATAATTTTAAATCTGATTTGAATTTGTAATTGCAGAATTGTGGTTGTAGAGGATAAAGACAAAGTCTTGATAGTGAAGGTAGTGAGCGTGATATTCAGCTAGAGGCTGGATAGAGAGGACAAGTGCAATGTTCTCAATAAAAGGTGAGTTTGTGAGCAGTATTTAACTTTGGTTGAAGGATTTTTTTGCAGAATTCAGATTGCAGGCAATTGAAGAAATCTCAGAAAATTAGATCACAGCTTTGAAGAGCAGTGACAGAAGAGTCCAACAGGGATTCTGAGTGAAGAAGAAGTGTGGCAGAACCTGGAATAATTCCCAACAGAGGTTGGATGAGAAGAGGATAGAGGTGTTCTTGAAAGTTGCAGAGTGAAGCCTAGAAAGAGCAGAAGAGAGTGCTTAGAAGGTTCCAGCAGACAAGGGACCAGTACTTGCCAAAAGACAGATCCAGAGGAAGGGATTGGTGAGGTGAGTTGCAACAAGAGAGCTTGCTGTTGCAGAGGCTTAGTGCAGCTTGTGAGTGAATAACTCATGGAGAATAAAATGGCTACTGATAGCCACAAGAGAGATTGCAAAGGTTCTGAGAGAGGCCACAACAGAAGAGAGGAAGCAGATGCCAAAGAAATTGGCATGATGAAGAAACCCACTGATGAAGAGTATTGGAGAGATATAGCTAAGATCAGTAAGTAGCTTTGTGAACTAGAGAGGATGATAGAGGAAAACCAGAGAGTTGGTTGGCTCATGAAAAAGAGTGTGAAATGGAAACCACTACAGTTAAGGATGAGGCAAAAGGAGATTTCCTTATTGAGAGAAGAACTTAGAGTAGCTGAGTTGAAAGAAGAAATTTCTTCTTGTGGAGAAAAACAGAACACAGATGAAGAATGGAGGAATGCAAGAGATCTTGTGAGGCAAGATGAGGACCTAAGGTGAAAAGAAGGTTGTCTTGCTGAAGAGGAAGTCATTGATGATTTACTGAGTTATTGGATAAGTCCAGATGATGTAAGGGCTTGTGTTTTTGAGTCTGAAAAATGTGAAGTGATGACAGACTCCACAGAGGAAGAAGAACCCAAAGTTCTTGAGTCAAGGATGGTATTTGAAGATTCCACAAGTAGATCTGTTCAAAGAGTAGTGCTTGAGACAACAACCAAGACTGAAGAGTCTTGTGATTTGAAAACTAAAAAGTTGTGTATGTTTGCAGGTACACCACTGGAAGATGAACAAGCTTCAGAGTTTGTTGATGAGGAGGAGACATTGAATCTGAAATCTATTCAGATCAATGCTGAGATAGTGAGATCTCAGGGAGAGATGAAGAAAGAAGAGTCAAATGAAGATATTCAACAGAATTTTTAGGCTGAGAGAGAAGGACCAGCAGATGATTGGTCAAGAACAAGCAGAGGCATAAAAGGATGTGTGAGGTTCCCGAAATCTACTCCTATTGAAGTAGTTGAATTGTATAGGAGGTTAGATTTTCAAAGAAGAGAATGGAGAAACAAAGGAATTGTGCACAAGATGATTTGCTGAGGGAGCAAGGCAGGATGGTCTTCATGAATGATGTTCATGAAGCAGATGATGGAGATAAAGTGAGACTAGATAATAGTCTCAAAAAAGATGCAGATCAACATGATGAGGTGCTGACAGAAGATTTAGAAGGGAGTTCTGAACAACATACTGATGTTTTGTCAGAGGAGAAGAAGGTATTAAGACCTTGGAAATTTACTGCTGATAATTCATGTGTTAATCATGCAGGCAAAGAGGAAGAACAACAAGTGGAAGTTGTCAGAGAATTGAACGAAGGATGAACTATGTTGGCTGAAAACATAGTGAAGGATCATCATTTTGACATGGTGATTGGAGCAGTGGAGATGACTCTGGAAACTGAGGAGGAAGACAATGAAGAGTTTCTGAGTCTTGAAAGAGGCTTAGAACTGCTGAAGGAAGGTTTGGTGACTGGATCATCAAATGAGACTAGTGGGTCTTATAGTTTTGAAGCTGACAATTTGTTTATGTCTATAGGTGATGCAGGAGATAATCCATCCTTTGGAATTGTCTTGGGAGATGAAAATTTGTTGCAGCAGAAAGAAGATGAGACAATCATGTCTCATAGGAAGAAACTTGTCACTGAGGACAAGGAGGAGCTAAGTTGGTTGAACAACCAAGAGAAGATTGGAAAAAAGACTGTGGAGCAGATTTGTAATGCTGACACAGTGAGGAAGAATCAACATTCTAGGCTGACAGAAGATGAAGATACAGTGACTAAAGAACTTGATTTGATTGCTAGAATCAATCAAGGAGATGAAAGGAAATTGCTGAAGATTGCCCATGAAGAAGAATAAGATGCTGGAATTAATTTAAAGCATATGAAGGGTGTGAAACAAGTACAGAAGAGATGGCTGCAATGTTTGATGGAAACATTGGAAGAAGAAATTGCAGACACTGAAGTGAAGGTGCCTGAAGCTGTGGAAGAACTAGGAGCAGATGATGAACAAAGAAAAATGTTGCAGAGGGACAGGAAGTTTGGGAGGACGCAACACCCATGGTGGCAGCTGAAGAAACATGGGAAGTGACATCTGCAGGAGTAGTAAACATGTTAGTAACATATGAGACAACAAGAGCAACAGTATTGGCATTAACAAGAATTGATAGCAGTGACAATAGGCAGAGGAATTTCCAGCTAGAAGATGAGCTGGACATGGGGATTGAAAACATCAGAAGACTGATGATGAAGGTGTCTCAAAGGCAGCAGGCAGCATAAAAAAAACAGGAGAGTTTCAGCAAAGGAAATACAAGGAAAGATTGTGACGGTATAACTGGAGGTGATTTACAGAACAAAGTATGGAAACCTGGAGAAAATCAGTTGAAGAATGATGTAGCTGTTGGACAACAGCAAACCAAAGTATGGGATACAGGAGGCAGATATCAAAGACACATGATCAGGAGATCATGAACAATTTGAAGCTTGGGATTCTGATGTAGGGGCATTAGGCTCTAGAAATACATTGCATTTTATTAAGCTTAGAGGGGTCTCATGTTTTTAAATTTCTCTTGTAAATTCTAGTATTTTAATGAAATGTAGAGGGAATTGTAACTGCCCTCGAATGATAAGAAAACAGGAGAAGTTAGAATCAGTTAGGCTAAAATTAGAACTAGAGAATTTCAAGAGGTTCTGTCAAGCTGTAAAGAAGTCGAACTGATTCTATTGTGTTTGTATAAATATAAGCACCTGTAGAGTAGGATAGTGGGGCATAGAGGTAGAAAGTTGTTTGGAAGACACAGAGTAGATTTTAGAGGGCCATAGAATAGAATACCTGGCTAAAATAAGGGGGTTATGTAAGTATTTTATGTGGTTTATATAAAATGAATTGTTTCAGCATTATATGGGTATTACTGGTTTAAACTCTGGTTAAACAAATCCTGTGTAACACTGAAGAACTTGACCTTCCGGTCGATGTTGTATTTTGAGTTTATGTGCCTTGATTTGTCTAAGTCCTGTGTAATCAAATTCAAATCTCCTTAACCCGAATGTATAAGAAAAAATAGGGTGAATAGACCCTTTGATAGAACCTAGTTGATGTTCCAGTCTAATTGAAGGATTGATATGTGTCTGCGGTTATATTATTCGAGAAGGATTGATCACCAGTGGGGTCGATCCTCTAGGAGGAACCTTGAACCGAAAGTCTGAATTGAATCTTGCTGAATTGGAAAAAGGATCGATTCTCTGGTAGCTGAGTGGAGTGTTAATTTCGTTGTGAAATTTCTGGAAAATATATACTTTGTGTTAGGTTAGATGTATAATTGCATCTACAAAAAGGAAGAGCTTGTCCTTCCAAATTCTGTTGATACTCTGGACCAGATCTAATTATAGGTGATAATTACTGTGTATTGGAGGATTCGACCTTTGTAAGATCCTGAATTAAGGCGCAGAAGGAGCGAGTCCACAATTGCAGTTCAGAATAAGTATGCAGAGATGGTCTTGGAAGAATCAAAGTTGAACGTGAAATCTGAAGAAGGCGGAACCCTGAAGATGAAGCATGGAACCGGGAGTACTGCCATAGCAAGTGAATAGTAAAAACCGGATGTGAAAACCAGCGGTATCGCACTCGGGAAAAGTGGTAATAAGTTTTGTGGAAAAAAACGCGATTCCATTAGATGGAGGCCTCGTGTCCTGGAGCGGTATTGGAAAACCACAATTGTCGCGCGATTTTGAGTTGTTAACTCATGGACATTGAAACAACATGATCTTGATTATAGTCATTCAATTTGGATCGGGGGAGATCCAAGGGCGTTCACGTTTCAAGTTGCGGGGTCGATAAGGCAAATGTATGTATTGAGGTATTGTGGGGCCGAATCGTTTAATGAAGTAATTTAGTCATATTTAAAGGTTGAAAGGGTCAGAATTGTATGAACGTTATTTTATTGGGGACAAACGAAAGCCAAGGCTTCGTTATAATATATGGCGAAATAGTGAGATGAAAAGGGGGTGCGTATAATGTTTATATATGCAATTACTTGGTTTAATTCTAAATCTAGGCTTGTTATAATGTTTCTTAAATGGGAATAATATATATTTCGACATATATTATATTGTATACGAAACAATAGAACCATGAGCTTATGCTTGGATGGGTCGCACCTTTATGTGAGCTGGGGTTATCCAATCAAGTAAATACATTCCGAACTTCATAAGGCAAAGGAAACCGCCTAGGTGGGTTAGTTGGAATATTTGAATGCCAATTCGAATGTCATGAGATGGGTTTTCATAAGGATGGTAAGCTTCCACATAAGAATGTGGAAATTGTGAAGGTACTCGGGCATAAAAAATGCAGGTAATCAAGAATAATTTGAAGGAAACACAAGACAAGAAGAAAAGTTATGCAGATCAGAATACATTTTCCGATGCACAACTTGGAATATCCACAGTCTTGTTGTTTAAGGAGTTTCAGGCTGGGGAATAGGTGTACTTTTGCATTAATCCCAAGAAGAGATCCTTGAGGATTAGATCATGTGCCACGTTGGCACCTCGGTATTGTGGAACTTTTAATATTCTTAAGAGGATTGGGGGAGTAGCCTATCGACTTGCACTGCCTCCGACAATGAAAGTCCATGATGTTTTCCATGTGTCATTGCTTAAGAAGCATGTTAAATATGCTGATCATGTGATTGACTGTTCTGTATTGTAGGTGGAGCCAGAAGGAGAATTCCAGCCGAAACCATAGTGCATTTTTTAGAGAAAGATGATCATGCTCCGAAACCAAGAAATTGAGTAGCCTTAAAATGCAATGGAAGAAATTTGGGCTCGATGAAGTTACATGGGAGATGGAAAATCACATGCGGGATTGGTATCATTCTTTATTCACTAGTTGAGTGAATTTCCTTGATATATGTTTTTGGTATATGCTATGGTGTGATGTTTTGGTTTATGTACATATGTATATGGATGTAAATGCCGCCATGAGCTGTGTTATAAAGCCCTAATTAGCGGTATGGGTGTCACTTCGTTATGGTTTTTATGTTGTTGTGTTGTCATGTTGGTTTGATTCTCAACACGTTGATCATTGTAAATAATACAACGAGCTAAGTTATAAAGCTCCATGGGCAGGATATTTTTCTTTCAACAGTCTTGTTGGTTGTAGGTGTCGTTGAACATCGAGGACGGTATTCCCCAAAGGGGGAGCATTATATAACAACCCTGGTTAAAAATTCATGTAATAAAGTTAATAAAGGTAAAATAAAACCATGGTCATGGGACACATATTCCAAGCTGAATGTTTGGCAAAAACATAGTGATGGAAATCACTTATGATTAATTAACGACTAAGGGAATTGGCAAAGGTAATGGCAAAGGCTTTTGAAAGGAAAAATGGAATTTATTGTTATTTATTTATGAAAGTAGTGAAAAATAGGAGAAAAGGAAGGTGAAAGGTCACAAGTTTCATGTGAGGAGGAAAATGAAGGAAAATAATGGAAAATTGAAGAAAATATAAGCCTCATTAATAAAACGGTTTCTGAGGATCAGTTCATGGATTTTTGACCAGTTCAATTTTATATCTCTCATTTTTTTCTCTCTCTCATACTCTTGGACACTTAGAGTTTTCTTGGAGCACTCTAGGAGGATTTTTCCATAATTGGGATTTGGATAAATGAGGAAAACAAAGAGTAATAAAGCGCAAGATGACATCGGGATAAATAGCTACAGCGGGGTTTTCTTGCAGGTACCAAGTTGCATGTATGTTTTTTTTTACATTTTTGGTATGCATGGCACATGCATGTGATTTCCTGGTTATGATATTCCATTGGCATGGAGGAATGCGTGGATTGGCAACGGTTTTGCCTAGCCTTTTTGTTTCCTAGATATCCATGGTGTTGTGGGTTTTACTTTTTCTTTCTGGTTGGTTGTCATGTAACTTTGGTTGTGGGTTGAGTTATTTGTTCCTGGAAGCCTTGGTTGGACAAATTCTCTAGAAGCCCTGTAATAGCTTATGTTGAGTTAGTAGTCCTGGAAGAATTGGTTGGAAAAACACTCTAGAATCCCTTGGTGGGTTGAGTTACTAGTCCTAGAAGCAGTGGTTGGAACAAACACTCAGGAGCCTTGGCTAACTTAGGTAGAGACCAATCTGGTGATGGTTAGTGATGTCCGATTGTGAGGTGGAATCACTGGTTTAGAGTTAAATTAGTAAAGGAAAGGAGGGTTAATGAAAAATCAGGACAAATAGACTAATAGTAAAAAGCATGATCAAAACAACAAGGATTTGAATTATTTCATCTCTATTCGTAGGAAAATGAGGTAGCTGAATCGACGCAGACCAAAAGACAACTGAAAAATAGAGAACATGAATCCACAGTAACCCCCAGGGATGAGCGGAAGGTAGAAAGACAGATCCACATCCGAAGAACTCAAATGACAGCCACGCTCAGGGGGCTGTCGTTTGGGAAAGACCATTCTACTAAGCAAAATTGCCTTTAAAAAGGCTAGGGATGGACGAAAGAAGGGGAGGCGAAATAAGAATTATTTTTCTGTAATAGGCATATTAGGACAAAACTGTCTTGTTGTATTCATGTCTTGACTCTTTTAATAAAGAATTTTGGTATCTTTGAATAATCATTTCCTGAGTTTTCCATCGCGTTGGACTTCTGGTGGTTTGGGCCCAACCCTGGGAGTTTCCGTGCTCACCTCTGTACTGTACGCTAATTACGGAATCTATGTTAAGTTATATAATGTGTTCTATGAGATATCTTTATACTTTCTAAACTTCTACGCCTGTGATGCTGTAGTTTCCTATGCCACTCATGCAGTTTATTGCTCATGTTTCTGGTTTGAAGTAATAGTTTTACAACAGTTAGACATTTTCATTGCTTTCTCAATTCCTCTATCTCTGTTTGTAAGCTTTAGAAAAATTTGTGTTCAATGCTTTATATCGCCAAGAATTAGATCTTTTTCCATATGTACTATAGGATTTCCTGTTGTGTTTAATATAGAAAAGTGTTATCTAGTTAGTTTTCAAAGAGAATTCCATTGCAAAATTAAATTAAACAATTGCTGTTCAATTCATTGATTTTGCTGTTCCAATCAGTAGGACTACTGTTCAATTCATTAGAGGTGTTGTTCAGTCATAGATTATTCTCTCTAGGCTTATTTAGATAGGATGGTTAATGGTAATTTACAAACTCCATTCCTTTTGAGTTGATTGAACTTCAATAATTAATTGATCTTCTTCATAGTAATATAGAGTAGCTATTTCCAATGTCACTTGCATATATTGTGCTCGCACCCTTGATATAAGAAGATTTACCCTGGGTTGACAATGGAATGAAAAGCTTAGAGGTTGCCTATAATAGTCACTTTAGAGAACCAACATTTTTGGCACCGTTTCCAGGGAGAGTGTTGAGAGAGACGTCCTTCATTCCTTGTTCTCTGTTGCTGCGAAGCATTGGATATTAAAAACGAGAGGTAAGAAACTGCGTATTGGCAAGAAAAACACTTGCCCCCTAACCCACTTCTCAGCAATTGATCAAAGGTCAGTAGAATAGGTGCTCTTGTTTTATGACTAGGAAGAAAAGGATAGAGACAAATCAAAATCATTCACAAAAGTCTATGAAACCCAAAGGACCGGTAATCCTTGGTAAAATGACATACATAGACGAAATCATTAAGAGAGCTGAATCCCAGGCATCTGTAGGACCCAAAATCATTCCCACTCAAAGTCCTACTACTCTCCCTCAGGCAGCAGCCTCACCATTTGCAGCCCACGCGGAGATTCACAGTGAAACTGAAGGGTCTGAACAAAGCCTCTAGACTACTGATCACATAGGCACTGACCCGTCGAGAGAGGGAGGTTCTTGCAATTTACAAGAAGGAGAAGGAGAAACTAGTGGGGAAATACAAGTAGGAGCTCTAGAGCCTGAATCCCCTGAAAAAGTGGTCGAGACCAAGAAGCTGAATATTCTAGATCGAGGGAGTGTTGTGAAGCCTCCTCCCCACTCGCTACCCAATATCACTAAGATCACTCCTCTTGAATAAGAAATCCCCGAAGAATATTGGAATATCTTTGATCTAATGGAAAATAATCAAAATCAGAATTAAAGGCAGATGTCGACGTTGGAATATCCCATTGTTGACCATGCTGTTAACGCCCCTATGAAAGCCATTCCCCTGCAAAACATCCCCACCTTCCATGGATTGACCTCTGAAGATCCTGATGCATTTTTGTTTGAGTTCGACATCTTATGTAGGGGATATGACTACACCACTGACCTGCAGAAACTGAAATTATTCCCCTCTACTTTGAAGGGGGCAACATTACGCCGGTTCATGGGACTTGGAGGGGGAGCCATCAATAACTGGGACCAAATGAAGAACATTTTCCTAACCAAATATCAAGATTATTGCCGGACTCGAGAATTAAAAGATAAAATATTCAATATATCTGCAAAAGACAATGAGACATTAGAAGAGTATGTTGAAAGATTTTAGTATAATCTGCAAAGGGCCCCATATACTGCATTATCCAAAGACATCCTGAAAACAACAATACTTAAGGGAATGAAAGTAGAATGGGTTGAAACACTCAATATAATGGGAAGAGGGGACATCTTTAAAGAAGAATATGATGAAATTATTTTGCTCTATATCAGGTGCTCTCGGGGCAGTACGCGAAATAAGACAATTGGGCGAGACTCGACAAAGAAAGATCTCAAGCAGTCTGGTGGCAATGTAACCAGAGCAGAGTTTGGTAATCTTTTGGAAGACTTCAAAATTGAAATTCTAGGTACTTTGACAACACAGCTTGATTTCCTACAAGCCAAGTAGAAGCAAGCTATAGCATAGCAAAACTTGGCCGTTTTCTGCCCACGCTATCGAAAGAAGCACAACTAAAGGGAATGCCCCTTAGACACGATTTAGACTTGTGCTATCTACACTAAGGATCATGCTACAGATCACTACCCTTCAGTCCCAGGACTCAAAGAAGTTTAAAAAGAAGAAAAAGAAGAAATAGAACTAGTATACTTGATGAACCAGCGTCGGTAATGGAAAACATGACCAAGTATGCCTCAAGACCTGCCTCTGTTCTTTCCTTCCCCACAGTTTAACCAACAAAACCACTCAACATCTTGGAAAAATCAACCACCTTTCTCCAATTGGCTGTCTCGGTCATTTCATACACCGCCTTGGCCAACGCAACCCTCTATAGTGAATAATTGGCCAATTTTTCCTTGTTATCCTCCTTATTGGAAAAACAACCCATATCAAACTCAGTGATCAACATCCCCTTCTCAAACCAATTGGTCTCAAAATTGGCAATGACCTTTGGGAATGGCCCACCAACCAATGGGGACAGGAATTAAAAATAAACCTACACTTCTAGCTCCATACCTTGTCCAGCACAACCCTCAGCCTATCATCCGTCCTCAGTTACCAGCCTAACCCAATCATAACCCTAACAACAGGCCAGTTCAACTAATCCAGATCATGGAAAATCCCAACCCTGAAATTGAACAGAAGCAATGTAATGAGCTAAGGCTGAGATCAGGACATATTATCTCACCAGCTTAAGGGATGATCCCACCACAATTGGAATCTGGAACTCCAACAAAGCCCAGACAAATGAATGTAACAAAGGTGGAGCAAGAAAAGGAAACAATTGACCAAGAGAAGCCTGAAAATCTTAGGATTCTTTCAACTCCTTTCCCAGAAAGTTTAACACTACCTAGACCAATGGATTCCCTAGACTTTGATATTTTTGGAGAATTAAGAAACCTTTGCATCAAAATTCCTCTTCTGTAGGCCATACAAGACATCCCCATTTATTCCAAGACAATTAAAGAACTGTGTGTAAGGAAGCAAGCGAAAAGAGCAAAGATTTCTCCCACCATTCATGTGGTAGGAACACTTTCTGACTTATTATTGGGTAAGGAGGCCCCGATTAAATACGATGACCCAGGGAATCCCATAGTAATTGTACAAATCTCTGGCCACTCCTTTCCAAACACATTGGTCAATTGAGGGGCGGCTATTAACATCTCAACAATTGGGACCTCTGAAAAACTAGGCATATCAGTGTTAGAACTCACATCTACGCTATTGGAACTCACCAACAGGTCTATTATCAAGCCAGAAGGAATATTGCAAGACATCCTGGTTTCTGTAGACTTATGGGAGTATCTGGCCGATTTCCTAGTTATTAATCCAAAAAATCAAATGGACGGAAACCCCTTGATTCTTGGACGACCTTGGCTAGAAATGGCCGATGCTTACATAGGCTGCCGAACAGGCAACATGACCATTGCTAGGGGAGATTCCATAAAGAAAATTTTCATTTATTTGCTTGCCAAACCAAGTTTACCCACAATACACATTCACAAGCATCCGCATACATATTGGGAGCAAAATATTCATCCACCTCTGACATTAATCGAGGCTCTTGAATTTAAAGATCAAACTTAGGACGATGTAATCAATAACTTTATGAATCAACCGCCTGCATCCGAAAACTTTAAATGCCAAATGCTGAAAACAATTCTTGAAGAGGAAATGCAAGAGGATCTCTTTGAAAACCTTGATAATCAACATATACCTACAACCATTGTACGCAACAACATACTTGTTGAAATTGATCCAGGGAAAATTTTGAATATCAATGGAAATCTGGATAGTGACCAGAGGCAGAAGCTCATAAAGGTGTTATAGAAGTATCAAGGAGCATTTTCTTGGGACTAACTAGACATGAAGGGCATAGAACCCCAGCTATGCACCCATCACATCTATACCGATAAGGAGGCCCAGCCTATTCGACAACCCCAGCGTAGGTTAAACCCTCATCTAAAAGAAGTGGTAAAAGAGGAACTGCAAAAACTGCTGGATGTGAATTTCATTTATCCTATCTTAGACAACAAGTGGGTCTCCCCTCTGGTAGTCGTCCCCAAAAATAATGGGAAATGGAGAATCTGTGTGGATTATCGAGAACTGAATAAGGCAACACAGAAGGACCACTTCCCCCTTCCTTCTATTGACCAGGTCATGGATACATTGGCAGGGAAACATTTTTTTTTTTCTTAACGGTTTCAGTTGTTACAATAAAATCCAAATAGCCCCCGAAGACCAGGATAAAACAACCTTTACCTGCCCATGGGGTACATTTTCCTACAAGGTGCTACCATTCAGACTATGCAATGCCCCAACAACCTTTCAAAGAGCCATACTCAACTTTTTTGCTGACTTAATAAATGAGGGGCTTGAAATTTACATGGACGACTTCACCCCATATGGTGATGATTTTGATCAAGTGTTAGAAATGCTAGAAAAACTACTGGAACGATGTATTGCCACCAGATTATTCTTAAGCAATGAAAAATGCCACATGATGATGACCAAAGGAGTAATCTTGGGGCACTATATCTCTGCAGCATGCCATACAGGTAGAAACAACAAAAATAGAGGTAGTCCTTTTATTAGCCACACCTTGCACACAGACAGAGGTGCGTAGTTTTCTGGGGTATGTAGGCTATTACCGTAGGTTTATAAAGAATTTCTCACAAATTGCTACACCTTTGTATGCTCTAACTGGAAACATCGAATTCCATTGGTCTGATAAATGTGACACTATTTTTTCAGATTTAAAGAGACTGGTCTCGATAGCACCAATCTTACGTGGTCCTAACTGGGAGCTGCCTTTTCACATTTCTTCAGATGCATCCGATACAATGATAGGGGCAGTTCTTCGTCAAGAAGAAGACAAAAAGAAATATGATATTTATTATATCAGCAAAAATCTTACTCCTACTGAATTAAATTACACAGTGACAGAAAAAGAGTTCCTGGCAGTCATTTATGCTATTAATAAGTTTAAACATTATATAACAGGCTATCAAGTACTCTTGTATACAGATCACTCTGCCATTAAGTATTTAGCCAATAAACCAATCATAAATGAGAGAATAACTCGTTGGTTGTTGCTTTTGCAGGAATTTGACATAACCATCAAGGATCGCCCAGGACAAGAAAATGTGGTCGCTGACTTCCTATCCAGAGTTCCAAAGACAGATGCCACACTAGCAGTTGAAGATCAATTTCCTAATGAACATATGTTTGCTGTAGCAGTAAAAACACCATGGTATGCAGACGTAGCAAACTACTTGGTCGTAGGGAAACTTCCCTGGAATTTAACATCAAGGGAACATAAGTTGATTGTACAACGCAGTGCTAGGTTCTCTCGGATCGGCGGATACCTCTTCCACATAGGAGCTGACATGCATATATGCAGATGCATCTGGGAAGACGAGATCTATGATATCCTACGGGCCTGTCATGATGAACCATATGGCGGCCATTTCGTAGATCGCAGATTCACGAGACATAAAGTATTACAACTGGGTTATTATTGGCCCACGATCTTCAAAGATGCGAAAAAATATGTCCAATCCTGTGATAGTTTCCAAAGAATGGGTCGCCCAGGCCAAGCAGACGAAATGCCATTGCAACCACAATTGGTAATAGAACCATTCGTGCGTTGGGTACTAGACTTCGTTGGGCCGTTCAACCCACTGTCGAATCAAAAAACCTACATACTGGTTGCCACGGACTACGTAACGAAATGGGTGGAAACAGTAGCCTTATCAAGAGCCACAGAGGAATCTATGATTAATGTTCTGTTCGAGCTATTTGTGCGATATGGTCTACCGCGGGAAGTGATAACCGATGGAGGGGAACAATTCATAGGTAATAAAATCACAACCACTCTACGGAATCATCACATCACCCATAGAGTCACGTCTCCTTACCACCCGCAGGCGAATGGACAGGTCGAAAGCAAAACAAAGTCCTTGAAGAAATCCTTACTAAAATAATATCATCACATCACCGAGATTGGGCCACTAGACTTCCAGAGGCCCTGTGGGCTTATCGCACAACATGGCGAAACACCACTGGATATTCCCCGTATCATTTAGTATTTGGAAGAGAGCCCATTTTTCCCATCGAATTTGAAGTCAAAACTCTAAGGACAACCCAGGAAGTAGGATTGGACTTGACAGAGGCCCAGATTAAAAGACTCCAGCAAATAAATGAATTGGATGAAACACGACTACTGGCTCTACAACACACAACGATCATACAACAACATCAAGCTAAATAGCATGACAACCTCATAAAAAAAAAGACATTCCAGAAAGGAGATTGGGCACTCCTATATGACTCCAGATTCCAAGACTTTCCGGGAAAATTGCAGACAAGGTGGCTCGGTCCATACAAAATCCAAGAAGTGCATAACAATGGTACCCTCACCTTGACCACCATAGATGGGTCTGGTTCTACATTTTGAGTCAACATGCACAGAGTATGCCTCTATCACAAACCTCTCACAAAGGAATCTTTTTGCCAGTAGGTACGAAACGATCCCACCATCCAAGTTGTGGCAGAAGGGGGTGATAACCCCACAACCTCAAGTACGTGAGAGTTTGCTACTGTCATTTGTAAATAATGTATATAATTTCCTTACACTTCCTAGTTGTTATTTTGTTGTACATTCTTCATACTCGCAATTGTATCCTTTTTCTCATCCTCTTTCATTTTCATTTTTCCTTGCTGTTCAATCCAATTGAACAGTTGCTGGATTGAACAACCGTGTTTTTGTGTTTTTATTTTCCTTGCTGTTCAAATTCTTTGAACGGCTGCAGTTCAATCGGATTGAAAAACCATGTTTTTGTGTTTTTATTTTCTTTGCTATTCAAATTCTTTGAAACGCTGCTGTTCAATCCAATTGAACAGCTGCTGTTCAATCAGATTGAACAACCATGTTTTTTTGTTTTTATTTTCCTTGCTATTCAAATTCTTTGAATGACTGCTGTTCAATCCAATTGAAAGGTTGTTGTTCAATCAGATTGACCAGTCGTGTTTTTGTGTTTTTATTTTCCTTGCTGTTCAAATTCTTTGAACGACCACTGTTCAATTGGATTGAACAACCTTGTTTTTGCGTTTTTATTTTCCTTGTTGTTCAAATTATTTGAACGGTTGTTGTTCAATCCAATTGAACGAATGCTGTTTAATCAGATTGAACAAACGTGTTTTTGTGTTTTTATTTTCTTTGATGTTCAAATTATTTGAATGACTGCTGTTCAATCCCATTGAACAACTGTTGTTCAATCGGATTGAACAGCCGTGTTTTTGTGTTTTTATTTTCCTTATTGTTCAAATTCTTTGAACAACTGCTGTTCAATCCAATTGAAAGGCTGCTGTTCAATCAGATTGAACAACCGTGTTTTTGTGTTTTTATTTTCCTTGCAGTTCAAATTATTTGAATGGATGCTGTTCAATCCAATTGAACAACTGCTGTTCAATCTGATTAAACAGCAGTTGTTCAATTGGATTGAACATCATCCATTTGAACAACTGCTGTTCAATCCGATTGAACAACCGTTTTTTTGTGTTTTTATTTTCCTTTCCATTCAAATTCTTTGAGCGGATGCTGTTCAATCCAATTGAACGGCTGCTGTTCAATCGGATTGAACAACCGTGTTTTTGTGTTTTTATTTTCCTTGTTGTTCAAATTCTTTGAACGACTGCTATTCAATCCAATTGAACGACTGATGTTCAATCGAATTGAACAATCATGTTTTTAAGTTTTTAGTTTCCTTGCTGTTAAAATTCTTTGAACGGCTACTGTTCAATCCAATTGAACGAATGTTGTTCAATCAGATTGAACAACCATGTTTTTGTGTTTTTTTCCTTGTTGTTCAATCCAATTGAACGACTGCTGTTCAATCAGATTGAATGACTACTTTTCAATCGGATTAAATAGCCGTGTTTTGTGTTTTTATTTTCCTTAATGTTAAAATTCTTTGAACGACTGCTGTTCAATCCAATTGAACGACTATTGTTCAATTGAATTGAGTAGCCTTGCTTTTGCGTTTTATTCTTTACTTTGTCAATATCCTCCCCTCGATCCGCACCCTAGTTATAAAAGGCATATCTGAGTAGGAAGTGGCAGTTTAAGAGAAGAGGGAAGTATGATGATTCTTTGACACTATAATCTCTAAATTGGAAGCTAAAATTGTGCATATATGAAATAAAGGGCCAAGTCATTCCCAGTTCAAGTATGTTATCATACAATACACGACCTTATGATGGTATATCTTTCTACACTTTTGAGTATTATTTCCCTCCAATATGAAGAAATAGGAATACGGAGTATTAATTGTATTGGAATTCTTTTTACATCTCTAACCATCCCTAACTCTTAAGAAGTTAATGATCCTCCCTTCATGTATAAAGAATAACTATTATGTTTTCATGCAAGTTTTTAAGAGAGGATAGGGGGTCTCATCACGAGCCAACCTACCATGATCATAGGGGTTTAACAAGTGACATGCCCACAATGGCCATCACACCAGGGTAATGACCTTCTCATATGCTTGAAGGATAGGAGGTATCATCACGAGCTGGCATGATCACTCTGTTACATTCCTAGTGAATGGCATTGTGACTATCTGGCCATCATACCAGCACAGTGACCTCCTCATAAATCAAAATGCTTATGTTTCAAAAAGAAGTACTATGCTTATATGAAAATTTTCAAGAGAGGATAGGGGGTCTCATAACGAGGCAACCTACCATGTTCATAAGAGTTTATCAAGTGACATGCCCACAATGGCCACCACACTAGGGTAATGACCTTCTCAACTGCTTGAAGGATTGGAGGTCTCATCACGAGCCGACCTGATCACTTTGCTACAACTCTAGTGAGTGGAACTATGGTTATATGGCTATCATACCAACATGGTGATCTCTCCAAAAAATTGGCAGAATAACTACTTTTACATAAGGATCCTGTCTCATTTTTTGGGTTAAAATAGCAACACTGTCGAGGCTATGAATGCCTGCTGGCAGCAGTGGCTCTGCTTATGGCATGAGAGTATGTTTCAGCAATAGCCAATTACTCTTACATATACCTTATCTCCAATTTTTCTTCCATTCTTAACATAATCCCACTACTCGAATTAGTGATAATTCTAGTCTACCACATAAGTAACTATAAGCAAGATATGCTTACATGTTTGAACTTTGGGATGATAGCACCAATCATTACCTATATCAGTCTTGCTTCTGTCACACTTTATCATTAAAGAAGGACATCCTATCATAATAATAGCTATACTGTTTTCTCCCCCTCTCCGGTCACTTCCGCATGAGATACACATATGAAAAACTTCCAAATTTTACCTTTACACTGCATGCACTCATAATTACCCAATTAATCCTCGTTACTTGAAGCTTGAAAGCCACGGCCCTCGCTCTCACGTATAGGCTATGATTGCTGAATCCTGACATTCCCCCCATATGCATTCATGATTGACCAAATCCCTCTTGTACTTGAGGACGTGGACGCCCTTACTTTGGCAGGGGGGGTGTAATTATTCATAAATAAGAAAGCATGCGAATTTCCTGCACAAATCTCGTTGGATATGTTGATAAGACCGAAGCAGCATCACAATTAAGGTATGAAGTTACTTTCATAAGGCTGCAATTTCCTCTTCTATTGTATACATTATTCATTCTAAACAAAAAAGATGAAAGAGAACACAACCAGAAGGAGAAATTAGCGCAAGAAAATACACCATCCATGGGAGGAAACTCTCTCTGGAATGAACCTTCAAACTTTCCGATTTCAAATGTAGCTAGCGCTATCCTTCAACAAGCTGGATGGCTTGCATATTTACACAGATTACAAGGATTTTATATAGAAGTAGCAATTGAGTTCCTGCAAAACTTACAAGAGAGACAAACCAAGCTTAGGGGAAGAGTTATACCGGTCACATAAGAAATTATTTCTGAAGTCTCTGGAATACCAGCGGAAGGAGAGAGATGGACAGAGAAACACCTTCTATTACGAGAGCCAGTCACAACATATCAGGATCCGGAAGAGTCATTAGAGAGAAAAGGAAAAGGGATTAACCCTACCTCTCTACATCAATTGTGGTAGGAACTAACAACATTCATCCAGAGATTCATTACATGTGATGGATGCCAAGATGTGGTAAAACCTCATCAAATTAAACTATTAGCTGTGCTTAAACAAAATATTTTAGTTAACCTGCCTGCTTTCTTGAATTCTATATTTCATGACACTGCTGTTCGAATAAGAAAAGCTAAAAACCCTCAAGCAGTTGTCAGTCACCACAGGTTAATCAAACTAATCACCATACATGAGTTGGACAAGCAGCAGATAGTCTAAGACAACTTTGTTAACCCTGACGCACAGGTACCTAAGGAAAACCCTGGAGGAACCGAAATTGAGCTCCCTAGGATGAACATACCTAGAAGGAAAAGGACCCGTGCCTCGACTTCAGAACCAAGAAGGAAAAAGCGATCCAAAATACTTCAAGGAACCTCAGACTTCATAGAAGAGGCAGGGCCATCCCGCTCATTACCCTCAAGTCCTCAAAATATACCCTTACAAGATTATGAGGAGGAGATGGCTCGAGTCTTGGAGAAAATGGGGGCTTCCCATGAAATTAAAAGCTTATCTGAGCAAGATGGAGAACAAGAAGAGCCATTAGACCAATCTGCCACTTCCAGCAGTTTCGGCCACACCAAGGTATTACCCTATCAAGAGGAACCACAAGCCTTTAGGGCCTTTTCCCCTCTCGAGAATGATGGCGTGAATGAGGGGGAACATGCAGAGGAGAGGCAAAATCTGAAAATCAGTCAAGAGACACCATCCCCTTAGAGCAAAACATAAGCATGGAAATAGTTCCTTTAACACCTGAGGGTAAAATTGTCTCTCCCGGCCAGGACCCTCATACAGAAGTAAAATCTGAAGTACAGGTAGAAGAAATCACTACAAGAAAACCTGAAATTGACACCGCCATCCCTGAAAAAGAGGTTGTTGCTCCTCCACCCCCTCCTAAATCCAGACCAGAAGAAAATTTAGCTGAAAAGAAGTTCAAGAAATTAAGTAGAACCTGCAAAAGGTTAAGGAAATTGGTAAATAATTTGAGGAAGAAGTTGAAAGAGGTAAACAAGGCCCGTAAGCCTAAGAAATAATTGACCACAACAACCAATTTTTTAGATACTATTGAGGCTAGAATGCAGATTGACCTAGCAGAGACTACTGAGGCTGAAATGCAGACTGACCTAGCAGATACTGCTGAGGCTGGGATGCAGACCAAATTGGAAAGCACCATTTAGATCGAGGCACAAACAAACATGGTGGACGCTTTTGAGGCCTCTGTCCAAACCAAGCAAGAATTCACTGGCAAAAAGGGAACCCAAAAGGAGGAAACCCCCGCCTATGCTCCTCTAGTTGAAAGAGCTATTAATAAGAAATTGTATAACGAATTAATTCGAACACAACATGATTTGGCACAATGAAAAAAGGAAGTAGTACCAGCACAAGAATATCAGGCACTACTAAAGAAATTCACAAACCTTTCCACCACAAAAGATGAAACATTTGCCCAACTCAAAGAGGAGCAGGAAAAGGTAAAAAGGGCACAAGACTAGGTGGATCAAGCCAAGAAACAAATCACTATGATTTGTTCTCTGTATTTTGATGCACTAACATGCAGGGCACCAGCCACCAACTATGCCCTATTCTTAGTGAAACTGTTGAAAATCAAGGCCGTTAGGGCAAGGAAGACCACAAATTTCAAAACCATAGAAGAGTTTTTCCACTGTTGCAATGATCAATATGAACAGGTCCAATGCCTTTTATGTGAACTTTACATTCACAACTTCTTTCTAGAAGAGGACATGGACAACAATCCTAGTCCCTTTATAAGAGATGTTCAGTTCTAGGCCTTCCTCTCTTTCGCTAAGAACCAGATTAGGTGGGCCAAAGCCTATAACATTTTCTAAAAGAGAGAACATGGCCTAGACCTATGGATTAGAAGAGAGCCTACTAAACACCTGTAGCTTTTCATCCAACACAATAATTTCATGCGAAGAAAGGGTGTAAGGACCAAGTTGGGACCCATCCATAAAGACATTATAGAGCATGGGTGGGAATATTTCAGAGACATTCAGGAAGCAGCCCTAACAACAACCAAACAAAGATGGATGGCCTCCACAAATAATGTAAAGAATAGGGAGCCATTTGGCTACAGAAACTTCAAAGCAGCCAACTCCAGATTCCTCTCATATAGTAACCTAGGCTTCAACATGGGTCCTGCATGGTTAGGGTGCAGGTATAGATTACCTCTTATTTAGTACCCCCATGAGGGTTATGATCATGACTATGAATTTCCAGAAGGGCACACAAACATTGCCTTTGCAATAATTAGATAGAAACAGGGTTTCAGAGCATACAAGGAAGAAGTCTACCTTGCCTACTCCTTGACATAGTTGTATCTCAACCATTTGTTTGCACGAGGACCTGCAAATAGGTAAGTGGGGGAGTATATTGGGCGGAATTAAGGTATGTTTTCATCCTACGATTACTTCAAATTATCATACATTTTTAGAATTTCTCTTGACTTAACAGTAAAGGAAAGGAGGGTTAATGAAAAATCAAGACAAATAGACTAACAGTAAAAAGCATGATAAAAAAACAAGGATTTGAATTATTTCATCTCTATTCGCAGGAAAATGAGGTAGCTGAATTAACGCAGACCAAAAGACAACTGAAAAACAGAGAACATGAATCCACAGTAATCCCCAGGGACAAGTAAAAGGCGAAAAGAAAGATCCATGTCTGAAGAACTCAAACGACAGCCACGCTCAATGGGCTGTCATTTGGGAAATACCGTTCTACTAAGAAAAATCGCCTTTAAAAGGCCAGGGATGGACGAAAGAAGGGGAGGCGTAATAAGAATTATTTTTCTGTAATAGGCATATCGGGACAAAAATGTCCAGTTGTATTCATGTCTTGAATATTTTAATAAAGAATTTTGGTATTTTTGAATAATCATTTCCCGAGTTTTACATCACTTTGGACTTTTAGTGGTTTGGGCCCAGCCCTGGGAGTTTCCGCGCTCACCTATGTACTGTACGTTAATTACAGAATCTATGTTTAGTTATCTAATGCGTTCTATGATATATATTTATACTTGCTAAACTTCTATGCCTGTGATGCTGTAGTTTCCAATTTCACTCAGGCAAAAAATCCATGGACCTTGGCTAGATCTACCTCTTTTCCCAGTAGCTCTAGAATGGTTCTTGAACACTGTCTTGATGTCCTCATAATTGAGCTAGTAAATATCTCCATTAGAAAACATGTTGAGGGTCTCCATCAACTCTTCCCTCACCCTTCAGAGTAACACTAACTTCATGGATTCTAGATCAAGGGTGTAATTAGCTCTCCTATATCCCAGTTGAAATATTTCAAAGTCCTCTAGGGTATCATCTAGCCCTCGAGTCATGTTGAAGATTTCTTCTCTTGTGTCCCTTGATTTACAATAATATTTGTATTTTGTGTTGATTTATTGACATATTCAAGCCCAAGTAGTGATGCTACCTCCTTCCAAAATCATGAACTAGTGCAGGGCTGCATCCATGAGGGTGGAATGAAATAATTTAAGTTTTTGCTCAGTAGAGGTGTAATCATAGGTAATGCAGAATACATAAAATTCAAACATGAATGTGTTAGGGTAATAAAAATATAGGCTATGAAAGTGTGGAAGAGAAGTGGGGCTAATGTTCTTCATTATAGTCTCCCCATTTTTCTCTCTAATAGGAAAGAGTTTAGGATGCCTATTTCTAGCCATCTCTTCAGTGGGTGATGGGGGTTCCTCTTCCCCCATAGTCTCCTAAAAAATATCTGGTTTCTCACCCAAAAGGTTCTCCAAATCCTTTGTGGTTAGAGTAGGAGGTTCAGAGTCACCAAGAAGTGAAGGGTGACTACTTGTATAAGTAGGGGTTTTTGGTAGAAATTTCCTTGAGTTTTCCCTAGCTCTTCGAGGCATGCAATTAATGATTTTTTTTGTGTGTGGAATTTTAGAAACATAAATACTAATGCAATTTTTTGTTTTTGTTTTTTTCAGGAATTGAAACACAAAAGAAAACTACTTAAAGCATAAAACAATACCTACTTTGACACCTCCCGGACAAGAATGCAAAAAGTGATGAGTATTACAACAAGAATGTTGCAACTCCAAGGGCTACCAAATTTAATTTATAAACCCAGAGTGCGTACAAAATTAAGAGGCAAAAATGAACTATGCACAACAAGAAAGATTCTATCTAAGCTATTTTGAAGCAATGAATTGAATTGAGACGTGGAAAGACCACTTTGAAAAATTCCAAACATGCAAACTACTCAACTTTGTAAAATAAGAGATAGTTGAAGCACTAATTTTCCTACTGCATTAAAGAAACACTAATCTATTTTCATGGAAGGTCATTCTTGGAAAATAATTACTAATCTATTTTTCAGAAGGTAAATAACATGAAAGTAAACCTAAGCTAGTTTCATGAAAGTAAATGCCATGAAAATGACTTAAAATATATTGTCGGAAAACAAATATATGCTATTGAAATCAAATTAAATTATATTCTACTTGCACAAAAAAATCAAATACTCAAAAGTGGTCAAGGTAAACTACATTTATGCTACTTAACTCATAACCAAAACGATATACCCTAATTGCATAATTGAAACTACAATGATGGAAGGAAGCCATCCCAAGGGTATCTATTCTTCTCAAGTTTGTTTTCAAGCCTTGGAGGACGCTGTGGAGTGATGAGAAGCAAAAGGAAGCTTTAGAGGCAATTCTAGGCACATTCTGAAGAATTATATGTAATGCTACAAGATTGCTATAAGATACCCTGTTTTTCTACAAGATTGCATTAGAGAGCAATCTAAAGGTTCTAGGAGCGATCTGAATGAGGGAGAAGGTAATAGGGAGCTATGGAAGGGTGCAAGAAACCTTACCAAGAATATATATACTCATTAGACTAACTTTTCCAAGGGAAAAAACAAAACTAATAGTCTTCCTGTAGCTCTACGTGGTAATGTACAGAATGAAATTTTTTTGTAGAAGCGAGTAGAAATGGAAGGTGGAATATTGAAGGAAGTGATGCTCATGCATAGTAAATTATGCTACTATACTCTATTAACCCATACACTTCATCTACAAAGAAGACAATTTTTTAGCTAATGAAAACAAAGTGATTAAATGACTATCAAAACACTAATTGTAGAAAGTAAATTGGATGTGAAAGGATGAGTTGAATTTGGAACATAATCTAATTATTGCATAAAATGAAACCTATTTTTGGTGCTTGTCCACATAGGTTACATAACCAATATTCGTAATAAATCTCATTCACCAACCTGTAGAGACAATGATTTTCTTATAAACCAGATTTACAGAAAAGAACCACAACTAAACTAAGTACATACAAAAGAAATATATAGAAGAAAGGGCTTCAATACTTGGATTGGTTATTCAAATATGTAACATGAAAATGGAAATGACAAGCGTAAGTCTCTTGGTCTAATAGTCACTATATTTCCTCTAGAATTTGAATCCCATTGAGCTGTTAGGCTCTTTTATTTATCCAAAAGTGAGTGAGGAGTAGCATTCTTGAAGGGAGGGTTGCTTCCCTCCAAAAATCCTACAAAAGTGTATTTGGTGTCTTAGTGTACTTGCAATCATTTAGGGGTAGCAACTTCTCATGAGATAGGCGAGTTGTTAATGGGATGATGCAAGGAACAAGCCTCCTAAATCTTCTCATGTTGGTCTCGAATGTGTTCTGCACAATAAATATTCTTTGTCCTACACATTCAATGCATTAGGCTACATGATATGGAAAATATTCCCTAAAATTCCTATGAATACATTATAGATTGAGAAAGATATTATAAAATGCAAAAAGAGAGTTTAAAATGTGCCAACGAATGGTCATATGGGCCTTGAATTATACCTATTTGGGAGGCCCATCAACCATTGAGCATATGAGATAGTGTTGCCTTGTTGCTAATTTGTTGTTGATTATCTTGTAACGCCCTCCTCCCACACTTACTGAAGCTTAAAAATCTACTGGGGTAAATATGTTATGAATATTTACTATGATATGGCTCAACCTCCTATATCACCTTAAGGAAGTGGATTTGAAAAACCAAAACCTTACTGACCTCCCTAAGGTGCTACAGGACCCCCAAGCTCTAAACCACCCTTATAGGTGTCCAAACCATGATTTAATCTACTTTATCACTGATATGAACCCCCAATCACATTGAAAATATTGTAAGGGAGAGACTATAGGCCTCCAGGCGCATGAACAAGCCTGCAAAGGAGATACTGAAGTCTTTTTCAACCAGTTCAATGCTTGTGGCTGTGAGATTTGAGCCATTTTTTCAGGGCGAGTCTCCATACCACTTCCTAGAACTTAATGAAACTCTCAAGAATGATAATTGACATGGGGACAAGGACTTCCTTACAAAAATTAGATAAGAACTTCACCTAACCAAGCATAACCATGACAGACATTCTGTCAAACACATGATGAACATGTAATCTACAGGCCATAAATACACATATGAACATAGGGGTCTCATACCTATCTGAGAATCGTCAAGAAGGTCTAGTGCCCTCTCATAATAGATGCATTATCATCTATTAGGTAATACATTCATTAAAATTTCATTAAAAAAAAAAACATGATGAGAGCCGTAACTCAAGTCTGTCATAAACCATTATTATAACCAACATATAACCAGAGAAACATCAATGATAGAACAACCATTAAAGCCACATACTAAAAATTATAAAAAATCATGAAATGCAAGAAGAAAAAATCTCTTATTAAAATCTACAAAAGCCAACCAAGTCAGGGACTTCCATGTACAACCAAACCATAGACTGGGCTGAACCAAATTTTTCTTTCAACCAATAACTGCCATGCCATATTACAAACATGAATGTGGGATATCATGGAATAAATCAAGAAAACCAAACTAGGTTTTCTAGAGGAAAAACCACCTCAACCCTCAAATAGTGATTCCACCTCACGGTCAGACATCACTACCCATCACTAGATCGATCTCCATCTAAGCTATCGAGGACTCCAGAGTGTTTGTTCCAACCTGACTTCCAGGACTAGTAACTCAACGCATAACTGCCATCGGATTCCATAGCATTTGTCCAACCAAGGCTTCTAGGAATAGTAACTCAACCCACCAAGGGCTCTAGATCATTTTTCCAACCAAGGCTTCCAGGACTAGTAACTCAACCCAAGTTGTTATAGGGCTTCTACAGTGTTTGTCTAACCAAGGCTCCAGGAACTAATAACTCTATCCACAACCATAAGGAACATGAGCACCAACTAGAAAAAAAAAGATAAAACCCACAACACCATGGCTATCTAGGAAATGGAAAGGCTAGGAAAAATCAATATCAATCCAGGAAATCATCCATGCCAATGAAAAACCATAACCAAATAACCACTTTCATATGCCATGCATGTCAAAACTAGCAAGGAAATCATACATGTAACTTAGTACATGCGAGTAAAACTCACTGTAGCTGCTAATCCCACTGTCCTCTTGCGCTTTCTTTATTTTCCTTTGTCTTATTTCTCCAAATCCTAAGTAAGCCACACTCCTCCAAGAGTGCTCCAAGAAAACTCTAAGTGTACAAGATTTTGAGAGAGAGAATAGAAGAGAGAGCTCCAAGCTAAAACTGACAAAATGTTGTGAATTGATTCTCATAATCCTTTTTATCAATGAGGCCTCTATTTTCTTCATTTTTCATTATTTTTCCGTCAATTTCCTCCTCATGCAAATATGTGACTCTTCACCTTCCTTTTCTCCTATTTTCCATTATTTTTCTAAATAAAATTCCAATAAATACCTCATGACTTTTCAAAGCCTTTTCCATTGCCTTTTCCAAGTTCCCCTTAGCCATAATAAGCCAAATGAACACCCACTAGGGTGTTTTTCCCAACATTTGGCTTGGAATATGTGTCCCATGACCTTGGTATTATTTTATATTTTATTAAATTTATTACATGAATGTTTAACCTGGTGTTGTTACAAACCCCTCCCCCTTAGGGGACCATCGTCCTCGGTGTTCAATGACACCTATAACTAGAAAATTGTTGAAAACAAAACATA